>JAJGOT010000176.1:1127500-1347500 GCA_022457155.1 Cladopsammia gracilis
TTAATTTGAAACTAACATTCAGCACTACGGCTTCCTTTATGACTGCGTTGAAGACACTCATTAGAAGAACAGTTAAATGGAAATTTGTTGCTAAAGTTCACCTGCTGAACGTCAAGCGTTAATTTCGTCAGTTGATTGGAACTTTGACATTAGAAGGTTAGAGAATTCTGAAAGCAAAAAAGTATTTTTCTTTACAAGTCGAGATCTCGAGTTATAAGTCGAGATCTTAAGTTATACAATTTTATATTATTAAATAAAACCGAAAAGAGATTATTCCAAGATTGTTATCAGTTGTCAGTTAACCCTGGTACAAATGTCAGTTGTCAGTTAAAATTTCAGCCATTTGTCAGTTGTCAGTAAACCCCATCCAGACCCTCTTAATTCTATTCTATTCTATTCCATTCCATTCCATTCCATTCCATTCCATTCCATTCCATTCTATTCTATTCTATTCTATTCTATTCTATTCTATTCTATTCTATTCTATTCTATTCTATTCTATTCTATTAAACACCAGTTTTATGCAAGTCTAATGATGCGTATACTTCTACATTTCGTTTGCATTTTGGAACAGTGTTTATTGGAGCTTAGCAAGCAATATGTGATATCTTATGATTCAGTGGTTTTGGGTTTTCATTCGGACTGGCTGTAATAGACATGTCTCGTCATGTTTACTACAATAAATAATACTATTACTTGCACATTTTATTTTTCTTAAGCGATTATTGAAACTCGATTTCCTTAAAGTGCACCTAAACCCAAAATTGTTATTTCGCTTAATCAACTCTATGTACGTTGAAAAGTTGAATAGTTAAATATTTCTTGTTTTTAATGTTGCGTTAGTGAATTATAAAGGTTTGAATTTACAAAATGTTAATAAGATGACGTCAAATCAAGAATCGTTTATTATACAAATACTTGTTTCCACCTCCAAGTAATACTGCGTATTGTAAATTGAAGTAGAAGTAATGATAAAGTCTTGATTTGACGTCATCTAATTAGCATTTTGTAAATTTAAATTTCTATAACTCACTATCGTGACGTTAAAAACAAGAAATATTTCACTATTCGGCGTACATTAAGTTGATTAAAAGAAAAAAAATGAGGTTCAGGTGCACTTTAAGCAAACATGCACTTAATTACTTCTTTAATAATCATTATTATCCTAACATATCACTGGCAAGAGTATAGACCTCTTTAACTTGTACGTTTTGTTTTCCCAATGTAGGTCATGTGATGTTCTCAAGGGAATTTGTTCTTTGTCTTTTCATAAATTATGCATACATATGCACGTAAAGAATACAAAATTTAAAAGAAACAGTTCTCTAGGGTAACATCACATTATCTACATTGGGAAAACAAAACATACAATCCAAAGAGGTCTATTGAGATTTTACAAAGTATCCAGTGACCTGTATCTGTCGACAATGGTTTCCTTTCTAATAATACTGTCTGTCGAATTAAGATCTACGCGCTTTGTAGCCTTGAGCGTCCAAGCCTGAGAAAAATGTTCCGGTGTTGTTTGCAAGCAGCTACACTTGCATCTGTTAACATGAGTGTGTAACTCTCGTCGGAATTTCGGATGTCTAAAGGCACACAAGAAAGGATTTAAGCACGAATTGAAGCTCAGAAACACAACAGGAAGCCAAGAAAACATGTCAAGAAAAATCTGCAATTTTCTCAAGGAATCAACGTTTAAAGCGTGTGCAAGTTCCTGGTATCTGTACACGAATAATAAAGTACAAACCATCGGTATGACAAAAAAGAGAAAGTTTGTGAAGACCATCAGTGAAATGTTCTTGGCCAAGGAAGCTTTTCGCTTCACGCCAGCACTGATTCCCGTTTTCCTAACATGGAAGAAAATATGGATGTACAAAGCAAAACTGACGAGGTAGAACACGACAAGCGACGAAGCTACAGTGAGTCCTATAATGGATGTGTCTAAGACACCAGGACCTTTTACGAAGGGCATCATGCATATAAACTCGCCATGATACCTCAATCCACCGACTTGGAAAACCGCCAAAAGTGAATAACCAAACACAACGCACCATATTCCCGCTAAACAGCACAGTGCAACCGACTTCTTCAACCTTGCTTCCGGATTCATGCAATACATAATTGATAAATACCGCTCAAGTGTAGCTAAGAATGAGCTTGATACTGAGGTTATTTGAGCAGTCGTAAAAATAACTCCCATTACTGTGCAGTATTCATTTACGAACGTGTTCATACCAGGGTATTCACTTTCATTCACGATAAATTCATTGATGTTGAATCTGCCGATTAATACCGAGTACACACCCATCATGACGTCACAGAAGGCAATATTGCCAATAAGAAGGAACGATGTACTCTTGCGCAATGAATGGGAACTAAAAATAATAAAAACTGCAACAAGGTTTAAAGCGATTGCAATGACGCCCAAGATGTACTCCACATAAAAAAGCTTCATTTGAAGCGTGTTAAGCTCTAGGTTATACGGTGTTTGTATTTCTTTAAAAGCACAGTTTTCATGCTCACAGATGCACTGAGGAGAAAAGCCTTGATCAACGAAGAAGAGTGATTTTCCATATTTGACCTCATCCGCAAAAGGATAGCTTTCAGCATATAGGATGCACTGCGATTCACTGTCATTTAAGCTCATCAGTACTTCGCTTCTTATCAAATGACATTCACCGCATTCTGGATTCCACATGATGCCGCTGATCTCCACAAGGGAGTGAAGATTGAAGAGGTTGTTGCTGGGAAAGAAGAAATGATTTCCAGTAAAGTCCACTGTTTCCAAGGAGGGAAGACTGGCGGAGATGTTGCCTTTCCATTCTTTTAGTCTGTTGTAGGATAAATCTCTGCAAAAATTAAACATTTTTATCACTGAGATAAGAAAAAAATCATTAAGTTGACACAGAAGTTTATCACGTAGAAGCGTGCAACTTCCCTTTATATGTTCAGAACTATGCTGGGGATATTTAGAAGTCCCAACCGACCAATCAGAATAACGGATTGATTTTTTGCCCTTATATGGAAGGAGGTTTTTAGCTCCACGCGCGTTCGCGCGGCCGCTCAAATCGGCAAGAAAACTTCGAGGAGGCTACAAGCGCTTCGCGAAATATGGATAGCTTACTTTTACGGATATTTTCGTCGCCACCAAATCATATTTTGAGTTTCAAAACTAAAGAGGAAAAAGTATCGAATATTGTAGTAGTTCTAAGAAGATGGCGATGGAGTAAGAAACGTTGAAAAGCTCGACACCGCGAAATATGGACTAGTAAGGTTTTTTCAAGCCTTGTTTCATCTCTACCAAACTCACCACTAAAATGGTTCTTTAAAGAATTTCATGTGCAATATGGTAATGTATTTCACTTATTCAAATGTAGTTTCAAATTAGAAAGATTGTTTAAGTTAGGTTTCGATGGTAGTAACGAAATATGAATTGTATTTAACTTCACAAAGAGATTGAAGCGTACGGAAGAAGCGAGCGGTTACGAGGACTAACTTTTCAAAAACAGGGTATATTTCTACACACTAAATCTCTTAAATCAATTCGGTGACCCACAATTGTTTTTTTGCATTTCTGACATCAGTAACTCATTATCAGACCGTAGCATAAGTTTGAAAAAAATCTGTCTTGTATAAGATTTTCGCGCGAACGTCCTTAAATTGTTTTCGAGCAGAAGCTATCACGAGCTATCAGTGTTTCCAGTTACGATTTGTTCTCAGTAATTTTAACTGTGATATTAACTGGCTGTTCAAGATCTGAAATGACCTTTCAAATACGTACACGTTATTTATTTTATTCAATTACATTGTATTTGGATCTATAAATTTGTCTTTGTTTTTTAATAAAAGTAATTTGGAGAACTCTACATGTTGTTTGCATTTTTATTTCATTTTCATCTTTCTTTGATGCAGGTGTCCTAAAGTTTTGAACTCTGTGTTTTTATCATTTCACCGTATTTCATTCATTAACTGATTTTGATTGCTGGTATGTTGCTGTAGACACAGATCGCTGTGGAGTATTAAGTTAAACCTGAGACTGTAAGCAATCTAACTGGGATGTTTTCGCTCTGCCGGTAAAGTTTTTCCACGGTGCGTACAATTTCTCCTTTCCTCCGCTTCCTCCAGTTCGGCATAATCGGCCTTCTTTTCTCCAAAGGGAGTCAATGGCCGTTTGAATACTATAAACTCTATAAAGTTGACATTTTGGTCGAGTCTCAGAACTGCGAAGTGCAATTATTGACCTTTGTAGCAGTTTGTATGAAACAAGATACAAGCTTTTTCTGCATGCGCAAGTGTTGTGGGAGCGTGGAAGTAGGCAAGAAGTAGGCTTCTTTTACAACTCCATATTAGGAAGTAAATTCTGATTGGCTGTCCGCGTTTTCTAAAAATCCTCAGCATCGGGCACGAGTTAATCGCTTCTCTGTTATGAGCTTCTGGTTGACAATATAGTCAAATAAGAAAAAAATCTTCGACCAAATTCTACTTTAGAGTTAGTTTATCCATCTATGTCAAAATCAAATCGAAATTTCTATGTCTTCATGCAATGTTTTATGTTATACCCGGCCAGACCAATCGATGAAAATTAAACGATGATCGAAAATCAGTCGATAGATAGACAAATCGATAGTTAAAAGAACATTCCCTTAATTACATCGCGGAATTGCTATTGATTTTCATCAATTGGGTTTGTATTACGTTTAAAGGACCGATATAATTACAGATTTCGATGGTCAACAACAGAAAATGAGCTCTTTAATGGTCCATAATTCGATAATTAAAAACTCGATGAGAGTCTCTTTTATTTGCCTATTTTTGTTAACCCTATTCGCTATGTGCTGAAATAACCAATGAAAGAAGCTCCACTCTAGTTTTGAAATACTTTGTGAAAGGGTTAACATTTGAGTGTGGACATTTGTGAGCAATGTATGGTCCGACAAACGAGGGTCGGAGGGCGGAAACGTACATGTATTCAACGTTGTGAATGAGCGTGGCCAGTTTCACCTGCAATCTAGCTTGTGAACAGGCCTTTTTGCGCTTGGCTCGCAGATTTTCTTTCAATCCAATTCCCCCTAAAAGAACTAGAAACCTGTTCAAAGTCTAACTGCAGTCTAACTTGTCGCTCTTCTGTGGCCTTTAACCCTTTGAGGACGGTCCCGGCCAAAATCGTTCTTAATGGAACGATAAGACTCCACTGCTTTAAAAAATTGCAACTTTCTCAATCGCGCGAACATTGCAGTTGTGTGCATTGACTAGAAAGTCCTTCAAAATGAGACACCCAATAAACACAAAAAAGTCAGCGATTTTTGCAGAATATCAGCGTTTGAATTCGGAGAAGAACAAAAATGTCCGTTTTTAACGTCATAGAAAAACAACAAAAATCACGTTTTTGCCATCAGTTGTTTTTATTGAAATCATCGTTGCAAACCCAAAAGTCAACATTCACAGCAAAATTCAGTCCTAGTCCTACCTTAGAAGTGATTTTTTTATGCTCTTATTCCTTGCCAGGCCGAGCTGCAGCCTCTCGTTCTTGTGCATCCTGGCCTTGCCTCGATTTTCAACATCACGACCGCACTGCATGCTGGGAAATATCGAGAATTTTTGACAGGGTTCGTTCCGTCCCCCACATATTTCATATTTATACTAAGTCCACAGCCACTCCGACCTACCACCGAAATTTCACGCTTGTTGTGTTCTTCAGTGGTCGCAACTTCCAAAATATGCCGTGGTAGGTCGAGAAATTCATCCAGAGTCGAGTCCCAAAGCTGCTTCGTTTTGTGGCGGCCATTTTTCCAGTTCAACGAACAACGAGCCAAATTTTTAGACGAAGTACAACACCTAACTCGCTTCATTGAGAAAGTGGACTCTTAGCTACCTTCACGCTTAATGATGCTCATCAGGCAGCTACTAAAGATGAAAAATGGCTGTAAACTTACCAAAAATCGCATACAAACCATATTTGATCTGTTCGTATCGCTTAACGAAGCAAAAACACTACGTCAGAATGACGTTTCTTGTAAACGCGAGCCTTCAGTGTTTTAGAACAGCAGCACTTTCCATGGTAACCCCAAATATGGAGTCACGAAATCCTATGGCTCGTTTATATGCAGAAAATCAGTCAAAAACGTAAAAAGTCACCGTCGTCAATGGGTTAAAACAGACAAATATATTTCAGGAAAGGCACTCATCAGAATTTTAAACTTCTGATTTAAAGATATTCTCGTGGTCATGTCTCAAGTCTCGTCACCGTTTTAATTTTAAGTTAAAATATAAACGGTTTCAAATGTTTTACTATCAGTAAGGTGAAGATTGTGCGGTTTGTTAATTCTTGATATAGTCCCACTGTCGAGTACTAAATTAAACCAGTTATGAAATTGAGCAATATTTTAGCTATCTAAATATCGTATTCGCCTACCCTATAGCTTACTCTCCCACCAGGGTCAATATTATATATAAAAGAATAAGCTCACAAGTGCAGAAGATCGGGGAAGACTGGAAATGATCCTTCCTCTATCACATTAATATTGTTGCCAGAAAGTGACCTGAGGAGAGAATGGAATGTAACATAATATACTTTATATAAGACAAAGTTTCCCCCGTTTCTTTCTGATTGCGTCTGCCTGCTTATCGTTTCGCTTTAAGGACGTTTTTCCAGCTTAGATGCTGCTGGTTTCGCTAAGGTTTAGCTTACAAAGCAACGCTATTGTTTTGTTTTCTTCTCATTCTGCGTTTGTTTTATGTATATCATCGGTAAATGATTGTTTTCGATGAATCGTAGTCAAAACGCTAATTGTGCATCATAAACTGTGGTCGGACTAATCAGTCCGATCCAAAACTAATTTAACGCTTCATTCACAAGATTATTCCCAGTAACTCGCTTCTGTCTACCGCGAGCAAACTTTTCGTAATGTTTCTTGCAGACAGCAGATAACCGTGGTAAAATGAGAGAGAAAAGAAAATGAAGCGAGCAATCTTTATATGGAAAAAAATCCCTTCTAAAAGAATCAAATCATTGCATTGTTCTATGTCAAAATAACACGTATATATATGTACACACAAGTCAAGGTTTCTTAAAACACTCTTGATCATGAAATAACGCCTTTTGAGCATATTTCGAAACCGGTGCATTATGAGTTAATTGTTAATTATTTACTTACAAAGACATTATACTTGCGCTTTTATTCAGCACACAAAAAGGAACTTCAACCAGACCATTTCTTGACAAATCCCTACATTTAAACAAAAGAAAAATCAGAATAAAATACAACTACAACAATACCTACAACTATACCTAGTCATATCTGTTGAAGTGACACCAATTCGATGACGGCCAATTCATTTTACGGAAAAATAAACGTAGCCGAGAATAATTCAATTGCTAAAGTCTTCCCAAATAGACAAGTGTATAATCGAGCGAAATAACACACGCAAGCGCGTGCGAAAACCTCTTCCCATTGAACGTTTATTGTTGAGGGTCCATCATACTGTCTTCTGTGTCTGTTTCTAGGGAAAGTCAGTTTGTTGTAATTCAGCATGTGTTTGTTTATATTGACCAAATTTGGACAATATTAATACTTATTTAATGCCATCAGTTAATGACGTCATTGGACAACTTGCCTTTTTTACTAGAATTTCTTGTATTACACGGTTTCAAAAGTAATTTCGATAAAACATAAGCATGCATTTTGCTTTACAACGAAATTTTAACATTCCTTCTTTCGAGAAAAAATCATGCAGAAGTTGCTCGCTGACTGAGCTGGTGGGGCTTTAACTTCGCTTCTTTGAGCTTAATTAATTTGGAATGGTTGCGGACAATTCCTTTGAGCTCTTAGCATGTTCAGTTTTTACAAACGATTATCTACATTTTGTAATCTCATTACAAGAGTAAAGACCTTCGTAATGTTGTTGTGCGCACTGATGGCGCCAGCCGCCGTTGACCTGTTGCTTCTCCATACTTCACAAGATAAAATTAATGTTTTTTTCCCGAATGGATTGGTCTAGCGCAACACTGACAGGGCTGTAATGCGAAATTTAAAACCAAGAAAACATTCTAATAACTGAGAAATCCTACAAGGTGTTGGAGCAAAAAAAGGACAAGAAAACAACATTAACAATGAACTGGGAAATCAGTGCAGCACTAGGAAACACTTGGTGGATTTTCACCGAATTGGCAATGTTATGAAATAATTGGATCATTCGTTTAGCTGCATGTGTGGATATGAAGCACTTGGGAAGTTTGGAACCACTAAAGAAGATGGAGTTGCTCGAGGCGAACTCGAGACGTACCGAGTCAAATTGCATAGGTCTTCCAGTCTCGCCGATATAAACTTATGCAAGACAGAAAGACAGAATAAAAGACAGAATAAAAGAGACAGACAGAATAAGAGCAAGACAGAATAAAAGAGCATGACCGAGACATCCGATTCGCCCGTACCCAGACCTCCGCCGTTTCAGAGCACGCCCACAACACCGGACACCACCCGCTTTGGAATGAAGTAAAGTTTATTGATCGTGATCCTCATTGGTACACACGCAGGGTCAAAGAGGCGATCCACATAAGACTTAACCCTAACAACATCAACAGGGACAGTGGAATAGAAATTCCAGAAGCATGGATGCCCACGATCAAGAAACACAACAACAGGAGAGCCGTACGACTACGGACCGCCGAGGGAACAATTCGCCGAAACAACGAGGATCAAAATGCACCAGTCACAGCTGTTGAAAACCAACCAATCACAGCAGAGCATCGTGCTTCATAAGGTGACGCGTAACCAGTCGACCCCATCGCCTGAAGAAGACTAGCAGTATGCAGTCGAAACGTCGCGATCCACATCGGAAGTGACTACATCGTGAGACAAACGAAAAATACTTCTTTACTAGTGTGTTCACCACGATGAACAACAACAACCCTTATTACGACATAGCAACATCGTTACTCAGCAACGAGATAGTATAATGGACCCTTAATGTTTCCGCACAGCAACTGACATTCGCGCTCGCTTCTCAACTCACTATCCCCGAGATAAAATTGAGGCTGCTTGTTGTCCTAATCGTAATATTCCTGCTCGTTATTCAGAATTTACAATGTGTTTAACTTCTGATGATCACTAATGTTCAAAAAAAAAATATTTTAACAGCGAAAAACCGAAAAATGATAAATCCGTAATTTTCAGAGATCAGAACTCTTGACCAACTTGTTGTATGTGATTTACAATTGTCTGAAAACAGATTCAATTTTATAATTTTCAGAGCATCAACGACAACTGTTTTGATTTTAAAATACATGTTTCGACAATCCTTTGTCATCTTCAGTTTGAAATTTTAAGTTATATACAAAGTTGAATTTATAATAATTAATTGAAAATGCTAATAAGAGAAAACACCTTTAGCAAAATAACTGAAAGAATGCGTGACAATGTGTGATTATAAAGAAAGTTTTAAATTAACATGATACAACTGTTGGTTCAAAGATGAACATTATACTTACAAAATCAAGGTCTCGTCTGGAAGAACAAAGCTTTCACATTGTTCCATTGGTGTTAAGTCGCACTTAGCGACAGCGAAGCCCTCAAATAATGAGCAGTTACAGTAGATAGAACAAGGCTGCCAGTCTGTTTGATTCGTGGTCCTTTCCCCATTTACGAAACACGAAAGAAAGCAAGCCAACACTAAAAGCAACACTTGATTACTCGATGACTCGATAGGTTTTTTCATCCTATAGGGAAAAAAAGGGAATAAAATGAAATTGTCAAAACTAAACCTTGACTGCATGCAAGGTCGCAGCTAATTACCTTACAGAATTACCCCATGTGTCAACATACAAGTAATGTTTCTCTGCGTTTCTTAATTATTTCGCTTTAAATATTGTGTTTGAGGGGGCGTAACGTGTGTCCGTCTTTTTATCATTTTCTCTTGGGTGTTAATAAATCTTTCGTTTGTTCAAGAGTCAGCTAATAATAAATGTTCTTATTCAGCTGGAAACATTTACATTTACATTTACCAAAATGAGAGCAGTCCCTCTCTTCGAGGCTTATGTGCTCTGACAACTAACAAGTCAGAATTGTATTTTTAAGATCTCTTTTATTTACCATTGATGACAAGCACAAAAATAATAAAGCAAACTTTGCATTTCTTGCCATTATAGCAAGAGAAAATGATAGTCACTTGGTAAGAGCGCTAAGCACTTTTGGCAGTCGGTTTTGACTAATTGCAATGAAAGAAAGGTTCTTTATGGCAATATAAATCATGGTGCGTGTTGCCGGGTCTTATTTTTTAAATATATTTAACAAAATTCACCACAGTGGAGGCGAATAGTGATCGATATTTGTCGAATATCCACCACTTTTCCCCGACACTGAGGTGCAAAATTGTTGCCAGCAGGCAAGAATTCCACTCCAAAAACAGAATTGAGAATTAATTTGCATTTTTTATTAAAACTTTCATTATTGATTTGGCCATTCAAGAACTCCATTCTGGGAATTTGTTTTTTTCCTTGTGCTTTGGGAACAATCAAGACCTTTGAATAGGGAACTTATTACAATTGCAAGTGCCCTATTCTTGGAACTTGTTATGTGTCTAATCGCTGAAAATATTCAGGGACTCACAATGGGGAGCTTGTTATGTTATGTTCTAGCCACCTTCCCCAACCCCGTTGTAGGATGTGAACCTCCCTTTAATGTTGTTCTAACATTAGGCTCTCCCCTCCCTAGCAAGTAATATTTGTTGTACTTAATCACGTGACTGAGCACGAGGAATAAACACGTTTTCAGAGTCAGCCATCTTGATTGCATGTTGTCTTACACTCTACATATCGACTACATAGTTTCTTTGTCTCTTTTGACAATTTTTAGTTCCTTCAGCTTCACTTGACATCTTGCCAATCCATAGTGCCATGATCATTCGTAGTATGCCGGTCGACATCTCCTATGAGCAGCCTCAAGGCGATCAAAAGACTATATATATCAGGGGCGTATTTGTCTTTACGCGAAGTACGCAACGACGTACCAGAATTTCCCAGATTGTTTTACATTCCAGAAGAAAAGCAAAGGGTAAAGTCGTGTAACCTTTCTACGCGTTACGATGTTTTTCTAATGCGCTGGTCATACAGAAAAATTATATTAATTTTAAAGGGTAGTACATATATTGTCTTACGAAAAATGTTTACCAAATGTGATGTCTATAACAGTGAAGAAATAAAGAAAACGTGTTCCTGAATGTAATAATGCCATAAATTACATTTACAAGTTTGGTTTTCCGGTTGAGAATTGAGGTAAACTCCAGAATTTATATCATGACTGCACAAAAGCTTTTTAGTGTCAGTAATGCAGCAAATGGGGTTTCTAGAAGCACGCGCCTACGGCGCTCGTATCACGACTTCGGCGTGAAACTTACTCTTTCACGTCACTGACTTTGGCTTACTGCTTTAAATTGTCTAGGTACACCCTTGTCTATCTATCTTGTAGGCGAGGATTTTTACTTTGGCTTGATCTTCTAGAAAATAATAGCTGAACTGCTCCATATTGGCCTCGAAAATAACAAATTTCTTAGATAGTTCAACAATCCAGCTGTATTAATATTCTTGTTCCAACAACAATACATTGTAGCAATATTCTGCAGGTTCTCGGTTATTGTCTTGCTCGACCTGTGGTGCCACTTCATCTTTTTCACCTCCTTCCTCGACCTCGCTGCCATCTTCACTATCATAATCGTCTGTCGAAGGAACAAATTCATCCTCTTCTTCCTTAAGGAGGCTCGAAAGGGTTTCTTACATCTTATGTTCATGTCAGAACAATGAAACATGAAACAAATGATAGACAAGCTTATGACAGGGTTGTTAAAGTTTCCTTCTAGACCATTTATGACGTCATGGTAACTATAACCCTTCAAAGACGTACTCCTCAAAAGTCAGTTTTTTTTAAATCTATCTTTAAAACTAACTCGGTGACCTATGTTTTTTATAAGCGTTTTTAAAAGTTTGCAATATTCTTCACTTCCTGTGTAAATTTAAAAAAAAATCTATTTTATGGAAATCGAGATAAATCGAAAAAGTTGAACGCAACTTGCATGAAAAAATTCAACATAGGTCACCGAGCAAATTTTTGAGATAAAGAGGAATATTGTATGCACGATTTATTTCCAGTTCGCGCGATTTTACGCAGTATTTTCATTTCCGGTGAGCTGCGCGTACTACTTTTCGAAAGGAAAATCAGCTTTCTAGCCTCCTTAAGAACGTTCGCGCTAATTGTTTAAGCGCATCCTTACTGCGCACGCAATTCATGTTGGAACGCCATGCTACGTCATGCACGAGCGCGCGTACAAGGGATGAAATCTATACAGATAAATGGCTGGTAGCCGTTGCGTTAACTTTGCTTTAATTTAACTCGCTTGGATGGTCGGTTACCTCTACTTGTTTTGGCTAGAAAATGTTCTTTTCTAATTCTCGACCAAAAATCCATGTAGGAAGTTTAACGTCACTAGTTGATTTAATACAACCAGTCATATAAAATGTTGCATTAAAAGTTCCATTCTATAGATTCATTACAATATTTTTAGACTAACATACATTGGGGGATATCAGAGTATGGAAGACCGATTTTTCAAAATCAGTGTGGGCTTTCAGATATCTTATCGATACGAAGTCGGTGACCCCTCAATTGTTTTGCATTTCTGACACTAGTAACTCGTTACCTTGCTGTAGCAAACGTTTTATAAAAAAATCAATGTTAGAAGATTTTCGTGCGAACGTCGTTAATAGTATCATGATAAAAATTTCTTTCTCTTCTCACGTTTCTTCATTCCTTGGACATTCAACGTTTTTGTTTTCGGATAAATTGATGAGGTGGCGCACCCCGATTTCAATTAATATTTTATAACTTGAAAAAAAAAGTAGCGATTCCAGGTTTCCCAGTCACTTAAATTTTGTCCTATTAAGCTTTTTGCTTTTCCAGCTTTTGGCTGCACCAAAATGATCAATTTCTGTCGCTTCCATCTGAAAAGCATGTGTTTCGTCCGCCATGTTGCGTGGATGGATGAACAATTAAAACACCAGTTTGTTTACGAGATGATCTCGTTCCCTACACTACAAAAACGTGCTTTCAAACATTTTTCATTTGTCAAGATTTCAAAATCTTTTAAATCGATCTTTTTAAGGATTTTTACCCCACATGCAATGTGTATTATTTTACACAAATTTAGTTCAGTGACATTATAGTTTACCTTGGATTGCTTTCAGCGATATTCCTTTTCAGTTTGTTTAAAACTCTTTATGTGCAGAGGATATTAAAAAAAAGGAACTTTTATTAGCTCGCCCAGCATGACGGTATTCATCTCAACCAATCAGCCTTGGTAGTTTAATTGGAATTTATTGTGTTAACATATATATAATATATAGTAATATTGAAGAGCTATTATTCCAAAATTTGATAGAGGTTGGGCTATGCCTCGCAAGTTTTACATTTAATTTGCATCGACTCTTCATTTTTTCTGAAAATAATCTAACTAATTGTCTAGGCAGAAAATTCTGTGTGCAGAAGCCAAATATTGGGTGGCACTCTTTTAAACAACCCACTTAACATACCCCACGCAGTCTGTCTAGATCAGTGGGTGGTCACATAGATAATTTTGAATCGTGCTGACATGTTTTTGTGAGTAAAAAAAAGCAATTAAAACCTATCAGTAGGACTTGAACAGAACATCAATACGAAAAAAGTACTTGCATTAGCAAACGGCTCACTATTCACTCCTTTTTGGTTATGATCTAACGTCGGTAAACAGTAAATTCCAGTTAAACGTCTTTTCTGTGGGCTTTAATTCAGTCCGCTACACCTGAAATTACTGACTTGACGTGGAATTGGCAACTGGGTCATTAGCCCTTTTAGGCGCCTTCTGGGAAATGTTTAAGCGAAATCCATTTCTATTTCCTATTCTTGTTTAGGTAAACGCAAGCACTCATGAGTTAATGGGCTCACTGCGAAGCGTCTGAGGTACTTTCGATATGTTCGTTGGTTCCAGAGTAAATCCACTATGAAGTTGAGAAACATACCTTTTTACAATGCCCGTTACACTTCGGGACGCCACGAAAAAAGTATTTCGAATTTCGTAAAAGCCTCACACCGTTTGATGCATTGATATCCAACGAACGCACTGACCTAGTTTCGAGAAAATCGACAAATATATATACCCTATTAATTAATTAATTAATTAATTAATTAATAGTTAATTAGTTAATTAATTAAATTAATTAATTAATTCGAAGAGAGAAAATTCTCGCAAAAACAAACCTTTGGAGCCTTGAAAGATTTTCACTGTTTTCGCACCTCATTAACATCGCGATCGTGCCCCCAACCAATAAAATGCAACATAGATTTCCGTGAAGAGTGTTCGTGGAAATAAAGATCGGAAGCGAGAAAGGCCCCGGCAGTGAGAGTTTTTGAGGTAAATGAAAACACGACAAAAGTCTCCGCAGAAATTTACATAAAACACGAGCAGGTGTCCTTCCTTCCTTCCATGGGCTGTAAACTTTCATCGGTAATTTCGCCAGTGCGGCCTTTTACCCATTCCAAATGCAAAGAAATATAGATTGGGAATATTAACCGCCGAAAAACAGGACATTATAAACGCGATGTACTGATGTTTTGCGTTCGGAGTCCTTTGATGGAAAATTAAAACCGATTAGATCTAACCGATCTAATGCTTTTTTTTAAACATAAACACGGATGTTTTTTTTAACATAAACACGGATTAAATATGAAAAAAATAACCATACTAATTACTTGTGCGTTGTTTATTTCCATAATAGCGACCCAAAACATTCGGCTCTGAACATCTGTGGCGATTTTTGTCATTAAATCTATATACCGTGGTGATGCGCCAAATGTCAACTTCAATATGGATTTGTTCCTCAAGTGTATATTTCTATATACCATGAATTTTTTGGTGAAGAATCTTTTATTTGAGCGTCTCTTATTCACGAGTTGGCTCATAGGATCCTTTGATTTCTTCCAGCCATATCGACTACACTGACGCCTGTTATCAGCAGATAATCCACTCGCCAGCGCAAAGTCAAAGGATACTATGATTTGTGCTCATAGTGTAGCCGCCATCTTTAATAAATTTCCCACACTGTTAATCAAACTCAAAAGGTCGCGTAGCAACGACCCGCCTCGCAAACTCTAAATGCGTTAATTATTCAAAACGCTTTATTATTCAGAATTGAAAACCTAAAAGTCAGTATTTGTATCAAAGGAAATTTGATATAATGGTCCAGTTTTGCACTGAAACTTTGAATCTGTGTTTTTAGCGGAGGACGGCCAGCATGGGAATGGTTGCCCCTTGAAAAGTTTAGGCTAAATGTTTTAAGATGTTTCTCAGTATCTTTGAAAAATCGATAGAGATCAGATAATAATTTGATTTTAATATACCTCCCTTTTAGGTTCAAGAAAGATTTTGCATGATTGAAGGCACTTATCAGTAATTTTATGCGTATTTTCTCCCAAAAATCAGCCAAATCCACGTGATATAGCTCCTTTAAAAGGGGCAGTACGCAGCTCTTACAAGGTCTTCTCTGATTTGCTGAGAAAACAATAGAACAAACAACACAACAATGGCTAGCAATAGACCCTAGACCTAAAAGTAACAGAGCTGCATGATATACAGGTCCAATGAAATTAGAGGTTGTAAAGAGCTGCGTGGTATCTGCTTTAAAACGATGATATTTGTCATCGCAATAAAGTATACAGCTGGTAAAAAGACAAAATTCTTAAAGAATTTTAGAACAAATGTAGATGTAGCCCAGTAGAGGCCCGGTGGGCTTACTTGGTGGTTAGCGCGTCGGACTTTCAATCTGAAGGTCGGTGGTTCAAGCCTGGTCTCTGCCGTCGTGTTGTTTCCTTAGACAAGAAACTTTGCTCCACTTTTTCTCTCCCCACCCAGGTGTATAAATGGGCATCGGCGACAAAATGCTGGGGGTAACCTTGTAATGGACTAGCATTCCATCCAGGGGGAGTAGTAATACTCTTAGTCGCTTCAAGCCACAGAAATCGTGTTAAGCTCCGGCGGTTGTCAGCCATTAGGCTTGTGAAGACTTACCTATTAGATGCATCCCTGTCAACCACATTGTCCTCGTTTACATTACTGTGGACAGCTGAAAAACAAACAACAAAGAAACTCTTGGAAATACTTTTGCATTTGATAGCTTTTCAGCCGAACGGAAACGCAGTGTTTGTGTTGGCAGTAAGCAGTTTTTCCATAGAGGCGTTATATACCGAGTATACATTAATCGTGCTTCACTGTAAATGCATTTATTCTAACATTTTTTATGACTGAAATCATAAAAAAATCTACATAAATATAATGTAAAAACAATAATTTCTTTTTATTCTTTTTTCTTCAATGTTCGTTTATTTCGAGATATAATCAGTTAATTTTGTAGTTTATTTTTACCTGCTAGGTGATCGTTCCTTCGGAACCCCTCACGGTAACTGAATATGGCCTTTTAGCAAATTTTCGATCAAACACTAATTGTTTTGCTTCCGCCATTTAACACAGAAACTTTATTTTGTGTACAGTGTATTATTTACAGAATTTTAATTGATACTATAGCAATCGAAGGAATTAAAAACGAAAGGGTTTTGTTACATGCTGCTTTTAACTTTTCTCTGCATGCTAAATTTGATTTACAAGATTCACAGCAGATTAATATTCTAAGAACTAATTCCATCAGACAAAAAGAGTGCACACAGTCACTTTCAACAAATCTTGGATTAAGACTCGGATCGGAAATTTTCCAAGACCCACACATTTATATACTTGTATTAATCAGAATACAACTCTTCAGCTGGATGAATATGATTCGGTGTACCGTTTTGCGTTTTAAACACAACATTTTGATTCAGATTTGGATAAGCAGTCGGCTACGTTATAGATGAAATAAAGAGAATAATTTCCGCTTTATCCCGCATTTATCAGCTCCTAGTCGAAATGTAAAAAAAAAATAATAATAATGCAAATATTTTTATTACTTGACTACATTGCACCTTTCATGGAACCGTATATACAAAGCTTACTCAAAAGCTAAATTTGAGAGCTGAAAACGAAAGCATTGAATATTAACAAACACCTTGCACAAACTTAAACGGAAGCTAGTATTATTTTTAGTTGGGAAATTGTGGTCAAAATAACGTTTGACAAAACGGCATTCAAAACATCAATTATATTTAGAAAAAGAACATCGGTTTCAATTATTAAAAAAAACCTATTTTTATTACCTTATAGCTCACCTACTTGATCATTCAGTCCAGTTTTACGTTCATCAGCTTCATCATCAACTTTGACTGACTTGCTGTGTTTTAGCAATATGAGGCACAATGTGATCTTGCTAAATATAATATAAAGAAAACCGATCGGAGGTTTAGGAAGTGTTTGTTTTAGCATCGTGTAACAAAATATACAAAATATATATTATATTTCAAGAGTTTCAAGGGACATTTCAGTCATCACGATTTTGTTTAATACCGACTCTAATTAACCCCATTCGGCCTGGGGGGAGGCACAAAGTGCCCGCGCTAACTTTGAACATTCAGAACTTCTTTAATATGTATTCAAACGCCATCAAACTTTGTGACTTTTCCTAAAATTTATCTGAAAACAACATCATATGACAATTTTTTTGATCACCTGACTTGATGTTTCCATGGCAACAAGATTTTGACAGCCATGTTTTTGAAATTTGCATATTTATACCTTTGAATGAAGAAAAAACAATGTTTATTGGTATAACGTTTACATTTTTACGTCATTTAGCGTTTATTTATTGGTTTTGATTAGTTTGAGTCAATTTGGACGATTTTTGAGAGGTTTTGAAATTTCAGAAATCCAAGATGGCGGATCCAAGATAGCGGCCGTAAAACTAATTACCTAATCACTACGTCATATGACGTCATCGTTCCATTGTTCGGACCGCAAAGGAGACAGTTTTGGACGTACTATGTACCCTCTAGGTTTCATTTTTTATTTCATTTTATTTTATTAACTTCGCCACACTTGGCAGGGACACCACAACAGCTTGCGCCAATTACTGTGACCCCGTTTCTGTTTTTTACCCACCTTCCTGGGGAAAGGTTACACACTAAGCCTCATAGCCTTAATGTTCTTGAAGTTACGAGGGGGAGGGGGGGGGGGGGGGGGGGGGGCTCAATGTAAGAGAACGTGTACCACTAGAACGTAGATTTATGCTGCGGGTGTTATAACTAAACAAATTGGTAATATATTCCGGGGCCAGCCCATAAAGAGATCTATATACTAATGTTAAGATGTTATGTACACGCCCATTAAATAATGATGGTTGTCCCATACGATTACGACGGGGTGCTCGTCGAAATTTTCGAGAAACACCCTAAAAGGAACCAGAATCTCGTTTGATAGGCGTGACTCAAATATATTTTTACACCTAAATATGAGGTACAAATTTTAAACAACACAAGACTTGCTTATTCCGTCATACTTTTTCGGCTCAATACCCTAAAAGGTACCACGATAGATCTATCCGTGGTCATTTTCGATTTCATCAGCCTAAGCGGTACAAATCTAGAAATTTTGATCCCTAAAAGGTACGACGAGCACTCTCGTCATTTTCATATTGGAGTCTGCCCCTCCCCCCCCCCCCCCGGGATATTGTCGTCAGCATGAAGTATACTTCCAAAAGTCCTTTTGTATCTCTTGAATACACGAAGCGTTGAACGATATATAGTATTCGCGGACATATATGCAAATTTCACTCGTTCCATCATCTGTACTTTCTTTTAAATTCCCAGTGTATTACGTGTAAAAAAGATAATTACTGTAGTAAACTTTTTTTAATTCCCCAGTGTAATTACATCATCCAGTTGCCCCGACAGTCTCGTTTCACACAATGCATATTTATGTCACGCTGAGGTGTTTTGGTCGTTTTAAATGTTTTACTCTTCATTTTTGCACGTAAAACTCAGTGTGGAAAATTAAAACTTCAACCTTACTTTGTTTTGTATTCACGAGATGGCTCTTAGAGCTCTTGATTGCTGCGGAGCGAGCGCAGCGAGCGAGCAGCAAATTAATCGGGATTTAACCCTATTCGGCCTGGGGGGGGGGGGGGGGGGGGGGCACAAAGTGCCCGCGCTAACTTTGAACATTCATAACTTCTTTAATATGTATTCAAACACCATCAAACTTTGTGACTTTCCCTAAAATTTATCTGGCAACAATTTCATATGACAATTTTTTGATCACGTGACTTGATGTTTCCATGGCAACAAGATTTTGACAGCCATGTTTTTTGAAATTTGCATATTTATACCTTTGAAAGAAGAAAAACAATGTTTATTGGTATAACTTTTATATTTTTACGTCATTTAGCGTTTATTTATCGGTTTTCATTAATTTTGGGTGAATTTGGACGGTTTTAAGAGGTTTTAAAAAATTAGGAAATCCAAGATGGCGGATCCAAGATGGCGGCCGCATAACTAATTACCTAATAACTACGTCACATGACGTCATCGTTCCACTGTGCGGACCGCAAAGGAGACAGTTTTGGACGTACTATGTACCCTCTAGGTTTCATTGTCATAGCCATAATGTTCTTGAAGTTACGAAGGGGGGGGCACAATGTGCCCCCCCAGGCTCAGAAACTCAAAAAAAGCCCAGGCTGAATAGGGTTAAGAGAGATATATAAAGGGGGACGAATTCTCGAACTCATCACTTTTTACCCCACACTTTTTAACAGGGTTAACACTCGTTAACATCTCTCAAACGGACCTTTCCTTTTCACTTTAAGTTGCATGAAGTAAAACCTATTTCACACTTAGAGTAAAATTAGAAAAAAAAAAGGTCAGTAAAGTGTATGCCTCGAACCCGAGTCGTTTGCTACATAACCAATATCCTATCCACTATACCAATGTGGATAAGCTGCCGGGAGATGTAATTTTTAACATATTTATAGAGTTACCCATAACAATAAATGAAAGCTAACCGTTTTCAAATCAGTGCTAACCCTAAACACTGTAGATCAATGCTAAACCCCAAAACGCTGCTCTTTGCTTAGCCGGATCTCTGTTCTCTAAGTTCTCTGCCCAATAAAATGGGGTTCTGTTCTCGTGTACGTCAGAACTACGGTATAACGATAAAAAATACTACGTTGTGTAAAACCTCATAAGGTGTCCAAGGTCCGTTTGAGAGATGTTACAGAGTTCTCTGCGGCATTTTTGACCAGAATGCATTGCTCCAGGAAAGCATGTCGAGGATGTCATAACGTCTTACCGTCGTCCTTTTTCACGTAGATTTCAGTGAGAAAGGTTAGTGGCGATGTTTTGCCCTGATTTACCTGTAATACGATGTGAAGAAGTTCGTACTCTCGCTTCGTTTTTAATGCAGTATGTGAAAATTTCACAAATCTGGACGCTTTCGATTTTCGCGATCTGTATCGTTCAATGTCCAAACATAATTAAGTTTACTAAGTTCACCATGTGTTGAAATATCACGATCTCTTGATGCGATAGTTTGTGAACCCCAAGAAAGAAACTTGCCTTAATAAATTATGATTCTTACCATGTTCTCGATAGCCAGCAAAGCCGATCTCACATAAAAGGTATAGTCTAGTAGCGCATTACTGTGAATAGGCATCTTGGCCCTAGTATTTCTTACTTCCGCGAAGTACTCATGCAGCTAACAAGAGTGATTTGGAAAAAGGGGGCAAAAGTGTTCGACTCAAACAGTTCTTCTAAGGCTAAGAATATTGTATCTATCTATTCGAAATTCGAATTTCAGTTCGAGTTCGAAGTTAGAATTCGAGTTCGTACGCGGCATGCGTACCGCGAAGGAAACAGATCGTTTTCATTTGTTTAAAATAAAGCTATTTTACAGGCCATTTTTCCTTGTAAATTAAAGTTGATTAAATTCTGTTATTATATGGAATTGGTTAGAACAAATACTGTGATTGTATTATTGCATTTAGCCATCGCATTTAGCGAATTTCGATACACGCCATTTTGTTTACTGTGGCGCGTGTCACGTGGTTACTAAGGTTAACCAAGATGGCCGCTTGTTTACATTACAAACTATTTTCTTTGACTTCTTTCGTTCGTCTTCGGTGTTCCTTCATTGCCAAAAGCTTCGAAATATTCGACAAACATAGCCAACACTGTTTTAACACAGGTGTTTTGACAATTGAGGGTCAATTTTACAGTTTATAACCACAACGCTCACGTTCGTGCGTCACGTGCTAGAATGCGTATTCTTCGATCGGAGGCGCTCTTGCATCTCTGTTAGAGAAACAAGACTCACTTTTCTAAATTATTCATTAATCTGCCAAACCGTAAATGCTTCACAAACCCTTTTCAAACCCTTTGCAAACCCTTCTCAAACCCTTTGCAAACCCTTCGCAAACCCTTTGCTTTTAAACATTAACTAACAGATATTTGAATAAAATTTTTCAAAAGAAGATGTTGTTGTCCATTTTTATGTGTTTGTTCATTGATTTTATAGCTTGAAAAGCAATTTTATATAAACAAAAAAAAAAAGACTTGGATTTTATAGTTCTAAACTGGAAATATCCTGAGAATATGACAACATAATAACTTCCACTCCTTGACCCCCCCCCCCCCACTTCCTCACCCCCTCGTACCATCACCCCACCCCGTCGAACTCACTCCCCTAATTCCCAATTACTACTAGTGTATATATTCAATAAACATGAAAACAAAACCAAACGTAATCCTCACTGTAGTGCTTTCTAATAATAATACCTCCCCCCCCCAAAAAAAAAACAACAACAACGATCGATATGTCGAATTCACCTATATATGAACTCAATGTCAAACTAAACAAATCAAATGTTCACGCTGAATATCATTTGATAAATTGGACCAACTACAATTATTATTTACCTTCCTACTTCGACATATGTGAATTTTTTTGTCTGGGTGTTGGAGAGTGGTCTTAGTTTTAAAAACACCGCACAATTTTTGACTATTTTAGGCCTACTCTGGGACCTTAAGTCGCCGTAACTTTAGGCGACTTTAAGCGATTTAAGGCGATTTAAGGCGACTTAAGGAAAAATTAGTTTAAAATATTGGCGACTTAAAGTGACTTTAGGCGACTTAAGGCAACTTAAGGCGACTTAAGGCGATTTAAGGCGACTTAAGGCAACTTAAGGCGACTTAAGGTGACTGAAGGCAACTTCAGGCAACATAAAAGTGTTTCTAAAAAGTGATGAAACAAAAGTTATTGACAGTCTCTTCATCACTATACCTAAATACCAAGCCACTGGTCTCTGGAGAGAAATGTGAGACAAGATTCAAGCCAGGTCCGATTGAGTCAGGACTTAAGTCAGTTTGCGACCAAGGACTCCAGTTCAGGTTAGGCATAGAGTTAAGGTTAGGGCTACAGCTTGAGTCCTGACATGAATCCTGGCATTCATAATAGTTTGTCTCATATTTCAATAAACAAAATTATCACAATCAGTTCACTTGGTCTCAGATAGACTTAAGTGACTGTAAATCTCCAGTTTCCAGATTTTAAATAAGCCCCTTTTAGCTATACTGAGATTCAAATTATTACAATAACAACAACAACATTATATAAATAATATGAATGCTAAATTGTATTATGAACATTAATTAGCCAAACAAGAGGCAGAAACAATATTACTTATCTAAAATGAGAAAAAATTCAGTTAGCTGCTTAAATGTTTTTAAGATATTGCAATAAAAACAATAATCATACAAAAATATGAAGATCATATACACTGCCAAACAAAATCTTGGAAAAAAAAATCCAACTTTTTCACTCAAAAATGGATACCTGATCTGAATCAAACTAACATACATTTTCCTTGACTTATTTATACAACAATGAACAAAGGCATCGAATTAGTTAATTAAAAATCACTTCTCGATTTCACATATTACATAAATTTGGTTAATTTATCTGCCACTGTTGTGGCAGTTGCACAGTCAATTTTGGCTCGAAAGCTCAACCTCGTTTCCAAAACTGTTTGGTCAGGCACCCAGCCAATTTGCTGTTCTCCTGCCTTAGTCCAATAGAATATTCCAATATCATATTTGGTACCGTAAGCGAGGGTCCTTCTCAATAGCGCATCTTTCCCATTTTCTCCAACTATTTGTCCGGCTCCTGAAAACTTGGATGTTCCACTGACAGGGAACCGAACCCTCGTAGGAGACTTTCTAGCAGGGTTGATTAGTTCTGCTTCTAGGCCCGAAATGCTCTCACAGTTTTCCACCTGGCAACATTTTAATTTAACCTGTCAAAACAAAACTAAATAGTGTTACTGATGAGGCTGTTGACAGATTTACCGGTGTAGAAGTTAATTATTACCTCAAAAATTTCCAGAAAATAATGGATCACAAACGAATGCACAGCAAATGACAGAGTTGACAATATTTACATTGGCGTCCGCCATTTTGTATTCTCCCAGAATTCCTTTCCAATCGTAGATGGTTTCCATGCTTCGCACGTTTCTTTTCTTAATTCCACCCGCGCGCGACTAGCTCCCGCGCTCGCTTAACCAATAAATTTCAGAAATTTACATCTACCTTACCTTGAATTGAGTTGTCGGAATTAGTTTTCTTTTCGCAATACAAGCAGGAAGCCAGTCAATGGCTACAAGAACGATTTCAAAAATTCCAGGCCAGCTTGATTGCCACGAAGGTAAAGCACGTGAGTGGTAGCCTAGAGGGAGCCACGAAGCCTAGTCAGGCTGTACTGTAAAGTGGGAATGTGTTTCAATTTCAACAACAGCAACACTTCAGCTTTGGCTTTGTTTGCCGAATCAATTGAGTGCTAATTTTCTGAACATGAGTGTGCGCGCGGGCATCCATGTTCCAAAAAGAAGTCACGTGGTCAAAACATGTGGCGGCCATGTTTGCTCGAGTGAGGCAAATTTTCCTGCTGGAAGCAGCTGCAAATCCTTCGCACATTCCTGCTTAATGGTTGATAACAAGAAATCCTTTTGAACTTTGTGACAGAGAGCCATCATAGTAACATAATCAACGCAAATTTTGCGATCTTGAGGGTATAGGTTGATTTAAATTCTTTGCTTCATCAAACTGTCAAGAAGATGACATATACAAGTTGTAAAGAAGCTTTAAGTTTTCAAACGTTCAGTTACGATTGGTTGTAAATCGAATAATGTTGGATGGCTAGAACCCAGCTTAGAGGTTGTATGTGGGAGAAATGGCCCATTTTTGGTTGCTCTTTCACGTTGGGTAAGTAAGCTTAAAAGTTAAGTACATTTGTATACAGTTACATTGCCTTTGGATAAGCTTATGATCTTTTCAAGCTTACTTGCTCAATGTAAAAGTGATAAGCAATAATGGGGCTTAACCCCAAAATACTTTTCAAATAATTGTGATCTTAGTGATCCAAAACAGTTCTCACTGTTGTTATAATACCCTGAAGGTGAAGGAATGCCCGCACCATTACAGTATATCAGTATTGACTGCTGATCAGCAGTATTTCTTTTTTATGATGTTGCTCATATTAAATGTTGATTATAATATAAGTCACAACTTCATCCTTTCAGCAACACTTTGTCCATGAAATATAAGTAAACCTATAGAAATAGCTGTCAATGTTTTGAAGATGAATGAGTGTACCCTCCTTGGGGATGGACCATTTTATTTTTAGGGGTGGGGGGTTGGGCATTTTGTTTTAGCAAGCATGAATTTTTTTTTTTACCATCTTGAGGCTGTGCAAGGATTTTTTTTGTGATTTTTCCATACTTTTCTATACTTTATCTGTGCGTGAATTTTTTTTCTTGGTATTTGCCCCCCCCCCCCAAAAAAAAAAAACAAAATAAATAAATAAAATGGTCCATCCTTTATAGGGTTCAGCAAATATAATTGAAGCAACTAGGGAATGGTGCATGACTGTTAAAGCATGGTGTTTTACTGCATGGAGCCATACCCTTGCAGTATATAATCATATATGGGAACTAAAAAAGAGATTTGGGGCAATAAAATTATTATATACAGCTATTTCAATTAACGTTGTCAGATGAAAAAGGCGAAAAGCCAAGACCGCAAGGTAGTATGGGGTTGTTATGCAATACTATTTACTCTAACCCATACTACCTTGCGGTCTTGACTTTAAGCTTTTATCCGACAACGTTAATTGAAATAGCTGTATTCAAGAAATAGTAAAAGTGAAACCTTTTAGGGCAATTTTAAGGTGGGCAGGCCTTTTTTAAGCCTCACGACTTCAGGCGACCTTAAGCGACAAAGGGCGACTTAAGGCGACTTAAAGCGACTTTAGGCGACTTTAGGCGACTTAAGGTCCCAGAGTAGGCCTTATTTTCAGAGTCTCACGCAAGCAGATGGATCACTGCCTACCTAATGTCAACATCAACAGAATGAGCCGCAGCATTACTGTCTTTTAGATACCCTAGTTTTACACATAAAAGATCCTCCTTGATTCAGATAATCCAAGTTAATAGTAATCAGTGACGGACGGCAAAATGCGAAATGCTAGATCCGCCCTCACTGCATGAGATCTGCATGAGATCGATGTTATTATTCCTTCTGTTGAATGTACGTGCTGACAAAAACCGAAACAATATTTTGTGCATGATGAAATATTCCTTGGAAGTTTATCGTTTATTCTCACAAGTCGAGAGCATTGTCATCAAACACCTGGTTGTTCTTCGCTAAACTCTCACGCGTCGCATTATAACAGCAGTTCCTGCACGTCAGTTTAAAAGTCGAAAATGGAGAATTGTTAGAATATTAATATATATTTAAAATTACAGCACGTAGCATTTAATAAGGGAAACAGTTAAAGAAAAGAAAAGATAACAACTAGTACATGACAGTCTGAAAGACACCAGGAAAATTATTTCCGGCAAAGATGGCATATTATCATTAGGCCTATATCTTAAAATACTAATTAACAGCAATCTTAAGACTAAAGAAGATATTTCTTGCATCGATAACTATGCATATTCGACAACTAAGAAAAGTATAGTACCACTATTATTGTTTGATAAATTAAGCTTTTCCACACATCAGAGGCGAAAATTATCGATAGTAATTATTTTTTTTTATACCAGAGCTACGTTCACTGCGCATGAACATGTCAAAATCGTTTCTAGAGCTACACATGTGCTAATTGTTTGACAACATGAATTAGTTGTCGACAACTATTTCACAGACGAGGAAAAACAAGTTGTCGACGATAAAACTAGCCGCGTTTGCTGTCAATAACTAAAGTAGTTTCCTGTTGAAAAGGAAATTATTAGTACTTGCCACCATTTACGACGTCATACGTAGATGTCGGTTAGATAAAAACGTACTAATATTTCTGGAGCAATTGTCTGATATGCTTCTTCCACATCGACCGTCCGTTTGAAGACACTATTAAATATATATCATCATCTGTTTTATTTTTCTCCTACTGACTGACAATCAGCTAAAATGCCTTTAACGAACCAGTTTTCACAGTGGGTAATTGAGTTTGTTGTCGGTTCGCCCCCCGGGGGGGGGGGGGGTGCTCCCTATAATGGGCTATACGGGGATGCTCCGCCCAAAAGGGGTACCTTTTTGAGGCTGGAGGTATATGAAAGGGTCGGGACTTTACGAGTTGAAGTATATGAAAGGGTAGGGATTTCACGGAGAATAGGAAAGAGTAGCGAAAACACGCCGTTGAAGCATAAAAAAGGTAGGGAAAACTGCCATTTAAGTATTATAAAAAGGGCCTTTCAAAATATATCAAACAGACGCACGTAAAGGCTATAAGAAAGGGATACCATTTTCAATGAAAGGTATGTGAAAGGGGTGCCATTTTTAATGAAAGGTATATGAAAGGGGTACCTTTTCTGTCAAAAACGGTATATGAAAGGGTAGGGGTTTGGACCTCGGGGCGGAGCATCCCCGTACAAAACTTTGTTGAGTACCCCCCCCCCCCCCCGGGCGGTTCGCGTCCCTGCACAAGGGGTTTTCACTGGTTACTCAGGTTTTCTTCCCTCCACAAAAAAGAAAAAACAACACTTCTAAATTCCAGTTCTATCATAAACTCCTTGTACACGCTACAGTTTCTGAAAGCGACCATTTTCGGGAAGCTGTCACCCACTTTCCTGATTCTGAGGTATAAAATATAATCGCTTGCGGAAAATTCAACGGTTAGTTTGAAACCAATCTAAGTATAAGGTATTGCGGTACTGAAAGACTGATATAGCTGGTAAATGCCACTTCATTAAAAACGCAGCAGCACAGGAACCTAAACAGTCGGTCTGTTCAAATACATGTACGAAAACCTCCAGTAAATATCAGATAATGTAACTTGGCAACCTCACGAAAATCGCGGCGTCGACGAATTATTGGAGATAAAACAGGGAGGCTGCAACTTATTCTCCGGTACGGTTGATAAGTATTTTATTTTAATCTCCGGTTGATAAGTACTATATTTTAATAAGGATAAAAAGGCCCAAGTGATATAAAATAACCAAATATCTTATACGAATATTGTCGACATTTCGCAACGCAAAATAATTATAAATTAATGTTTTTGAACAGTATCTTGGAGATGACACTGAGCAATATAAAGGAGGAAAGAGTCATATCTAGTCAGCATACAAGATATACAAAAGGAGATAAAACTGAAGAATATCGGTTCTTTAATTATTGGGTTGTCCCGCACTTGTGTCCAAACGATGTCTGTGATTCGCTAAGAAAACAATAGATTTGTCCCGCTGGGATAGGGATTAGGGATAGGGGCATTGTTCAAGTGATATATCAATTGTATCGTTCGCCAATCTCAGACATCATTTGGACAGCTACGACCCCGCTCTAATTATTAACAATGATGTTACCTTGGAAAAGACATCAAGCCGATAGTTTATGTAAATATCTACTCAAGTTTTGGAAAAAAAACTACTAGCCCTTTCGATCTCAATTACAGCGCAACCGAACCAAAACTACAAATATTGGCAAAATACGGATACATGACTGAACGTTAAACAGCGCACGAAAAAGAAATAACTAAGATAATCACGCCGTTAAAACGTTAAAACCATTTTGTAAGACACAATACTTGCCTGCAGGTGGTTTGTCTAAACTTTTATCGGAGGCTTCGTTTAGAAAAGTTTTATTGTCTTCTTTTTTACGCCTTATTGAGTACAGGTTTTCAAACGTTTATGCTTTGTTACTCGATTGAAAAAAAAAAAAAAAAAAAAGAGTCAAGGAAATTTGTGCGGATATATGGCTCTTAATGTATCATTGCCATTTAAGTCTTTTATGTAAATTCATAAGATTGCTTTATTTATTGGCCGATTGACACTCTTTACTATTATTTGACAGTTGTTGCTAAGTTAAAATATAAGAAAACACAGGAAGTTTTGTTAGGTTTATATTATAGTACTTTTAATAAAGAACAACATATGTAGCTACAATCCCCGTCATATTTAGTTGGGACACATCACGCTTAACACATATTTACCCTAAGATTCGCCGTCCTTCCCCCCCAATGTTGAATTTTGCGGGTTTGTGCTCATTAAATGGCAAACCAACATTGAGGAGGGAGAGAGAAGGAAGGGAGACGCGATGTGTCCCAACAAATGTGACGAGGATTGTAGTTGTATTCCCCGTGACAGTAAAACAGCTACCTGGCTAAACGTATACGACATCTTTGTTTTCTTCGCATTTTTTTTCTAAGCACTCGTAAAATGTATATTTTACAACTTTATATTGATTTCAAATTCAAGACGAAGATAATTAAATCAGTGCACTAAAATTTGCTACAATCTACTTGCTGATACATTATCAAGAGGCAATAGGAATTAAACCCGAGTATTTTTTTTTATAAAAAACCTCATTGGGCTTAATGTTTCTTTCGATCCAGGTTTTCCATGTATGTCATTATTACAAATGTTCCAAAGAATATTTGCTTTTACAATAGCTCGAAACACATGAATAAACATGCCGCATAGAAGCAATTTATCTTCGAAAATAAAACTCTATCGGCCTTCTAACTCAAAACAATTGCTTAGCTCAAAACTGGAAAAGAAAAACTCTAGCTTTCGTTTTGTGAACTGATACCGAAAAACGACTTCCACTATAAGGAGGCTCTAAGCCCACCCAGTTACGGGTTTATATCGAAGATTGGTCCTTCACATATCGAGGTTTCATCCACAGACTAAGCTGCACCATATCACTCAAGGTTTGACTTAAAAAAAAATATTCACTGTTTAGTTTCCAATGTGTATCAGCTGGAGAAGCGCTTTTCTCAACTGCTGGCTGCGCCAAACAACTATGCAGGGGTTTAAAGTCGAGCTGGTAAAAAGCAAAGTGAAATTCCACTCCCGTCTACTATCCACCGCATCATTCCAGCTTATCAAATCGAGCACCACGTCAGGTAAGAAACACAGCAACGTAGCGCCAACTAAGATGGCAGATGTCACGGCCGCCGCGTTTTCTTGCTCCATTGTTGCAGCTTGGTGATGGTAAGTAGCCGTGCCCACCTGTTCCGCGATTTGCCCGCGTTTACGCTTGGACACCCATAGAATCCTCGCGTACGTTAAGACCATAAGCGCTATCATCACCACGTGGAAATAGGCGCCGGCTACCCTTCCTGGTATAGATGGCGCGAATAGAACGCCGATGATGATGGAAACGATCCAGGTCAAAACAATGCCGATGAGAAGATCCTTTCGCGAAACTTGCAACAGATGCGAAAATGGCCGCGACAAAGCCTTCATCCTGTGATAGGTGATAATTATGAGGTTGGAGACCACCGCATGAAGACCGATATACGCGATGAGTTCGAATGCTACAAGGAAGCTGTCACTAACTTCCATGCCGCGGCTAAGATAGTACACATACATTGGTTGAGCAACAAGGCAGTTGGTAAGGTCTGCCACGGTTAAAGATACAATTAGAAAATTCAGTCCCTTTTGAAGGTCAGCGTTTTGAAGAATAACTATGGTGACAAGAATATTCATGACCGTACCAAAAACGCTGAGAAAGCCATTCATAACACTCATCGATATAGCGCTTGCCGATGCCATTTTAAGTTACGGTTATTTTGGCGATGTTTCGACATCCGCGCGTAATCCTAGCGACTTATTATCTGCTAACTTGAGTGGAGTTAGAGCCTTTCCACCAAATTTGTCTTTCGAATAAATTAATGTTTACTCTGCTTGACATTAAATGGCACATCCGTAAATTACAAATTTTGCATTTATTTGGCTTGCGTTGTCGTAAATTACATTTCGAGATTAATTGTGACCCAACAGTTTTACATGCAAATTATCACAGACGATCTCCGACACTAAATAAATCGAGTAAAAGTCATGCGTCTTTAATTTGAAATCGTATACGTTAACCATTGCATGAAACATGTATAACTTAACGTATTGTAAAAAGTTAACAAAGAGACGTCGCTTTTCGTTCTAAATTGATTAGGTATGATGTTCACAAGACGTTTCGACAGAATATTTCCAGGCGTTGTCATTTTTGACAAGGATAGGTAGTAACACCTGTTTTATTGCCCAATAGACTGAATGACGCATCAAGTAGCGCAATGAATAATAATGAAATGGGAGCACGACTAAATCTTCCGACATGAACGACCAAATCTTCCGACATTTTTTAATAATGAGTAATTGAAATGATGGAAAAGCAGGCTCCTGTTACAGTTATCTAAAAAAAGCATGTAATCTTTTTTTGTTTTAATACTGCTTATACAGCAAGCACGGAGAGCTTGCATATCAAACATTTAAATTGAACGAAATATGGTTATTAAACTTTTTAGCCTGATCGAAGTCACACTTTCGTGCGCGTGCAATCGCAGATCAAACCTTTTGACAAGTATACAGCGTACTCTCCTGTGTGCTTTTGTTTTTCCAAATTATTTATCGGGTAAACGTTCTAGAAAATGTGTTAAATTGTGATTTCATCGCGCTTTAAGATCAAATGGGTTAAGATATGCTCTTCATTTCTGATGCCTCATCAATTTTTCACTTTTCGGCGCTTTCCCAGCAAACTCACAAAATCGCGTGCTCGACTGAAGTGCATTTTATTTCCCTGTTTAGAGGTATAGCTTATCTCCCTTCCTGGTAGGCCTAGCTACAAATATCCGGATATTTTTTAGATATTTAGAAGGTCCTGGGATATTTAGAAAATTCCGATATATTTAGAAAAAAAAAAGATTAAATTTGGGATTTTGCTATGGTTTTATTACTTTTATGAGTTCACGTATGTTTTTACTTTGAAACTTGAGATGGATGTACTTTGCGGCTCAATTAAGTGTCAGCAGTGGTCCTGTTCAGCGGTTTTCCTCACGAATATTATATCCCGTAAGTCTTAGTACGTCTGGTAGTCACTTTGTATAGACTGTGACGCATTCCCCTCTTGCCAATAGATGTTTTTGATTTTATAAAGTCGTTATTGTGATATTTATAGAAAAAATGTTAAGAAAATATTTGGGATATTTAGAGTTTTTTCAAGATATTTTGGGGAAAAAGCGAGATATTTAGGAATAATATCGGGAATTTCCGGAAAGATATTCAGGCGATTTTACGTGATATTTATAGCTAGGCCTACTTCCTGGTTATAAGGCGAGCGAGTAATTAATTAATTTATATGTAATCTGTTTCAAGCCTTTTTATATCCAGAGAAAACAGTTCTCGCCTAGCAATAGTTGAACTTGAATGGTTAAGTTATAGACACGAGCGACGAAATATATCTCCCGTCTTAATTCTTGAGCCTAAACCCGTTTCGAGCTTTCCATCTGACATTTGGGAAAACTAATTTTCGTTATTGACGACGATTCCTCCTAGAAACCTGCTCAAATAATAAATAATTCAAATAATTCTCGAAAGTTGCTGATTCCGTGAGGGAGGTAGGAAAGATGTCGATTTGTATTCGGATTTGTAAATCCAAACAAACTTTAAAACGTCCGAACTAGTATTTACAAAACGAACCTTATATTTGACACATGAAAAAAATTATACGAAATAAGTAGGTGAGGCTGGCGGAAGTGTTACAGATAAGTGACGTTTACAGTACAACGACCGGAAGAAGTCTGAGTTCTTTGGTTTAATAATTAAGCTTGAAACTGAACGTGACGAGTTATGATTTACCTCTTTCTCATTAATTTCGTACTAACGGTATAAGGAAATGTTTAGCGCTTACGGTACAACGGTAGGGATATACGTTTTGGGGTTCAAACTAATTCCCAGATTTTTTACTTCCTCCATGAAATGGGCAGTTATCCCCCGTCACTATTGTAGTGCGGGGGAGGTGCGAATGAAACCAAATTAAACCCCCCCCCCCACCCCCGGCCACAAAAAAAAAGTCCTGTTAGGCTAAAAGCAAACCCAAAAAAGTCCAACGGCCCAGAACTTAAGAGCCAGAAGAGAACCAAAAGTCCCTTTTCTATCTGAACAAAAAGGTTACGCTTTTTGCTGACCCCCAAACAAGTCTTCACCGAAATAACTTTCACCACAAAAAATTCGATACCATAAAATTTCTAACCCTCTATAAGTCCTCAGATCGCAAAATTCAAACCCCAAAAAGGTCTTCGCACTTCCTCGTCTGAAAAAGAGAGAGAGAGATGCAGTGTGTATGTATTGATTTCGTTTTTGACATTGTTATTCGTCCCAACCAGATTCTTTGATTTCTGATTTTGATTTCTTTGATCCTTTGTATAATATAATTGAGGAATAATATTCAGAGGAATTATATTGTTACACCGAACTAAACAAGTAGCATCTACAATAAGGCGGTATTGCGGCACCAGGGAACGTGGGCCGGGTCAGTATTGGAAAATAATCAGTCATGTTGGAAAATGTTTTCGTAATACGGACCAAGCAATCGAGTTCAATATGTGGTTGCATTATTATGGCTTCTTTGTAAGTCCCCCGACTCGACAGCAAAACAATTTTTTCTCCAATTGGCAAGCGTGTGCGTTTATATAAAGAACATTCAATTTTATTGTTTGTAACAGTGTAATAGATCGATAGGACATATTCGCAAACACCTAAATATGGAAGACTGAAAAACAAAAATACAAGCGGCCAGAAATCCGACAAAATAACTGTTTCTTTTAAAGGTGGCTCCATAGGGTATTTTGGCCGCGCGAGAACTGGGTACGAATGGCGCGAGCTTTAAATGTCAACAAGTCAAAACAAACGTGGCGGATTAATGTGAGTTTGCGATTTGGGAACAATAATCGAGGAAAGATAGAGTAAAATATACACCCCTTGAAGACTGATGAAATGTGTGCTTGCTTCATGATCAACACCTGAGACGACTAAACATAAAGACCGCGGTGCGTCCGGTCGCTTCCGGAAAGCGGTAAGCACTCACTGCATCTCGCAAACCCCGCGCGTGGTTTCGAAAGTTCACGCATGCTCAAATAGCGATCTTGGCAAATTCCTATTCTGACCACGTAATTGTTGTGGGACACAAAAATAGAAACTTTCCTCTGGAATATCTTTGAAATTCGTTCGGTGAAATTCCGTAAAATATGGCATCATAGAGATAACATATTGTTACATAGTTTTCTTTAGTGCCCGTTTATTGTAAAATTTTATAAGGTCAAGTTTTAAACAGGGACAAAATACACAAATTGGCAAGTAGCGCTGAAACTGCCTTTGTAACCCCCACTTTTTTGTTATGGTAAGTTTCATCTGGACAGGCTCTACATGATGCGAAATTTTAGGAGGATTTCACCGAAGGAAATTGAAGAAAATCAAAATCAAAGCCGCATAAACACTGAAAAGCGTCCATGTTTGCACAGTTGTAATTTCATAGTTCAAGTCATTATCTTATCATCGATGGTTGTAGAACACATTTTGGTCATTGCTAATTAGAGTTTGTTAGCTTTGAGTCAGAAGACAGAGAAAAATCGGCTTTCGAAAAGTAACGCTCGCGCGCCATTTTATCAGCATTAACCCCACGGAGCCACCTTAAGGAGCTATGTTATAAGGATTTTGTTGTTTCTCTGGGTCAAAACTGCTCCAAATTTATCATACACGAAATGCTTATAGAACATGCAGAGGAAGATATCAAGTGAATTTTTGAAGAGAGAACCTATCATAATAAAAGCTTTAGCAAATTTTCCAAGACACCAGGTGAAAAAAAAAATAAAATAATAATAATAATTTTTTTTTTTAAATATCCAAATCTTTTATTGGTAACAAAGCTAACTAAAAAAATCTTATTTTACAATTAATTTCACTTAAAAAACTATTCAGTCAAAACACTATTTACATTATTCCTTTCGATTAATAATTCTCAAACAATCTTACGTTTACAATTATTGATCTACTATAATCATTAAATTATATAACCTTATTAAAAATAGCAATAATACTTTACAATAACTATAAATTGATAATTAAAAACAAATGAAAGTTAAAAAGAATCACATTTCTATATATACATTTTTTTCGATATAAAAAAATTATTTAACTTAATAATAATAATAATAATAATAATAATAATAATAATAATTAAAAAAACAAAATCAAAGCAATACTTTATTAACAAATTTCTTAAAAATCGATTAAGCCTTAACATCAATTTTATGTACACTTGCAGGAAAAAGCTATAAAAGTTCATTTATATAATAATATAATAATATATAATAATTATTAATCTACTTGAATGCTAAAAATATTCATAATAATAATAATAATAACAATGATCAAGGAAGCTCAAATAATAATAATAATAATAATAATAATAATAATAATAATGATCAAGGAAGCTCTAGACTGTTCACATTCCTCTATTGTGTCATCAGTCGAGGTTGATTGCTAATTCGAGTTGCCGCCATTTTGGTTTTTCATGGCGAGCAAAAATTGAGGAGAGTGCAAAAATCCCGCGCTCGCATAAAAAAAAGTGGCGGCAACTCGACCTCAATGAATGAGATTAAGTAATTCATTCATTCATTCATTCATTCATTCTTTATTTGCCATCATGGTAATGATCCACATAAGAAGGATAGTGCAGAACGGTAATAATGCACGATGGAATGTCAACTTTTTTCATTGTTACAACTAGTGATCTCATTGGCCAAGACTAAGTTAAGGTTCAAGGTGCATTTAGTCTATGTTTCTTAAGGTTTCAATTAATTCGAGACCCAATCGCACAACATGCAAGTTTTAAAAGATATTGATTTTGGGGAACTTCATCAAAGAAGCAAAATTGTCTTTTGCTATTCGGATTGGCTAAGCACGAACATTTTCTAAAATTTATTTAACGCAAATGGATTTTCGTTATTTTTGTAACGAAATATAATTATGAACCATCAGCTCTTCCCCTATTCTTGAAATCAATGATATTCTATGTGGGAAAGAGCCAATGCCGCAGAACAATGAAGTTTACTATAGTGTAATCAGTCTACCCTGGGTATTGTTATTAATGACATGGTAATAGGATATGGAGAATCGCTCTGGCCTGGGACAAGCCCAAGACCAGGCAAGGATGGGAGCTGAGAGGATCAAGCCCGACTTAGTCGATCGGGTGGGAGGGTGGGTTGCCAAACTCTTCCCTTTTGCGGCCTCGAGTAGAGTGATGGGGTGGGGCACATGTAACTTCTTTTATAGTCTCATTAACATAATCCCCAGGGTATTAATTACCAATGCAAATTGAGTTTGCATAGTGTAATATTCTACCCTGGGTATTGTTATTAATGACATGGTAATAAGATATGGAGAATCGCTCTGGCCTTCCCCAAGCTCACTTCCATTCTCATCTTTTCGACACAACACGAAGTTTATAACACAAACATGACCTTACTCTTCCCAATCCTTACTCTTCCCAATCCTTACTCTTCCCAATCCTTACTCTTCTCAATCCTCACCCCTACTCTTACTTCTCCTTAATATGTAATATAACATAATGTAACTCGTAACAAACCTATGAGAAGACTAATATGATAATACTGTACACAAATAACCTGACAACTGTTGATTTAGCTAGCAATGTCCAAGCTCAATTGTAATGCTTCTAACTCAGGAGACTCACCCGACGAGAGCATGCCACTTCAATTAACTACCTCTGTCGCTCCCTCCTGGTCAGGAACCCAGTTTATATCCACCTACAACCAAAGACAAAAGTGTTGGGAAGGTTCCTTGTTTTCCTCACCCATCCCCCCTCGTCCCCCCTCTTTCAAAGTTGCTGTTAACGCAAATTCTTAACTTACACTGTCTTTTGTATAGACGTCTTCAACATTGGATTTGGGGGAGAGGGGGGCTATAGAAAGCGTTGTGCGCGCCTTTAATTGAGCTGAAACCCAAAGGTGGTGTCATTTTTTAGCGTTTTACAAGCCTTCCCAACTAATTTTGTCTTGGGTTGTAGGTCATACAGAGTCTCGGCTTGATTCCCTTAACCTAATTCCGAAACTCTACCCGGATATCATGGTCTTTCTCTTACGACCCACCATCTAAATAAAAGAAAGGCTTAAAAAGGGACGTAACCTATTGTCCAACCGATCGATAAGATGTATGGAAAACAAACACGTCTAGTGGTATCGGGGTTCCTGACCAGGAGGGAGCGACTTCAACACGTCTGAAGCAGAACGTCTGGTGGCTACCGAGATATACGGTATACCAACAGGTGTCACTCACCCTGAACAGGAGCTATTAAAAATATAGCCGAAGAAAAACGGCGGGGAAAATAAAATAAAGTCTACGCGGCTACGACAACAATTATGCCAGGGATGGTTATTAAATAAAGCATTCTGAAGAGTACATTATTCATCCAGCCATCCTGTTACATTCAGTGTTCTTATCTCACCTCACAACTTCGGTTGCTCCAAATAAATTTGCCACGCCGGCGAGCCTCACGGGCAATGGAACAAATTGTATGGAAGAAATCACGCAGAAAAGCCTCCCATGCGATAATAGAGCAAAAAATTCGCCACGCAGGCAGAACTCACAGGCAATTATCAGTACAAATTCACCGCGCAGGCAAGCCACACAGGCAATATCAATTCAATCCCGCCACACAGGCAAGCCTCACAGGCATAAATTATCCAAAACCAATTCGCACGCCGGCGAGCCTCACAGGCATACATCAATACAAAAGATTTAATAACGCAGAGAAGCCTCCCAGGCAGTAACAGAGCAAAACGTTCGCCACGCAGGCAGACCTCACAGGCAATTATCAGTACAAATTCGCCGCACAGGCAAGCCACACAGGCAATATTACTTCAATGCCGCCACACAGGCAAACCACACAGGCAAACCACACAGGCAAATTCGCCACGCCGGCGAGCCTAACAGGTATACATCAGTGCAAAAATTTTATCACGCAGAGAAGATTCGCAAGCATTAAGGAAGAAAAAACTTCGCCACGCCGGCAGACCTCACAGGCAATTATCAGTGCAAGAATTAAACAACAAACCAGGGACGCGAAGAGCAAAACACGTGTAACGTTCCAAACCTGATAAACGGTATCTCATTCGCCTGTACAGCCGGTCAAACTTCAGCCGCTGTGAACTGCCGCGTCGGCTGGAGAGCTTATTAGCGCTGCTATTGTTTCATCTACCACAACGCGAGGAACTTGTTCCACGTCGGCCATCGAGTAAGTCGGGGTTGATAACAGAAACGCCAAACTATTCACTTTTGCGGCCTCGAGTAGAGTGATGGGGTGGGGCACATGCATTAATTACCAATGCAAATTGAGTTTGCATAGTTCTTATATGGAGCATTACTCAAACTCTATAACAACTCTTTCTTTGAAAAATATTTAATTTATTATGCAACAGTAGTGGTCAACAGCAAAACCTCATAGACATAATAAAGGTTGCTTTCATTGTACATTTGCAGTTTGCTTTACAAGTATATGTTTAAGCTTAACACATATAAATAGATAAAAAGATAAAATAAATAAGTGAATAAATGAATAAATAAGCATGCGTGGTATAGAAATTAACATCTGGGTTATAAAAAATATAAGAGATGCTCTTGATATTTTTTAATTACCTTATTATAAATCTTATTAATTCTGTAGGCGAATCACTTGTAGCAATCGTAACGAATTGCATGTGTATTACCATTTGGAAAATTTACAATTTTATACTTTGATTTGCAACCTGCTTTACAAATAGGAATTCGAAAGTAGTAGTTATATATAAAGCGATAGATGTATCGTTCAATACATCCATTGCTGGCGTCCCGAGCATTCCGAGCACTGCTTACATCCCGATCACGGCTTTCATTCTTTGTGCTTTCATTCTTTGTTGATAGTGTTCCATTGGCAAAGTCCTGTAAAGTACTTGCGTTTTCTGCTGAAAGTCCACTATCTTGCACGTCAGGCTTTGGATGTTCTAGGCTTTTCAGCCAACTGTTCTTATCGTTATCATCAGACCATTGCAATTGGAAGACTGGAGGTTCTTGTGCGTCTTGTTTTTGATTTTCAAGCATTTCTAGCAGGTCAAATGTGTTGTTTTCGTCAGGCGTAAAGACGTTTAGGACATCTACAGGTCTAGCCCCAGTTTGGCCATTGGAAGTTAGGAATATGTATGTGACCAAGAAGACAGAGAAAAGGCTGGCAGTGTTCTACAAAAAAAAAAAAAAAATGAAAGAGTCATTATAGTATCGTACAATTATTTAAATTGGGAACGCTTTTCATGAGTCTGTTTGTCCTAATATTCAAAACAACAAATTAAGAGAGTCTCGGTGAAACTTTTGGCAGGGACGCCTAGCAGTGCATTTTACTGATGCCCCCTTCACGAGACTCTTCGAGGTACGTGTTTCTGTAACAAGTCTTTGTGTTACATATGTAATATTTTGGCCCTTAACTTTCACAGTGCATCTCTTTCGCCATGCAAGATGAACACTGAATGCGTTAGAACAACATTTCAAAATCATCATTTGAACCCGTGATAGTCCAGTACTCCATTCAAGGAGAGACTGATTTAACTAGAGCCAACATATAACACATTTAAATCTGTAGGTAAAACTTAACTTTCTTGTTCATGGTTCTTCTGCTTAATTTTGGATTGACATGTTTTGCAGAAGTGATACTAAAAACTAAACTACTAAGAAAGCGTGTCTTGTAACCTGAGCTAGCCTTAGCCTCTATTACGGAATGATATTATATTTAACGATAATCAACACATTAGTGAACATAAAATACAGTTAACCCTATTCAGACTGGGCTTTTTAGGCAATTTGTGACTGGGGGGGGGGGGGGGGGGGGGGCTCCTCGGACCCCTTCTTTATATCTCTGGAACCAGTAATGCTAGGACCATGAAATTTTTACACAATGTTCACCTCTATACAAGAAAACCTCACACCCAGTTTTGACCTGCCACACCCAATGATGACGTCACATTGAAGTCATTTTCGTTTTTCCGACGTTTCTTTGATATTTTTCCATCTAGATACTTAAAATATCAAATATAACTGTAAAATCATCTCTTTAACATTAAAACATAATAAATACAAACAAGGACACACTTGTAAAGCGAGAAAAAGCAAAAAAAGGCGATAAAACTATAATTTTGAAATTATTGTCCGCCATCTTGGATCCGCCATCTTGGATTTTCTCTTTTTTTTGTTTAAATTAAAATTTAAAAGATATCTAAAAGAGAAAAGGATCAGGATGTATAAAACACATTGGAAAATTTTGAAATAAATTGTTTGCAGAGGCTATTGAAAGTGCACCTAAACCTTAATTTTTTTTTCTTTTAATCAACTCAATGTATGTTGAAAAGTTGAATAGTGAAATATTTCTTGTTTTTAACGTAGCGTTAGTGAGTTATAGAGATTTGAATTTACTAAATGCTAATTAGATGACGTCAAATGCAGACTCGATTATTATACAACTACTTGTTTCCACCTCCAAGTAATATTTTTTTACAAATCAATTGGCTATAAAAAGTTTTTTTTAGTATTTCTTAAATTGATTATCCTTAAGCTGTGAACTGCATATTGTAAAATGAAGTAGAAATAATGGTAAAGTCTGCATTTGACGTCATCTAATTAGCATTTTGTAAATTCAAATCTCTATAACTCACTAACGTGACGTTAAAAACAAGAAATATTTCACTATTCAACTTTTCAACGTACATTGAGTTGATTAAAAGAAAAAAAAATTAGGGTTTAGGTGCACTTGAAATAAATTGTATGCAAGCAAAAACTAAAGAAAAAAATTGTTTGCTGGAAGTATAGCAGTTGGACGGAGACACAAAATAAATTGTTTGCAGCAGGTGCCGCATATAAAAGAAATGTTTGCATGCGAAAATTTTCCAACCCCCCCCCCCCCCCTCCCGTCACAAAAAATAATGGTCCGTCCCTAATTAATTGTAACTACAATTATATACATTCGATTGACATATATACCTTCCAAATTCCGAGATGCATTTTGATTTCACCTAGTAATTGTTTCAGTTTACTTTGTCCAATAAGTGGGATGACAAGAAAAGGCTGATGGATATATCTTATGAAAAGACATCGTCTTTTATACCCTCAGATCAGGTTACATTGAATTAGATTGTTACATGAAGATAAATTTAGAACAACCGATATTAGCAGTTTTCCGCCGTTCAGTTACGTCTTCAACCTGAATCGTAACACATTGTCATATCCTTTTTTGTGGCTAGGTAACTGTTGTACGGGGGGGGGGGGGGGGGATGAATTTTTGTTTCTATAAATTAATATATATGATTATCGTGCTTAAGCCATATAGTCTACATGTGATATTAATATACCTCGTTTTAAAGACAAAAAGTGATGGAATCGATACCCTGTTCAAGACGAAAAACCCTTGAAAACCATAGCGTTCCGGGCCGCACGTCCCCGTTAACGCCAGATGAAGGAGTACCTCTTCCCCCCCCCCCCCCCCCCCCGGTCTGCTGTCTGCTGTAATAATAGTATCCGGTTTGTTAATCACACAACACTGTAACAAAATCCGACCTAGCGTAAATATTTGTATCATATTGTTTTGTTAAGAGTAAAAACTCATTGAAAGTCCAAAATTACCTTTTGAAACGGTTCTTAATGGAAAGTACTCTCGCTCCATACATTTTGTTTAGGTTAACTAGTGTTTTTGTTTGATCGAAAATGCGATTCTTCTCCGCCGTACAGGAATTTAAATGTAACATATTAAGACAATCGGGTGAACCGGGAGTTAATTATTGTGACCCCTATATGGAGTTGTATAGTCATTACATCGGTTACTTAACTGACATTTCCAATACCACAAACTAGGGGCTGATCTATTAGAGAAACGGATGGTTCCCACATGTAGTGCAAAAATGCAAGTGAACTCTCGAAAGCGACTACCGGTAACTCTTTTTTCTTTTTGCATTACATGATGAAATTCTGTCTACCAATCCAATAATAGTAATGCAGTAGTGTATCTTTAATAGTTCATTCGTTTTAGCCGTTTTTGCTAATCAATACGTTTAATTTGTATTTTTTCTTTTCTGGGAGACTTCAAAAGTTAAATAAACTATATTTTCTGCCTCATTGTGTGTCGGGGTTTCAATTCCTCTTTGATTACGATTTCCTGATTTTTACTTTGCCTCACTGCTTCGAATTCACGAGATAGAATACACTCAGGTGTCAGTATATCTCATTCACTTAACAATTCTGCACAACTGCTTCAGGATAATTTGCTTTAGGTGTTTACAGTTTGATTAGCCTTAAACGCAAGTTTATTTAAAATATATATTTTTACCAATGTTTGGAACTTACTGGAAGTATCATGCATGTTAAGTAATTGTTATTCATACTTGGCTGACGTTTGTGCGTCATTCTCGCTATACGAAAATAGTTTTAAGTGTTCCTGTTTACATTCCTTCCAGTTTATATAATGAGTTTATTTATATTACATTAGTGCTGTGGTTCCGCCTGGATACAGTGTGGATACAGCGCATTACAGTCAAAGCTGTATTAAGCGGACATCGTATATTGCGAACATCCTTTATTAAGCGATAAGTAGCGCCAAAAATTTCGTTCCATACTGTAAAAAAAAAAAAACCCTGAGTGTATATTAAAGGGACACCTCTATCTGACTACCCTGGGTATCAGAGGTATTCGTGACTTGCCGGCCGAAGGCCGATCAACGGTCACAATAGAGACATAACCGACACCGGAAACCGCGCGAGAAAAACCTCTGGCACCCAGGGTACTGTCTGACAAAACCGGCGAACACATTTAATTGAAATCGGTTTGTGGGGGGTGGGGGGGGGGGGGGGGGGGGAGGTGGAGAGGACGGTTGATACCCCCTTATATAAGCTGTATAAATTTTAAGCACGGTCCAAATAGGTATGGCTTTTAGCGGTTTTGGCATGAAAATAGGTATTGATGTACGTCCATCCCCAGCTGTGAAGAATTGGCTTCAATTTGTTGGCCAGTTCTAAAAATCGGTATCGATGTAGAGGTTAGGTCTGCAAATGGTTTTTTACACGTATGCCGTTTGGACATTCTTGTAATCATCGAAACTCATTTAGACGAGAGGCTCCTAGCAGCCTATACTCATGCGCATGCGTAAGTTAGTTTTATGATATATTTTAAACATGATAAGAAGATGTCCGACATGGCGAAAAGTACTTCTTTCATTCAGTCATCGTTCCTGCAAACCACGTTGTTTACTATTGATTGTTTTGGAAATGAAGGCTGTACCACAATGAAGAGAATGATTCTTCTAAGTCTTATATATATCAAACATGAACATTGCTACTGTAAGTAGGGTTGTAGGGGACGCTGTCGTGACAGTTGAGTAACGCTCTTTTACCGGAAGTGAGAGTAGCCGGAAGTCACTAAACAGAAAGTGTAGTGGCAAAGCTATGAACCGGAAGTGTACAATTTATAAAATAAATAAATAATAATAATAATAATAATAATAATAATAATAATAATAATAATAACAAGAAAGACGGAGCCGAAAGCTTACCTCAGGTCGCTACGCGCATGAGTAATAAGAACGCCAGAATCACAATATTTTCAGGAGAGACCGAGCGGCTGGTTGAGCTGGCGGTTGTTGCCTGATTAACATTGCGGATCACTTCAACTCAGTCCACCCTAAAACTCTGGAGATTTCTGAGATAGAAGGTAAATGGCTTAAGGTTATAATTGATTCAACAGCACTTGTTCTCGGTAAATTTTACAGACCTCCATCATATGATAAGTTCTTCCAGCACTTCCACAGCTTCCACTTATTTTTGGAGAAAGTATGGCTTAAGTACACGAATATTGTGATAGTGGGTGATCTTAATTGCGACGTCTTTGCCGAGGCAGCGCCTCGTCAAGCGCATGGAAAAAGTTGCTCTGGTTATTGCGCCATGCAGTTAAAACTTTTTGTTGTCAATGATCAGCCGACTAGGGTAACGGCAAATACATCGGCGTTTATCGATCTGGTAATTACGTACAAGTGAACATGAACTGATTCCGACAACAGACTCTAGAACTCGGGATTTCAGACCATATGTTGGTGTACGCCAGCCTCCGATTTAAAATATGATCAAGCAGCCTCCATGGAAAATTGCCAGGCTCGAAGCTATAGATATTTCGATCAAGCCACGTTAACGCACGACCGCGCGACTGCTCCTTAGTCGGTATGTTCCATGTTTGATTACCCGGATAATATTGAAATTTAGTTAAGACTGAGTGCCGAAAAAGAACTGACAAAGACAGTCAGACATTTCGGGGATAACCCCTTCATCAGTGTTTGTGTTACTTTAACGAGACAAACGCTGGTGAACACGTATAATTTGTTGTGTGTACGCTATTGAAAAATATTCAAATAAAACGCGAATTCGAGCGCGCGCTTAGCGCGCATAAATGTGACAGAGAATGAAACTTGAAGCCAATGTAGCCTCATGGAAAATTAGAATTTAAAGTCAATGTTAATTCCACGAGGCGCCAAGGTCTTGTGTAAAAAGATTAGCCTCATTTCTTCTCTCTGTCGTGCGGCAGTTGCTCCCGTGACTTTCTTTATCACCGACACCGACATGTTGTTGATTGAGTGTCCCGGTTGGTTGAAATGTTCGGCAACGGGTAATCCTCCGTTGCAATAGCGTTGGCTGTGATTGTAGCCTTCCACAGAGCGGAGGTGCTCGCCGAATCTGTCTGCGAGCCGACGACCAGTCTCCCCAATGTACAGAACTTGACAACGGGTACAAATGATGGTATAAATGACACTGGTCGTGGTGCAGCTATGGCGTCCTTTGAGGAGTATGATTCCGTTCGTGTGGTTGATATTGGAAGTCCCGCCAGTGAAGGCACATGTCCTGCATCTTGCTCGTTTGCAAGGAAATGTTGCAGCTTGTTCTTGGTCCGGGTGTGATGAAAAGGTGCTGTGAACCAGGATGTCTCGAAGATTGGTATCCCGCCGATAAACGCACATGGGCGTGGTGAAAATGTCCTTTGTTCGAGAATCGTCGGTCAGAATACCAAAGTTCCTTAACAAGATTTTCTTGACATCCTGATTCTTTGGGTGGTAAGTAAGTACAAGGCAAACCCTTTCAGATCTCTCAGCAGATGCCGGGTGTCCTGACCTCTCTAGGGCACTCTGATGGCTGATGTTTGCTGCCTTTGTTTGACCGGCTGTAACTACCTCGCTTGGGTAGCCTCTCGCCTTGAAATAAGACGCCATCTCGTTAGATTTGGTATTGTAGTCCTCCTGGTCGGAACAGATGCGACGCAGGCAAAGAAATTGACTATAAGGGATGGCGTTCTTGCAAGGAGGAGGGTGAGATGACTCGTAGTGAAGGTAGTTGTGAGTGTCTGTAGGTTTGTAGTGGATAGAGGTTGTTATCTTGTTCTCAGTTATGGAGAGGCGGAGGTCTAAAAAAGGAATCGATGTCTCGTTAATTTCAAAGGTGTACTTGAGTGCAGGATGATATGTTGAACACCACGTGCGATTTGGTAGAGAATTGGCGTTCGCGCTAGTTTTTCTATCTTTTTTTTTCTGCTACACCGTGCTGACGAGACCCAACCAGGTCGAAACAGCTGTCCACGGTTGCATTTTGGCTTTCAGTTTGGGCTCTATCATGTCGTTGTCGCGTTAAATGTTCTATGTAGTATCAGCCTTGCTTCTGTTTGATCTTAAATTATAGGCGATGATGTGACATAAAGGAAATTTATTTAACAAATAAATGATTTTATGCACTGTAGCAGTGAATCTGTTCTGCGGCTTCCGGTCAGGTGGTCGTAAGGAGATACCCTTACTAGTCACACTATATTAAGGCGCGGATGGTTCATTTGGTCCTCTTTGACCTAGAACATCCAACTGAGTACTGTGCTACGTCCATCATTCAAGGGATTTTCTTGATTTCCCACCCTCCCAGTTTCCCTTCTAATTGACATGACATGTGAATGCGTGGGTATCCCCTCACCTTTGCTGGAAACAGTTTCATTTAGAGTTATTGTTCTGTCATTTTGTCATAATGATTGCTTACAATAAACGGTCACCTGTGTGGCCAAAATATGCCAAAAGGTGTAATGTCATCTCTCTCTTCCCAGCAAACAGAGCGCAACCAATGCAACGAACGAAAAATACTAGCAGTTTAATCAAATTAATTACAAAGGCAATGGGCCATAAACATGATGGAACGGTAATTTATTACAAAAGGTATTTATCCCAAATTTCTCGTAGAAACCATTGTATTATTTGTTTATACTAAAAGGTTGAGAAATTTCGATTTTTCTAACGCTCAAACGTGTGTTAATCGTTCCGCAACCAAAGATTACATTAAAGTAATTTTCTTAAACACAGCGACAATTCACCATCTCTGCTTCATCTTTCAATTCAATAGTAATTGGAAACTTTGGTAACTAATTTCCAAGTCGCCAAGGAGCTCTTTAGACCGCAACAAACCTTCATTTTGGGCGGTCAGTGCTTGTAAGAAGGAAAACAGTGGCCTGCCATTCTGCCGTACTTGCTCGCGGAGGAAGAGAGCTTTCGATAAATTACTTTGTACATTTTTTCACTTGTATGGTTTCTCTGTCCTCAAAATTAGAAACACTACTGCATGCCTCACTACTTCCTCTAGATGAAGGAGAAGGACACTATAGGTACTATACAAGCAAAGTGTCTTGCTCCAAGTCGGAGCCATTATCGACTTTCTCTTACTCACTTCGGCGAAGAACTTCTCCATTTGCTCGTCGAGTTGCCTGGCGCCGTAGCTAAAACTATCCGCATTGTAAACTTTGCTTTTAAACCAGCTCGATCGCATAAGGATATAATAGGTCTTCGTACCTTTTTTCACGTTGGCAATTTCTGAACTTTCCTTCAATTAATTGTATTTCACTGTATGTTGTCAAATTCGGGAAAGCTATCCGCCATTGTCTTAACAGCAAGACCTGAATTAAAGCCGTCTCTCCGTTGGCACGGTAACTGTAATTTCTACATGTATGTATTTCAAATTAGGCTGAAATACAACTTGTCTCAGCCAATCACATTTCAGAAATTTGTCAGCCAGTAGTATAATTATCCCAATTCTAACTGTAACTTTATCACTTTCTAAACTATTGTCACTGAAAACCCTCGTTAAGGGGAGTGTTCAATTATAATATTGTATTTTATTTTATTGCATTTGTATTGCATTGTATTGTATAGCATTGCATTACATTGTATTGTATTGCATTGTATTGTATTGCGTTGTATTGTATTGTATTAGATTGTATTGCATAGCATTGCATTACATTGTATTGTATTGTATTGTATTGCATTTGAATTGTATTGTATTTGTATTGCATTGCATTGTATTACATTGTATTGTATTGCATTGCATTTGTATTGTATTGCATTTCATTGCATTGTATTTGTATTGCATTGTATTGTATTGTATTGTATTGGGGGTTACATTGTATTGTATTGCATTTGTATTGCATTGCATCACATTGTTGTGTAACGGTTAAAGTGCTTCAATGACATAGAGCCCTGTGACTTGCGTGCATATTAATTAAAATGAGTCCGAAGGCTGATACCACATATATTGTTTTTTTTTTTTATTGTGAGACCAGAAAATGGAACGATTATAGTTTCCCTCTTCGAAAAACTTTGTCTTTACATAGTAGTTTCTTAACTGTCCCAAGGTCGTTTGTCCACCATATTGTAGTTTGTACGCACGATATAGCGCGCTCATATATTAACTGCGTTGGTACATGATTTGAGCTTTCAACACGAAAACATTTTTTTTCCTGCTATTCTTTGTAATCAATTTATTCTCATTTACTTGAACTTGCTTCGGTCTAAATCAGTGTATTCCTCAAAGCACTGTAAAAGCCTGGAATTAATTGTTAGGAGGGCATCGAAAAATGAGTTCTTGATACTGGAAATTATTCTATGTTTAAGCAAGAACAACGCCAAAGCTTTCTAGGGTTTTTCAAGTGATGATCTCCATTTTGCGGATAGCAACAAGCATCAAACTACATATAAAACAGACTGAAGCAAGATGCGACAGTTACTCATCGAAAGTACGAAAGATCCAAACGAAAAGCTTAATCTGTTATATAGTTTTGGAATGGAAAATGCAATAAAAAAATCATAGGAAAATCACATTTCCAAAAAAATTGTTACGTACAGACCACACGCTTTTTATAAACATTTATTTATCTTACGTCTAGATAACATGAATAATGATAATGAAGTTATTACCCTGTGGATGTTTGGTTTCTTTATCTTAACCTCCTATTTAATTACGAACAGTTCATTTGTTCCGAAAAAAAATCCCAAATATACATTTTATATCACAATGTAAAAAGAGTTTCTATTAACCGATAAAATACAATTTTCCTGCGATGCCTCATCTTTGGCTTGATAAAGGTTTTATGTATATTTTATATCGTACGTTAATAAGTCATTAATTTTGTCACAAATGCATTTATTTTTAAACACTTTCCAATAAACTCCAATGATTTTGAGCTACAAAAATTGTGTCAGTTAAGCTGAACAAACGTTTCAATTAATACGGCTGCGTAATAACAAAAGGAGGATTTTGGAGCTTCACAAATATAATTTAATTTGAAAATACACCTCTTATACGAACACTTAGCTTCGTCCCCTTGTTGTCTGTATGAGAGAGGTTCAAGTTTTATGTTTCAAATATCTTTCAATACATTTTTTTTTCAACTCAATATAGTTATCCGCCATTACAATAGAAGAGCGTCTTCAGAAAAATACTCACTGAAATCGTAAAAACAATAACATATGCATATATATATATATATATATACAATGACCAATCTATATATATATATATATATATATATATATATATATAGTAAAAACATTTCACTGTGAACATAGCAAATATAAATAATTTATAATTTATAATAACATCGCCATTCTTTGAAGTAGAATAAAAAACATTGACCCTGGTAAAAAAAAAATGTTTCTTAGCCATGTAAGCTCATGTACTCTGATCTCCGTTTAATAATTTTGAAACGAGGATTTTAAATGCTTGAATTAAATTAAAATCAGATTGAGGCTAAGATTTAAGAAAACGGAATACACTGGATTACGGTTGCCACTCTATATAACTTTAAATAATTGCAGCTGTACTAAGCCTATAACGAGAGTAAATAAAGTCAGTGCATGTATAGATCGTCATTGTTGGGCATAATTTGTTGTCATGCAGTTTACAACGAAATGGTGACTATTTTAGACGTCGTTAATTCCGTTTTTAAAACGGCGGTTTTCAATGGAACGGAAGTTACTCGATTACCCGACCTTGTATTTCGCTGCGTTATGTTAATCGAAATCGGCTTTTTTTTGGTTATAGAGTTTCCGGTAGCGATTTTCTTCAGTCTACGGCTTCAGGTTCAAAAATCAGACAAATTATTCCATAAGTTACAAATCTATGTTGTCAACCTGTAGAAATATGGCTATTTATTAAGAAAATATTATACTGCATTTTTTCGCCCACGCTTAATCATCCATGACATCTAATTTCCCGCCTGCGCTGTTGAGTCCCAGAAAATTAAGGAGTTGTCTTCTCATGCACATCCCCGAAAGACCCGAAATGTTTTAGCCCAACTACCCCAGTGAGAGACTTAAGGAAAGAAAAAGACTCCAACTACTTCGCCTTCTGACGCCATCATTGGTCACATCCACAAAATACGCACTGAAAAGAGCTTCAAATCATCAGGTGTGACTGCTTCTCGCTAAGATATGAAATGACTAATGACATATCATCGCCTCAGTATTTTGCGTGCCAAGCCAACGGCAAGATAATCGAGGGAACACAATTATCTCTCAGTGCTCAGTTGATATCACAGAGTCGTCATGTATAAATCCACGCTTCACCGCCTTCTCTTCATTGGGGGCCTTTGGCTGTACGCCGTATTTTTACACTGCTGCGCTCTAGATGTTAACAAACAGCAAAACGGGCAAACAAAGAGGCAGTGTCTGAGGAATTGTTTTTATCAGACTACCGCTCAGATGAATGGAACACAACCAAAATCTATGGTAAGAAATCAATTAAATTGATTTAATTGTCTGATTTAATTGATTTAATTGTACTCTGAAACCTAAGAATCATAGGAAGACGTATCGGTGGGGTCGGGGAAGGTAGCTAGGGGGGAGGGGGTAGAACTCCACCCGACGGTACGAACAGTAGCATTCAATGTTGCCATAAGGGACTATGTTGTCACAAGAAACTATGGGCATGGAGGAGATAAGAACACTATTCACAATCAGTACGGGTAAAGAACCAATGGATTGGTGTCCAGCTTAGATAAAGTTTGATTCTTTTTATGGTTTTAAAATTGGCCAATCTTTTGTTTGACGTCACTACGAATAGCTGTCACAAAAAGCTAAAGAAACAACTCTACAATAAGCTACTGCCCCGTCACCAATACCAAGGCATATTACACACAACTACTCCGACGAAGGGCTAGCGCTCGAAACGTCAGCTTTCTCGAATCTTTTTACGGTGGCTAATTTACCTTATCGACTCAGTCGATAAAACCAAATTCTTGTGCTTCACCCCCACCAACGCAGCACCACAGTTTCTCTAGAAACTAACCCCATTTATTTTTTTATATGACGAGTTCATAACTGTATGCATGTTTACTGCCGAATCAACCCAAATGCGATCAGCCAAGACATTCGCAAGCGAAAATAAGCAAAAGAAAGGGGATTTTGGTCAGTCCAACCTAATTTGCTTCGTTGGTTTAAAACAGGATATGTTAACTATCAACTCGTTATTTAAATCCCGACGTCGACGCCTAACACAACGTGTGGAAGATGAAAGTGAAGCCGGTTAGAATTCAGTCCCCTCCCTCCTCCCCACACTTACTATATCGTTCCGCCGCCGATGTCGATAATATTAATAGAGAATAATGATAGCGCGCAAGCTAGTTGGGCTCTTGAAATGGGTGTTTCAAAAATTTGCATGCTCCTGGATCAAACTGAAACCACGGTCTTAGCCATACCTCTTACATGCTGACCATCGCTTGAGTTGCGGCAGTTGGAATTTCAAAACTTCCTCTAATAACTCTTGTTTACTTGGTCACATCTGGCTCCAGACGTCCGTTCTCTCAAAATCAAGAGAGTAACAAAACGCGTAGACGTTTCGCGACTTACTTGCCGGTTTACTAGAAAAGGAAAACAAAACCTCTGGCACCTAGGGTACTACTTCGCAGAAAATGTTATTTAACAAATCAGTACCCTAAAAGCGTTTAATCGCCTTTATTTTTTCAATTTTCCTCTGCGAATTGGGAATTTCATGGGGAAAAACTTGCAGCCATGCTAATGTTTAGGAAAATAAAAAGGACGAGCGTAAAAGTGTTGTTTAAAAGTAATTTCCCAACTTTAAGATAATCATCGTGATTCATAAATGTGTTTGCGAACATTATTTGACATTTATTTCCCATACAACCATTGCAATTTCCGACGCTATTAAATTACGCGTCAAAATGACTGAAACGAGATGGCCCCTATTATTTTTTTTTTGTTCACGCAATTGTTTTTTAATCAGTCTATATATCTTACGAATACATTAAAGCCACCACTAAATCATAGATTAAATAATACGTGCATTCGAAATGGAGCAGAACAGAAATAATTCATCGGCCCGATTTCACGATTCAGTAAATTGGAGGTTTAAAATTGATCAGATAACTTGTTAAAACTTGGCTTTATTTAAATGTATTTTTTTATATGAAACCTCATACTTTGCATCTTCAAACTTACATTGCCGTTAGCAGCTTAATTCGAGGGAATAGAGACAAACACCGACCACGTACCATAGAGCAGATTTTTTTAAAAACATTGTTAGAAAAGCGACAAACTGGCAAATCCTGAGCAAAATACGCAAACAATCAAACATAAATACAGGTTTGAATAGCCTGTTTCAGGTGTTCAGTTGTCTGTAGTGGGGAGGGCACGAAGGAAAATCACAAAGCTGGCAGGCGAACGAGGATTTAGATCTCATGTATACAGCTATTTCAATTAACGTTGTCGAGTGAAAGTTGGGGTGGGGTGGTAAATGTGTGTTGCATTCAAAATCGATTTTCCGTCGTTCTGACCATGTTTTCTTTTCAAAGAATAAATAACGCAAGGCTGGCGAGACCTTGGCCATAGGTCGGATCTCGACTTCCGTCGATTTTTTATATCATGATTTTGCCTTAATAGTCGATCGATTAATTTCGCCTTTTGCTTTTCGCGCAGTTTTTGATGCGCTGCTGGCATCTGCGAGGTCTCTTCTCAATGTGTCTGGCCACAACACATGACTGCTAAGTGCTGTTGCTTTGATGCGTGCAACTCCGGGGTGTGCATTTTTTAATTCGCTCAGAACGGATGTTGCAAGGTGGAAGGCACGATGATCCGTATGCCCCACATAAGGCAACCCTGTCCGACTGTGAGATCGTACTTGCGATGGAAGTATGGCTTGAGTTCAAGGGTCGTACAGAAGTTGACAGGCCAGCCGTTTTGTGTAAATATTAGTGTTTTAGTCGCTGAAACGAGAGGATTAGTATCTGTTACGTTGATGGTTAGCCACATGGAAAATTTTCTCTACGATGATATTATTCCTCTTGTACTAAAATGAGAGCCTGGATAAGGCGTTACTTCTGCGGAAGGCTTGAACTCGATGTACATGTAGTACTGGCAAAAACAGATGATAATTGACCTACCGTGAAGTTGAGTAGCTACCAGGACTGGTGTGACAGAGTCTGGAGCGAAAATCATTAGCAACGGTTTGTGGTCAATTCGAAGTGTGAACTTATGTCTGAAGAGCTGCATGTAGTACTTGGTGACTCCAAAAGTGATAGCTAGGCCTCCTTTTCCAATTTGATTATAGTTCCTTTCAGTTGAATTCAAGGACCTTGATGCATATGCAATAGGTCATCCATCTTCATTGGGTTAATGATGGCAGATCCTTCACCATACTGATTGGCATCGTGTTAGGGGATCACCGGGGACTGGGGCCATAGTGGACTGAGGACGAGAGTAAAATCAATTCTTTCTATTTGTGAAAACTTCCACACTGTGGGGTCCATGTAAGCTCTTGATTCTCCTGAACTGAGATTATGGTTGCATTTTACGTGGAAAGAAGGCTTGCAGTCAGTGGTTACAGGGCGTGGTGCTTACCTGATGGCTTTTACTTTCTCATCTATTTGTGAGATTCCTTTAGCTGAGATGATGCAGCCAATGTAGGACACTGGCGTTTGCATGAACTTGCACTTGCTGATTATATGCCTTTTAAACCATGACTGATGACGGTGTTAAGATTTCTGATGTGGTGGTGGTCCTCCTTGCCCGTGCTTAGAATGTCTTTCTGGTACAATGGACGTTTACAGGGGATAAGGCAATACCATAAGGTAATCTTTTGTAGCGTTAGAGGCCCCGATAAGTGTTAATGAAGAAAAACTGCTGACTTTCACGGTTCAGTACGTAGTAACTTCTGTTTTGTGATTTTTAAATCGAGCTTGGTGAATCGTTTTCCACCTCGCAGCTTGATGAAGACATCCTGAGGTAACTGAATTGAATGGGGCAGTACGCAGCTCTTGCAGGGTCTTCTCTGATTTGCTGAGAAAACTATAGAACTAACAACACAGCAATGGACCCTGGCCCTGAAAACAATAGAGCTGTGTGATACCCTGGTCCAATAAATATATATTTCCTCGCGAAGCGAGGGCCGAAGGCCCGAGCGTAGCGAGGTTAATAAATTTGTCGTCCCTTGGGAGCTGAGCCGCATGAATTCGAGCGAAAAAAAAAATATATGTACTTGATGGTGTCCGGCAGTTGCCTGGCAACAAAAATCGCGACCGCTGACAATGGCGTATTCATGTTTATTCATGGCGGCCGTGCCGGCGGCCGTTTAATTATACTCATAGTCTATGAAAAAATGTGTACCCTCGGTGAAACATAACCAATTTCTGATGCAAATGAGAAAGAACAGCAAAGACAACAACACTGTATTCCACAAGTGGCTGGAAATCCTTGTCCGTGAAAATTAACCACCGAAACTCCGCTGAACGCTGACTTGAAATTCAGCGCGATCGCGATCGAGCAACAAAGAGACAACGAGAGCATAGATTATAAAGACTTCGAACAGCCTAGGCACACCGTTTGACTAGGTTCAAACGCCTTGACAAAATGCCGCCATTAGCATTCTGAACGAAACCGATCAGGAGAGGCGACACCGACTGGAAGTGTTGGACAAAATGATTCTGTTTGTAGACGCAACGAGAGGCGGCAAGAATTACACGATCAGCTAAATACTTGTGACGAATATCTTTCATACCTGATACGGTAGGGAAAAGCAAACACTGATTACAGGAAAGGCTCAGAGAAGAAGAGCGATTAAGAAATGTAGCTCAAATCACCGGCTAAACTACTGAGAGGATAATCAAACACTGAAAAATAATTCTCTTACTACATACTGTAATTTGATGTTTATTGATATTCTCACAATAATGTCACTAAGGAACTCTTTAAATGATCAAAACTACAGCATTCTTCATAAAATAGTTCAATAAGAAATAACATTCGAATGGTTTAGTAACGAGAATTTCTGTTTACCATTTGGATAAAAACGTTTTGTTATGAAAAAAAAATTTCTGTTAGTAATCATGACCAGCTAATGAACTGTATACATGTAGCTAAACACATGACACATCAACATTACTGCTTCACATTTATTTTTGGAACGGTGATCAGTATCTTAAATCTCCTCACAATATCAGTGTACAAGCAAGTACATAGATCGACTGATTATACAAATTGAGAACCTGATCACCTTCAACATAAGTTGTCTGTGGAAATTGAATACAAATTCACTGTAGTTATATGGCTATATGAACTGCATTCACACCAGTAAGGAGAATGTACATCAACAAATTAATTTTGATTTCAAGATTTTTAAAGGCGCTAACTGATCATGAAGGCCTAAATCCTGGTCTTAAGGTGGCTCGACTGGGTTTTTGAGTGACGATACCGTTTAGCTTTGAGAAACTTGTGTACCACCACAAACGATCCAACGGAAAATCGATTGCCACAGCTGTACTAGAGAAAGATTAAAGTTTCAGATGAGATTAGTTTTATGGAAATCGGAGTTGCCAAAGCAACGTTATGACGTCACTTCCTGTTTTACATAATACCGAATTACTTGTGTTCAAGAGATAATTTTGGAAAACGCTCTCTGGATCTTCGACCTGACGTACTTGTCCTTAGGTCTACAAAATTTTACAAATTTCTATGGAAGCGTTTTCGAGAAAATTTCAAGTAAAGTTTTAAGGTGTTTAAAAACAAAACAATTTTGAAATGTTATTAAAACTTATGTCTACAAGGCTTGATGAAATAATGTTTTGGTCTGACATGAATTTTATACCATCCAAATACCTTGAGTGAAAATCTCTGCGAAATCGTCCATTTCAATTTTATAAACGTTGGCTTGAATATGAATTGGTCTGGAGTGTTATTTAGCGTTTTTATCCAAATTTGACCCTACACTTATTAAAATGGTCACGAATTTAAGTGCGATTGATGAAGTTTGTTAAAACTTAGTCCTCATAAAGATTAATAAATATTCAATACAACTGCCAAGTTTCAAATTCATTGAAACGTTCTAAGGCTGTCAATTTACAGCCTCAACGTAGGAAAATATTGAGCTGATTTTCACGAAAGTGGTTTGTTGGTCTCATTATGCGTCTCCATTGTCTCGAATCGCCATGCAATTGTAAATTTCAGTACATAATGAATTCATAAACACTTCATTGCTTTGTTTTAAGTGTTACATGAATTCATGAAAGCTGAAAGCTACAATTCTACGACGATTTGATACAATGGAGATGCATAATGCAACAACAAGCCACAAGCGCGAAAATCAGCTCAATATTTTCCTGAGTTGGCGCTAAAAATTGACAGCCTTAGAATGATTCAATGAATTTGAAACTTGGAGATTGTATTAAACATTAATTAATCTTCATGAGGACTAAGTTTTAAAAAAATTCATCATTCGCTTTTTAATTCATGACAATTATAATAAGTGTAGGGTCACTTTTTGATGTAAAAGCGAAATAACACTCCAGGCCAGTTCATATTCAAGGTAATATTTCTGAAATCCAAACGGAGCGATTTCCTTGAGATTTTCACCTAAGGTATTTGGATGGTATAAGATTCATGTAAGACCAAAACATTATTTCATCAAGCCTTGTTGACATAAGTTTTAATAACACTTCAAAATTGTTTTGTTTTTGTTGTATTTTAACACCTTAAAACTTTACTTGAAATTTTCACGAAAACGCTTCCATAGAAATTTGTAAAATTTTGTAGACCTAAGGACAAGTACGTCAGGTCGAAGATCCAGAGAGCGTTTTCCAAAATTATCTCTTGATTACAAGTAATTCGGCATTATGTAAAACAGGGAATGACGTCATAACGTTGCTATGGCAGCTCCGATTTCCATAAAACTTACCTCATCTGAAACTTTAATCTTTCTCTAGTACAGCTGTGGCAATCGATTTTCTGTTGGATCGTTTGTGGTGGTACACAAGTTTTTCAAAGCTAAACGGTATCGTCACTCAAAAACCCAGTCGAGCCACCTTAACCTACGAAATCTCCATCCAGATCACTATACATTGCTTATGGTATTTGCAGAGAATCTGTTGCTTCATCTTGAATATTCATGTTTTGTAATCAATTGTGTAATTCCCATGACCTGTTTCCAAAATATAGTATTGTTACTGCTGAGAGAATCTCATGCCACTTTCACCTTTGAGTTGTTATTTTTTGGACAACATCACTTTTCAGCAGCAGTAACCTCCTGTGATCTCAACCATTCAAACGAATAGAGAATTGCGTTATCAATTGTTTGATTCCCAGTATAAATATATAACAAAAACTATAGTAGTATGTAAAGGGAACAGGAGATAGCACTCACAAGTTTCAAAAATGGAATTTAATTGAGACAATCAAAATAAACAGAACACCACTGCATATTGTCCTGGACCCATGTCCCACAACAGTACTTAACACATCCACTTTCTGACCAATTTTCTTTCTGACAGTCCCATGGCAGTTACAGCGACCCACAGCTCAAAACCCAACACTGACCAACACCAGCTCCCATTTATTTTATTTAAGGAAGACAGGGCACAAAGTACAAGTTAAATTGAAGAGACTGAGAACGAAAATGTCTCAACTTTAAATGAGGTCATTGCCAGCAAGCAACCGAACCTCTCCATTTAAATCAGAAATTCCATCTCTCCCTCTCACATCGCTAAAATTTTGCAGTGCATCCTGCCCCGAGCTTCGCAAGGTTCTGCGAGACACTTATTTCTAGTATAAGTTCTAAAGAGCTGCTGAATTGAATACTGCGCGGCATTGAGCTGTGAGTTGACAGTTAGAGCATAGTCTCCACACGATCGCGTGGTGCTATCTGCGTTTAATATGTGAACCATGGACGTTGCCCACTCACTGAACTTTGCACACTTTCTCAACAATTCCCCTTAAATTCTAGGCGGTTGTATATATTCGGCTTTCACCGCTTCTCGGAGGGCGTACGGGACTGAGCTTGCCCTGTAGAATTTTGGTTGAGCGTCAGGCTTCATTCCCGTAATGGTTCTTAAGGTGGCTGAACACAGTTTCACTGTACCTATGCGTCATTCATTGTCATTTTAAAACCACTAACGTCTGGGCGCACAAAATTGGTGCGGCATACGATTAAGCAACAAGCTATATATTTTGATATTTTTGTTGGGCTTTTAAGGTGTTGCCATGGCAACACAGTGGATTGTAAATCAGCCTGCAATATTCGGTTTCGTTTATTTTTAGAAAATCTAATGGTTAGATTTTGTCCATCATTTGTCTCCAGTAAACTCGTAAAAAATATTCGCACGTCAACACTGGTCTCATGTAATTTTAACAGAGGGATCTTCCGTAATCTGTGGTTTAATATGTTTGAGTTTTGTAAAAAATCTCCTTTGTTAGATTTCAAATTTCTGAAGGCAGGTGAGTTCGGAATATTCGGAACTATTATTGTGCCAAATTTCGTGAAATTCGAATGGTTCTGTAGAAATCAGCACATTTCCGAGGAAAGTCGCTAAAATATCCAGTCACAATTTTTTGGTCAACTGCGCATGCGTTGCATTTGACTGGGTTCTCGATCCAAAGACAAAAACGATAAAAAAGGCAGTGTATTTCTTCAATGGTCCTATAAATTATCTATTGATTCAACAAACATTTTTACGAACAACAAATTGTTTGATTTTAAGACGAAAAACAACACGTTCGCGATCCACGCTGAGCAAAATAAAATGATTGCTGAATAGGCGCCACGTTTGTTTTTCTGAAAACTCTGCACGTGCTGACTCAAGTAAGCAGCTGGAATCGAAGAGCGCGTGCAAACTGTGTTCAGCCACCTTAAACCAGTGGTTTGAAAACGTTTGGCTGAGACTGGAGTGGGGTGATATCCTCATTCGATCTCTAATGAGCACAGGCTTCAATCAGATACACGTATCCTGCAAATTTCCTGCCAGCTGAGCTTTACTTGGGATAATCAGTATCTTCCGAATAGAGAGGGACCAGGGCCATGAAGTAAGCTTGATTGAGATGGAGGAATTAAACTTATAATATTATTAAATGTCCCTTTGTTGAACCTTCGAAATGATGAACATCCGCCGATGACGATGTTGCGGGTAAATTGATGAAGTTGTGTTGCGCTCTCGTGTCAAATTCAGCAAGTGATTCTGATTCCCCTGATGTTGAGCAATTTTGTTAATGACGTTCACGTATCCGTCCGTGTCCTGAACTTTCGGGCAACGGCTCGGTCGACAGTAAATCTCCAGTTTGGGGGTAAAAGAACTGGGAGTTTTCGATCACTTATTCAGAAACTTTGACTCCCAAGAGAACACCATTGTCAGATAAAAGCAGGCGGGGCTTTGTTGATCGCGATTTTGTGGAGCCACGCATTCTTTAGTAATTTCACCGAGCTTCGTTCAGCACACGCAGAACTTTCGAATAGCCGGCCTTTCAATACTTCATAGGACACAACCTGACCTAGCAAAATGAAAACTAAGGCAGCCTGGATACATCAATCGAAAAAAACAAAACGTAAGCAATGCTTAATTGTGATATTTATAGTGTTTTAAACGCTTTTTATTTCAGTAGTCTTGTAATGATTTTGTTTAGTTTCGCCACAGGTAGCCCAAGCTCAAGTGATGTTTACACGTTGTAAACGTTGTAGTAACTGTTGTGTAATAGCGAATTTATAAGGATTTGTATGGGAAAATTAACTTCGAATTTGAGTGTAGAACTCAAATTACTCACACTCGGGGTGGGTGACGGTCCAGGGTATTGATTGTCAAAGGGAGCAATGGACCGTCACCCATCCCGAGTGTGAGTAATTTGAGTCTTTGGCCGGGTCGCTAAGCTTTCTTGCAACGGTTTGATGATCTCATGGATATACCCACCAGACCGTGAAACAAAGACTAAACAATAGATTACACGGAAATAATAGATCACAAACAAAGACTAACCACAGGGTACCCAAACGCTTTTAATTTTATTAGCTATAACATAATCATTTAAGAAAATATTGTTATTTACCTGTTTTCCTGTGTTTCTTTGAGTCGTTTTGGAAGCGATTTGAATCAGAGCGAAGACGGTTGACCTTGCACGTTTCAAATTTTATCTTGTCTTGCCGCTTCATAAATGCGACGCGCGTATTACGTCTCAAGTTTCCATTATTATTAACTATTAACTCTCCTCGGGGAAGAGAAAGGAGAGAAGAGAGTTCTCTCCCCGAGGAGAGTTAATAGTTAATGGTAATGAGAACTTTAGTTAATAATAATGGAAACTTGAGACGTAATAGGCGCGTCGTATTTACGAAGCGGCAGACAAGATAATATTTGAAACGTGCAAGGTCAACCGTCTTCGCTCTGATTCAAATCGCTTCCAAAACGACTCAAAAAGATACAGGAAAACAGGTAAATAATAATATTTTCTTAAATGATTATGTTATAGCTAATAAAGCGTTTGGGTACCCTGTGGACTAACGATAACAATGGGGAATCGTTGTGTGTATGTCCATGAGATCTTTGCCACGCGAAGTATCAATAAAGCCGTTTCCGATGGCTCAAAACGGGAAAGTTTGCAGAGATTAGCGACCTTTAATTCTCTTATCTGCGACTCTGATGAAGATCACGAATGGAAAGCAGAACTATCGTCTACGTGGTATCGTCTACTATGGTCTACGTGGAATTTCAAGGCGACTGGAGGCGTTGGAGCGAATTTACGGCCGATTTTCTTTGGTGGATCCGATCGGCTCGATAAGCGGAGTGCCCTACCTTGTCTCTCTCTTAGGGAGGAAGAAACAGTTGAACTAAAACTCGCTGGAATCGCTTCAAATCGACCCCAAAACCACTCAAGACATAAGTAAATACACAAAGAAGTTCAGGTGAGCTAGTTTTATTCAAATATCGTTCCTAATTTTACGTTCAAATTCGAAGTGAATTTTCCCCATACAAATCCTTATAATTTCGCTATTACGCAACAGTTACCACGATGTTTACAATGTGTAAACATCACTTGAGCTTGGGCTACCTGTGGTTTCGCAGTTTTCCTGTGCGACCCTAGCACTAAAAACAATAGAGGTGCACCTCATCCAGGTCGAATGAAATTAGAGGTTTCGAAGAGGTGTATGCCTACAGTTAAACTGAGCGATCGACACTCATACACTCTATAAAGCGACTCTCATGCGCACTCAAGTTTGAATCTTCTAAAATTTTAAAGATAATTTTAATGTCCAGAGCTTTCGTTTGTCTGCTAACTCTAGCGCCTGAAGAAGTCGAAGAACGCTCGCTCGTTGTCTCTTATACGTTCTCGAGATGAGACTGAGCGGCTCATCAGTCATTTCCCTCTCATTCATGTTCGTTTAATCGCGGCATTATAGGGACACATTTATTGCTTTTGTTCCTATATCAATATTCCATTAACGCACTAGTAAGCAATAAAACCAGAATTGTTTTAATATCCCTCATGCAAATTTTAGTTTGTTGATTTTTACTACACACGTAGAGTGGAATACTTGCTGCGAGCACTTCACTGTTTGTAACTCTCTTGCTCAGATTCACACAAAAATATTAATAACAACATATTGCCTCTGGCACCCAGGGAACAAATTACAGATTCAGATGTTAATTATTTTACGGATATTAATCTGCGCGCTTTGTGGCTGCGAGTTGAGCTGAAATAATGATGACTGTTAGGGCATTTGCATAAAACTTTGACAGTGTTCGCTAATTGATGTTTACTGTAATAATATCTGAAAATTGGACCATGTCTTTTGTGGTGATGCGCGGCCGAATTGTTGAATCATCTGGTGGATTTTTGTTTATATTTTATTTATGCTTTTATCTTACCGGTACTACGTTTTTATCTCAGCTCCCATGCAACGAACGTTTTTGGTGCAGGTGAACCAGAATAACTTCTCCACCTCTTCAAAAAAGGAAAAAAACAAAACAAAACAAAACAAGCTGAAATGTTCTGGTAAAAGGCTATTGGCCGCCCAAATTACGAATAAATAATTGTATCTTTATTATTCTTATCCAGTAACAATCATTTTCCTCTGGCAATTTACTTGAAGTCGCCAGCTGCGCCGTGGAAAATGAGTTCGTTGTCACAAAATGAGAATCTTTTGTCAGTGTTTCTTGGCTTGTTATGAATTTTGCACTCAAATACATGTAAGGGATACGATGTTTATGGCAATTTAAGTAATTTAGTTCAGACAGACGATTAACTCATCAAGAACAGACAGATGTACTTGCCCCCACAGGAACAGGCTAGGTCATGCACACCGGAATAGGATGTTCTAGGAGATCACGTACACGTCTCAAATTGTTTGAAAGGAATTAAAGCAGCAGCTCAAAATAAATAATTAATCTGAATTCACCACGTTCACGTAAAACTGCCTCTCTTAAGAATCTCGTGATTCCGTTGGTTTTCATTTTCAAAACGCATTGCCATTATCTTAGTAGCTATTTATACTTTTACGATAAACTCAAATTATCTCATTTCTAATACCGGGTACGCCCGACAGGACCAATACTAATGGTCTTTAAATAACTGAGAACGAAGGAGCTGCCTTTGCTATAATATCTGCAAACGGTTAGCCCTTCACAAGAGAAAATTAGGGCTAGTAACTGTAGTAAAAAGAATTAATTTTTAAGACTTTGAACGTTGGCAAACGGTAGCAGACATGTTAAGTAAGTGTACATGTTGTTTATACTCTCTGACATTTTCACCGTCGTCACTTTAACATCACCAATCCACCTTTGATGCCTTCCAGTACTTGGATAGTCATTGTTGTGGCCCACATCCGGAACTTTGAGTAAAAGATAAGATTGAAAAAAAAAGAAAGAAAAAAAAAAGAAGAAGTAATGAGCAAGGGAAGGCCAATTCACAGTCTCTTTCAGGTGATGCATGACGATTATAATATAAATTTTTATACCCTCTTTAGTATCTAGTTTGTATCTAAATTACACTACCCTTGTAGCCAAGTATTTTATTTTCTTCCTTGTTTCTTATTTTTGTAATCAATTGTACTTATTTACGTACATCTTTGTTAAGTGTAAACATAAACAGTACTGTACACATAATTTTGAAACATTGTATTTTTTTGTAATTGTTTTGTTGTACTATTAACAAGGTAAATGAAAAAAAGTCTAGTTTAACTCTTCGAATAATGATATACAATATCGTGTTATATTAAACGTCAATACTTAAATTTGACCTTCTTGGATTTCTCGGGTCTTACATACATAGGCTTACATACATAGGCTTAGCCTATTAAACAGCGTAGGTCTCTGAACAGAAAGCTGATGATAAGCTTAACTCTTTACTAAGGCCAAGGTCGGAAGCACAAGGATTAAGATTGACGACCGGGTTATTTTTCAATTTTAACAATTCTCAAAAACAGTTTTACGCGACCGTCCGCACGGTACATTTAGACTATACAAAAGCTCACAAAAACAACTTTCTCTCTGTCTAGAATAACTAGTATGACTAATTTCCGAATAAAATACACCTGTTGTGCATCGAAAATTGTCGAAGAAACTGACTTTGAAATCAAAATTTCAAAAAAATACGCAGACATCTTTGCATAAGGCGACGCGAGTGAAGTTAGAACTATAAAATCCAAGTCTTGACAACAAAATCTTCTTTTGAAAAAAAAATATTCAAATATTTATTAGTATGTTTAAAAGCAAAACGTGTACCATTAGCGCAACGAGGAGCTGTCTTCGATGAAATTCAAAATATCAATACGACTGAGTTTGAGCACGTTTTATAAACATTTCTCCAAAACTAACGAGAACTCAAAGAAAAAGTTAATAAAATTGATATCAGCATAAATTCCCATCGAAAAATGCTTTGATTTCCTTCTGTTGACTCCATCATAGCTCACGACCCACAAGACAGGAAACAGTGCACTAGAAAGTACTTAATCTCTTCATGCGTAGATACCCTTCAAAAAATCTTAAAACTTAACTAAACCCTGTGAGGTTAGAAAGGGACAAGTGCTCTTCCGGCTGAAACATCGTGTTTTGATTATCATGGCAAGGAGCTTGCTTTAAGCTTTCTTTATTATCTTAAAATACGCAGAAAAATTTACCAAAAGTGACGAAAGTGAAGAAGTATTGACTAAAGACACAAAATAACGGGTAAAAAAGTTAAAATTCCACAGGAATGACAATTTTGATTTCTAGACCACCTGTCACGAAATCAAATTTGTAATCCACTTTCATCTTTGTAATCCTGCACTTTATCTCCAAACTACTGCTTCTGTTTTGCTCTATAATCTTTTTTATGAAATTAAGTTTTATGTTTGATGGCATTTGGCAATATAACATGGAAATAAGGCAAGTGAAATTTTGCTATTTCGGCGTGACAGTGTCGGGAAAGTGTCTCTTTAACCAACGTTGGTGAAAAGTGGCGAGAATAGAGACAAGTTCTTTTTGTCGCCAACAATTTGCCACAGGGAACCCAAACGCATTATTAGTTAAAACATAATCATTTATGAAAATATTATCATTTAAAAATAATAGTTAATAATAATGGAAACTTGAGACGTAATAGGCGCGTCGCATTTACGAAGCGGCAGACAAGATAATATTTGAAACCGTCCAAATCGCTTCCAAAACGACTCAAAAAGACACAGGGAAACAGGTAAATAATAATATTTTCATAAATGATTATGTTATAACTAATAAAGCGTTTGGGTTCCATGTGAATTTGCCAACTTGTTTGCCAACTTTTGTTGTGTCATTCACACACGCTAACTTGAGTTTGCCGACACGAGTTTGCAAAATTTAGTTTGTCGTGTGATGGTTGTTTAAGACTTTTGTCTTAATTGACCAATTTCGAACCTACAATCAAGGACAAAAGTTCTTGGGACAGATGTTACAATGTCCTCCTATTAAGTACTAATTTAGTGTGACTGACCAATGAAGCCACGTTTTTCGTTTAAAGCTCATCTTATCAACCCCACCACTTCCCCCAAGACAATGTTGAAATCCACAAATCATTTTTATTACACGGGCTCAACATTGTAGGGGGGTAGGGGTCGGGAAACGGACACTTATCGTTTGGGCGTACCGTGTTTCTGTCGCGCGCGTAGGGAAACATCGTAAATGCAACTTCGTCCCAACACTTTCGTCCTTGATTGTAGGTACTTGGTGTATCCCTGATCATAATGTATGGTACTTCATGTATCCCTTATTGTAATGTATTTAGATATATTGCAGTGTAATTTAGGGTCGGATTACAGTATCTAGGGTTGAAGCACTGATTTTAGTATTTAGGGTTAAGCACTGATTCCAGTATTTCCAATGTATCGAAAGGGTTAGTTCTTATATATGGTCTGGGCTAGCAGCATATTATCTTATGTCCCTTAAAAATTACAATTTTCGGCGGCTAGTCCTCGGTGGTGTAGTGGATAGTGCGCATGGAGTAGAACATACGGCCCGGGTTCGATTCCCCATTCTGCTGTTTTTATCTTCTTTTTCAACTGAAATAAAAACTAAGTGTTTAAATGCAAAATAATAAGGGATACACCAAGTACATACCGTTTCGAATTCGCTATGGTCGCTGAATGAAAGCATTGAAGGCGCATTTTGACAGGGTTAGACTCGACCTCATGTAAAATATTCACAAATTCAGGCGAGAAGATGACCTGTTTAGAGCTCTGTCTTTTGTTTAATTTTCAAATTTCACGCACCTTCTGCCGGTATTTGTGAATATTTTACATCAGCTCGAGTCTAACCCTGTATCAATGTGTCATTGGTGTTTGAATTCAGCGGTAATTTTAAATACGAAAATTAATGGCTTATCGACGCGATCGCGCGTCCTTTTTACTCTTTATTCGTTGCATATACTTTATATTTTTACTAAATTTAAGTTTATGCATTGTAAAAAACATTTTATTAAAGCTTATTTATTTTATATTTATTTTAGTCCATCCTTCCATTTACAGTTTATCAATCCCATCGAGTGTTAGCTAAGATCTAGTTAATGACACATGTCAATGTCTGAGTATTAAATATTATTATTTTACATGTCAAGCCAACGGTAAATAATCCAGGAAACATAATATATCGTTCAATATATGAGTAGTGCTCAGAACTCAATACTCAGTTAATATAACACACTCAGTCGACATGTTTAAATCCACGCTTTACCTCCTTCTCTCCGTTGTGTGCCTTTGGCTGTACACCGTATTTTTACACTGCTGCGCTCTAGATGTTGACAATCAGCAAAACGGGAAAACAGAGAGGCGGCAGTGTCTGAGGAATTGTTTTTATCAGACCACCGCTCAGATGAATGGAACACAACTAAAATACAAGGTAAGAAATCAATTTCGTCCACCTGAACTCGCGAAAGTTATAGCAGACTCGAAAACCCGAGGCTGAATAGAGAATATTTATAGCTTGTATGCTAGTTAGCGAGTTCTCGAGTTTCAATAAATTCGAGCTTAAAAATTAGACACATAACTTGTTAAAACGTGGCCTTATTCAACTGTATTTTTTATCATAACTACATATACTTTGCACTGCATTATCAATTCATTCGAAAATTTCATTCATGAATTGAATTCATAAATTACACACTAACTTACTGCCGTTAGCGAACGCAAACAAAAACACCGCCGGACAATCATGGAGCAGATGTTATAAAAACAGCGTAGGAAATTAAACCGAGGAAGCAAGCCGACAACACAACTCCTGAGCAAAATGCATAACAATCAGGCATGCGTAGAAAACTGTCACCGTGCACGATTGGCTAAACTGATCACTTAATGCAGGTTTGATTGGCTTTAAAAGAAGTTAAGAGAAGAGGAATACACAGGAAACGTAAATCGCGCTGAAGATAGAGACTGACATATGAGAAAAGGAGAGGCAACGATTAGGTTAAGTTATGCTTAGAAACTATGAGAACAAAGCTTAAACGTGTGCGCGTTTCCGGCGGGCTTAGGTCGAGGGTTTTTATTGTTTTGAGGTGTTTGGAGACCCGATGGAACGCCAAGCAAGAGGTTTTGAAATGACGTCTCCAACAAATAAAATTAATTTTCCTCTTGAAACAGTCCTTTCTTTGTCCACCGAATTTATTGGTGTAGAATCCTATCACATTAACTTCATTTACTCGTTATAAGGGTCTCATAACAAATCGGCTTATTTCAAATCGTGCATCATTAGTTCAAGTTGTTGATCAGCCATCCGACAACGAAATTTCCGTTGCATTTTTCAAAAGTCCTTGTTGTATAAATTTTGCGGTGAGCAAACATTCAATATTTTATTAAAATGTCAGTAGCTTTTTGTGCAAGCTGTATTCCGGGTGGCTTAGCGGACTTAAGGAGAAGGAAACCATAAATAGGATAACACTGAACGCGAGCTTTTCGACAGTTTTTAAGAGATACACGTCAGTTGAAAACTCCTTGGAACAAGACATTTAAGTATATGGTGTGTGGCGTCTGTTGTGTTCATGAAGGACAATCGCATGCAAATTGCCAAACACGAATGCTTTGTTCCTGGGATCTTTTTACTTGGCTCACCTCTTCTGAAAGTCGACAAATTGCTCTTTCATCGCTTTCCAACGTTTGCCGGCTTCTTTTTTTTCTGGTCCGCTATAGTATTAAATGTTTTCTTGAAGCAATAACAATAAAGTTTTGAATTTTATAAATGTATAAAAGCCCTGTTGATGAATATGCAGATTAAGAAACATTTTTCCAAGGTGTTCGAAATTTGACGGAACACATGTGGTTCATTCCGGTTCTTAACTCATCCATCATAAAATAATAGAGTTTTATGGTTGGTTAATAACAACATGAATAATTTATCGTCAGACAATTTGTCTAAGAAGCCTAAAAACATTCATTAGCATTCGTTTCTTGATTCCTTTTGGAAAGAAATGAAAAGAATTAGTCGCTCGCGGCTTGTTAAAAAAATAAAATAAAAAAAAAACGTTCGAAATGTTTAGCAAGGAATTTGCTGCAAAACTGACTGGGAGCGACAATGACTCGTATTTTAACCAAAAACAAGAAAATACGTGAAAAGGGAGCCAGCTATGAAAACCGAACGGATAAAAACCCTTTTTACATGAAAATGACATTTGTTTTTAATACTTATTTACAGGTGGTCACAATTTAAAATTTAATTGGATAACGCGTCGTTTAAAATTAAATCGTCTGGTAAGCTATTCCATGCTTTTGTGTTCAAGATCGAGAGTAGTCCATACTTTAGGTAGTTGATAGGGGCCTAGAAAGACTGGGAATGTTGGTACCTCTTAAGGAATAGTTGACAGAGCGAAGGGTAAACATATTTTCAAGCAAACTGGATAATGTGAACTATTAAGACATTTAAAAAAGTATAGTAAACATGTTTAGTATTCTTTTGTTTTTCAGTAAAACTGTCCCGCTTTGTCCAGCAGCTGGCAGTAGGGTGATTATTTATTATTCAGGAGAAATCTAAGGATTTGTTTATTTAGTGCTTCTAATTGATCCAAATTTTGACCAAAAATAATTGACAAATTGACAATAATAATGGCAATAATGGCAATGAGGAACTATAAAAGCCTTTTATGGTCGTAACTTAGGTAAGGCATCAATCGACAAAAAGGTGTGAGTCTCTTTTGATATTCCGTTTGGTTGGTGAGATATCCATGACAAAAGTTGGAATAGCTAAAAACATGCGAGTCTTTTTGTGTATATCGCCGCCACGGGGAAAAATATTTAAACCTCAGATTAATTTCCTGCCACAATTCAAATTCGTTCAAAGTCGACATATTCTCTCAACAATCAAGTGGGAGATTTTTGCTGGGTTAAATCTTTCGAAAGTTGATATTTTACTATTTTTTTCTGTATCACATACAACCGTGTCGTGAAATTCCTTGCAGTCTGAATCACATTTCGTCCAAGGCAACGCTTTTTGTATCTTTTTTTGGAATCAGTGTTTAGTCTGGAAGAAAAATAAATTGGAAACGTAACAAAATCATCGATAACTGGCACTCAAAACAACGGAAAATTTTCTACAATGTTGTGTCTGATTATTGTATACTTCAAAGTTAATCCGTGAGACGCACACAAAAACACGTAGTATGTTTTATCCCTAGTTTGCTCGGTGAAATTGGCTTTAAAAAAGATACGCCATTAAACAAAGTATCTAAAAGGAAGAATGCATCCAGACGGAACACACAAATACATCTGAATAGACTTTGAGCGTCATTGGTTGGGGGGGGGGGGGGGGGGGGGGGGGTCGGAGGATTTTGGGCTAAACACGATGAAATTTAGCTGATCCCCCTTTAAACGTTATTTTATTGAAGTGACTCCCCCTCACAACTATATATAACTTTCGACGTGTATATTTAGTGATTTATACTTTTATATACAGGTAGTATTTCTAACTATGATGTACTTACAGCATAATAAAGCCGTTATCGCGCAGTCTTTTTTTAAAAGTGTCTCTTGATCCGTGTCTTTTTCTAGTCTGGATCCAGACATCTGAATTCAGTTGACATACAAGCAATCTAACAATCCCCAGTGCCAAATAGCAGTCCGCCAAGTCCCTATCAGCAGGTCATATTTAGCGACAATTCGGCCATCAGGAAGGGCTAGGATCGGCCACTGTTCCTGTTTCTTTTTTTATTTTGATGTATAGTGTAATAGATCAGCCTTTGTAGCTTTGCTCACATTTTTATAATTTTTTTGTTCGTTTTTTTGTGTTTTCTTTTTGTTTTCCTTTTTTTTTTCATCCAGTGTTTGCTTGTACAGTAACTTCAGCTATTTGGTCATCTGGTACAAAAGTAAAAACTGGCATGCGAACGGTTGACTGTTCATCGAGATCAGCAATGACAAGATCATCTTCGCTTGTTTGTCTTGTTTGTTTGTCTTGCTTGTCTGGCACAGGCTGAGGGATTCTTTCTGTTACTGGTCCCACCCATCTGTTGTTGGTACACCAGGAACAGAGTGTGGAGCTTGCATCACTTTGCTTATTGCAGGCATCCCGACAAAATTCAAAAAAGAGCTCTCCTCGGACGTAGTGGTCCTCAATAAAACTCTCTATCTTACTAAGATATGCCGCACCGGGTATTTCGGCCTTACTGTTTTCTGAAGCATTTCGGTACGTATTTAACTCAGAAGCATTAAAAAAGAATAACTCTTCGGGAGACTCACTCACTCTACTACTGATGTAATCCTTTAGGACAGGGGCGTCGTCTATCCTTTCGGCGACCTGCTTGCAAACGTGCCAAGCATTTTTTTCCATACACTCTTTTTCGTACTGTTCGTAGGAATGGAGAGACATGGCTTTGATTTCGTCTTCAGAGAGATCTTCGAATCGACGGTACTTCTCCCATTCCGGCGTTGCACCGTCAACAAGAGCGTCTGAAATGGCCGAGTTTGTGCGCTCGGCCTCGCCTTGCCCGCTGTCACCTCTCGAGCGATGGCATCGTACTCGATAATCCGAGTTGTGGATTCGCGCCAACTCAGCGTCGCGAAAGCGAACTTCATAGTTAGAAACGCCAACGCTAGGTCCGGCATCGTCAAATCTGCCCATCATGGCTTCACGGGTGGCAAGCAGAGATCACTAACTATTTCGAGACCCTGTTTGCAAGCACGGCTCACTTTCAAAACAGATTGAACTCTAAATTCTGCGGTGTCAACTGGAGCATCACTGTTTGCTACCTCGTCAATAGCATTTAAAATGTCTTTGATGGTCGTAATCACACGACAGGCAAGCGGGGACTTATTGTGCTCAGACATTTCTGTTACCTCTGACAACTGCAGCATTTTTTCCAGCCTTAGTTTTAGATGACCTGCTCTTTGCTTTTCATAGGCGTAAAACTTACAGTTATGCTCTTCGGTAATTTTGTTTAAGTCGTCCGACTCTGTCATGTCATGGTACAAAAATAGGTCATCATGCAATCTAGCGCAGCATTTGCGAAATCCAAGAGAATATTCAGCGATTGTTTCTGTCTTTTCAACTTCAAAAGCTGCTGGATCCTCGTGTCGCAAGCGAATTGTTTCGCTTGCCCAGACACTCCCCGAAGATCCAACTATTGCCTTCGGACGAACGATCACGTGGTGCCGATCATCCTCAGTTACAAGCTTCTCATCATTGTCGGCCATGACGCTAGACTTAGGCCCGGTTCAAACGTGCCAAACCTAATGCAAACGAGAAAAATCTATTGTTCTTGCTCATTTGCATTAGATTCGGCACATGTGAAGTTCGACGTTTGAACCGGGCCTTAGTGAAAATACGATGTGATCCGGGAGTCACATAGACCATTTTTTCCGGCCAATCATACTTTGGCACATTTCTCGCTTTTTCTTCATCTGTAAGTGTCAAGATCCTTAGATTTCGTGCTTTCTCAAAACCCTCCGAAGTCATGTTTAAAGATTCATGTTTAAAGATGAATATTAGCTAAGGAAAAATATAAAAGCGTTAAAACAAAGCTTTCTCGATATAAATTGAAATGCACACATTCGCCAGTGTGACAGACTTCCGTTTTTTAAATAAAGTTGTGTTAGAACAAATTGAGATTGCAAATGCTATCATATCCCAGCAGAATGGGCACATTTATGTTGTATGCTTTCAAACTGGCATTGTTCAAGCAGATTTGAGTGGTCCTTCTGAATCCTTCCAAAATTTTCAGTGATTCCCCCTTTTAGGCTCTCAGTTACGACTGATCCCCCCTCTGTTCTCCTAAAAATCAAGTGATCCCCCCCAAATCCTCCGACCCCCCCCCCCCCCCCCCCCCCCAGCCGATAAATAATGACCGGTCCCTTATAAGTGCGACTAATCAAAGGGTTATAAGAGCCATCTCGTGAAAACGAAACAACGGAAGATTAATTTTAGTTGTTCTTGATGTTTTGTAAGTAAGTTTCAAGCTTTTGATAATCCTTTAACTTCGAAACATTATCCATTGTTTCAGCCAGCAAGGCAGTAAACCGTACAGAAACCGTTGTAATTTGCAGTTAACACTTATAAGCGGTGGCGAGAAGGGCGAAAGGGGTTATTTACGGTATGAAAGGCGCTAGCAGACACGCGAGAATCCATGCTTTCGGCGCGTCATTTAACGATTCAAATTACTTGATTGTGTATTTGCTGGTCCAGTCACAGGGAAGCCGAGCGCTTTATAGCTATAAAACACTAATGTATTATGTGTCCGTGTCTTTCTATTAGTCGGTTTGGAAAGGATTTGCATCAGAGCAAATACGGTTTCTGCGTGCGGTTTTAACATGTAATCGTTCCACGAGAGTCGGAAAACACGAATCTAGCCAGTTATTAACCTCTTGGGCCACTTTCAAGTACATATACATGTAGTTTACACCGGTCAATACTTGAACAAACGCTACAGGAAAATTCATGTTTTAGACGTGTAGCCTACGAGAAAGCGCTTGATCTCGGGATCCGGATCATAGGGAATCCATAGGCTTATTTGTAAACTGCAAATTGAATGAAAATAACAACCTAACATTTTGTTTTATGCTAATACACTCAAATTGGCCTCATCTCTCTCTCGCCCCCGCTTTTAAGTATTGACGTGCTGGCTGCATAAGCTTGAAACTTAATTACAAAACATCACGAACAACAGCTCTGTTGCGAAAAAACTGGAGCAATCGCGCGGAAATGGCTCTAAAAATTAAGAATCTCCCGATTTTTTTTTTGGCATAATATGTTAACCGAGCTGCTGTCCAAAGTTTAGGAAAATCAAACGAATTTGCTTAAGTTGCAGATCTTCAAAGTGTCCCCCACAAGCCAAAAATTCACTTTGCGCTTAAAAAGATATCGCGCGTCATAAACAAACTTCCGGTCAAAACGTCATTTCTCCGTTAATTTATACTCTCTTTCAATTATTACATTTTGTGTGTGTGTACGAAAGATCATTCTACGACCTTTATTTTCACCCTCAAAAACAAATTCGAAAAAATGGTCAAGGTACTATAACCATCTCAAGGTCATCTGAAGGTACTTTAACCCTCGGACATACACGCAAACGGTTACCCCAACCGTGGTACAAGGGGTATACTAGGTGGGGTTCGGAGCCACCTTAAATTTTCGAAAATTTAGGGTGGCTCTGAATCCCACCTACAGAATTTGTTTAAAATTTGCCAAAAGTTGCATCTTATCCTACTGATCAAAATTCGACAATAAAAAAATGGGGTTCACCGAGTCGTTTTTGAGTTATTAACACTTAAAGCTAAAATTAGGGGTGTTTTCAACACGTTATACTGTTACTATAGTAACACATTGTGTCACAAAAATGATAACAACGTGTTCGGCAATGATTGGGCATTCGTTTGATATCATGATTGTAGCATCAACTGATAAAGCCATCAAATTCTAAGTCTTGAAAAGTGCTGGAAACTGTTGGGAGCCACCTTAATCAAAAACCATATTACAACTCAGTCTATGGATAGCAATATGTTGGTTATAAACAAGTTCTTCTTCTTCTTCCTCCTCTTCTTTTCGTTTCAATTCACCTGCGGCGTCATCTAATTAATTATTGACCCGTCATATCGGACGCGTTCATTAAGTGGGCATTTTGCATAGTGTATTGACCAGAAGGCAAATTGTTTTATTTAGTAACATAATATTTAAAACGACGACCGGCTTATAGCTATAGCAGACAGACTATGCGGATATCAAGTCACTGATTACAAACAGTGCACTGAGGACACTCAATACAGTTTAGTGTCGACAACACGTTATGTGGGAATCCACGCTCTGCCGTCTACTGTATATTGCATGCCTTGGACTGTATGCAGTACTCTTTCAACTTTGTTGCGCCGATGATACTCATCACGAAATAGCCGAGCAAACTATGACGTATTGCTTGAAGAATTGTTATCATTTGACCAGGGATCTCATTGAAAGAAAACTGAATCCCGAGGTAAGAATCGACATTTTCACAAAACTGAAAACATAAACAAGATGTTTTTAACGTTTAAGGTATAGGGCACTTAAAAGGACACTATTTGTTACACAGTCAGACATGAGCAATGGAAACACATTTAAACTCAATCGCTCCGACTTTAAACATACACTCTATGAACCGACTTTCGCGCGCACTCAAATTTGAATCTGTGAAAACTTTAATGAAACAGACGAGAGCTCTCGCTGTTTGTTATGCATTCACAATGAGACTGAGCTGTTCGTTTCTCTCTGACTCTCATTCAAGTTCGTTCAATCGCGGCCTTACAGGTGCATGTTGGTGGCTTTTCTTCTTATATCAACAATCCACTGACAGAACCCGATAAGGAATATAATCAGAATTGTTTCAAACTCCCGCAACTAAATTTCACTTGTATATATTTTGCGAAACGCAAATAGTGGAATTGACGGTGTAAGCACCTTGCTGTTCCAGCTGTTTTTTTTTTAATTCCATGGATATTAAACTGCGCGTTTTGTGGTTGCAAGTTCAGCACAAATGATGTGGGCTATTTTATATCTGCATGAAAATGTCTACTTTATTTCTGACATGTGACAGATTTTCGGTGATTGCTGTTTACAGTGATGGTATCAGTGTAAAGTGGCCTGGAACCTTGGCATTTTATGATGATGCGCGCGCGAATTGATGTCTCTTCTTACAGATTTCTGTTCAAGAGCGTCTCTCTTTCTTGGTTTGTTTTAACGGATCGTTTACTCTGCGTTGAAGAGGCGTTTGTGGCAATCAACGTCAGACAATTTACTCAGTGTTGAGTACAGATTAAAAGACTTGCGACACTGGAACAAGATGTTCTAAGAGATGCCGTACACATCTCGAATATTCTGAAAGAGGACATTAACTGGGATGTGCGTCATACTCTAATTAAAAATTCTTAACACCCGTTTCAGTCCAAACTTAATCGTTAAAACCGTCACCTTTTTGAAAACCAAAATGGCAAAAATCGATATCTTATTTCAGCCTAAAAGTAGTTTGTACAGAGTCCTCCCATTTCCACGAACGATGCAAATAAGAAAACTTTCGTCCGCGGGCCATGTATTCAACGGCTGTATTATAAATTAATTTCGATTTTGAGGCGTCAATACTGCATTATATTGACGGCTAGTTGGGAGAAAATATATTCTGTATTGGGCGGAGTCGCGAAGCGACGGAGCCCAATACGGAGAATATATTTTCTTCCAACGCCGTCAATATAATGCAGTATTGATGCCTCAAAATCGAAATTAGTTTTGTATCACGATTCAACTGTTTTTCGGGCAAAAAGGAAGCAAAAATGAAGATAACTTGTGCTGATCAAAGCTTAAATTCTTACTAGTAACGAGCTGACGTACACGACGTTTTGTACACGTTATCATATTTTTATTTTGCAAAAAAATTTCAAAAACACGGACTTTTCACGCTATAAATTGCTCTTTGAAATAGAACAAATTTGATAGAACATCTTTTTGAAGGTTTTCAAAGTTATAAACGTCGAAAAAATGAGAAAATAACGCAAACTTGCCGAGGTTTTAGCCAAAAATCCTTTTTTCAAATTATGATGGCGTGATAGCGCGCGCACAGCACAGCTCAATGTAAACAAACCGTTCAAACGAACAAAAGCAGCTTTTAAACTCATCTTATCGTTAACTTTCAATAGAAAGGGTTGTTGCATTAAATACAGCGTTGTTTATCTGCCAAACTCGACAAAGTAATCAACATTTTTGCCCCTCCTTTGAAGATAATTTTAAATTTTGGTTTTCTTCGCAAGGAAGCCATTAAATTGCCGCGGGAAATTTTCATCCAATCACAGGCTGGTTTTTGAGACGACAATACGACTTTATATTGACGTCTCAAAAGCAGACAAAAGTATCTGAGAATCGTGATACTCGGCTGTATTCACGAAGAACTTTCTAAATTATGTCCCATTTTTCACATCTAAAAGCCGGGTTTTTAAGCAGGTCAAAAATGTCCTTATGAGTAAACCGGATCAAGTGAGACCTTAAGCTACCGCATTTTGTTTTATTCCGACCTTTCGCCGATCCACGGCATCATCAGGGAAACTGAAAATGACGCCGCTCGGAATAAAACAAAATACAGTAGCTTAACGCCTTCATTGATCCGTTTACCTGACTCGTTTTACAAGAAGCTACTAAAGGGCAACTTCAACCGTTTGTTTCTATTTCTATTTTTTTAAACAATCTTAACCTCTTAATACTGGTACCTCGTACTACGAATCAGCTTGGCATTTATTTTTGCTATAGAAGTGTACGAATTAGACAGCTTCGCAGTGGAAGATAAGCGTTTAATACGAACAGTTTGTTTGAATTTTTTGTTTCAAGCAATTAACGTCAGGTAATTTATCAGCCAGCGTTGACAACAGTGAAAAATGCAAAACAGCAAAACGATAAACTATCAGGTCGTGTGAACAACTCAGATTGCCCTTAAAAAAGCAGCGGCTCAGTTCAATGAATTATAAAACTACCTGACGACTGTCTTTTTTCTTTTTCGGATCCATTTTTAAGTGAGATTTAAAAGGTTGGAAACGCAATATTTATAAGTAATTGCGATTGCACCAGGCAGTACTCCTAATATGTTTGTTTATACGCACGCAGTCGGCTAATATCTCTTGCAAAGGTAAATAAAACCGTTCTGTAAAATGCCTGCTCTCTATCCTGCATTCACTCAATAAATTCACGTGGTTTTGAACAGTAAATACTAAGTATGGTAAAAACATTAGGTACTAGCGGGGTTTTATTACGAGCAAAAATTCTAGCTGTTAAATTTATTTCAAACATTTTTTTCGTGTTGATTTTCCGTCGCCAGTTGACATGAGATATCGTGTCTATATGACTGTTTAGTGTATTAGCATAAGTTGGGCGCACGTTATAAGTACCAAGCCTATCAAAGTTTATCCTCGGACAGCAAAGCATTTATCTACTGCATCAAAGTTCGCTCTACATTCTTTCAGTAAACACATTTGATTACTAAGCTGAATTCAAATAAAGTGTGTGACAAAATACCTGAATAATCTGTTCGCATCAAGGGTAATCGGCTCTTGACTAACATTGAAAGCTCGGTAGCTTATTTTGGGGAAAGGCATTGTCTGTGTAGGGGATGGGGAACCTGGCACTCGGAGAGTTTTCAAGCATAGGTTTATTTCATTAAAATGTCGAATCCTTTCTTATTTCACGTGGCACTACAAAACAAATATCGTTTTTAAGATCGCTTGAAATGTCAAAAAACAAATTTCATTTCACGTGGCACTACAAAACAAATGTCGTTTTTAAGATCGCTTGAAATGTCAGATTAATGAATAAAAACGTCCCAAATTAAAGGGAAACCTGGTAAGGATCCTGTACTCAAGAATGCCACTGCCATGTATAGTATAACACGCTGAAACGTTTAGCATAAAATATATTTTGATCTAATAACGATTTTGATTATGATGATTGCAGATAGCAAGTCGGCAGTCTTGCTACGAGGAGTGTCTCCGAAAGTTTGGTGAGTAATACCGGCCATATGCAGTTATTTTTGAAAAGTTCGACGAACCCAGTTAGTGGAATGCAACTGTCGGTGGGAACACGGTAGTTGGATGCGAGACCAGCCACAGTAGCACAATCATAGTCAAACACATAGGCCAGATGTAAGTTGTGTCGTCCTACCCAGTACCCGGGGTACACTGCGGATGGGCGCCGTATATTTATTTCGACCAAATCGCATAAAACATATTGAGCGAGATTGAGGTTAACACTCAAAACGTTAGCGTTTTAAATCTCTCAAGGTGATTCCTCAGAAATACAAGTTGAGAAACGGGTTTTTCTTCACTTTCTCTGAGTGAGATATCCGATTGAGTTGAAAACAAGAAATCTTGAAATGTTCGGAAAAACCTTGAAATCTTCAAATTTATTCTTCGAAAAATTTCGGAAAATGATCAAAAACGTTCGTACAACCTTCTTGCAGTATTCGGGGAATTTTCGAAAATCTTTGGAATCTAATTTTCGAAAATCTTTGGAATCTAATAATAAATATGATTAACAAAATAATACATGGCTGCTTAGAGATATTAAATTTCTGGCTTCTCGTGTTTAACTCGATATCTACCCGACTCGTTTGCTGCGCTCATTGGTGAGATCCCGGAGATGTCGAGTTATCATACTCGAAGAGCTCGTCAGCCAAAATGAAACTGGACTTGATGTGAACGTTTGCGATCCTGAAGCATTTGTCAATGTATTCGTCAATCAGTCAGGTGTCATTCAGTCAATCGGTCTTTCAGTGAGTCAGTCAGTTATAATGTCAGTCAAAACACAGACAACGTATTTCACATTTTTGCATTATATTTTAATCTAAACCCAGAACTTGAGATAAAGCATTTCCAAGGCTCGCGACTTTCTTTAAAATACTGACTTCTTTGAATTCATGATTTAAAATATAGGGAAAAAGGACTTTCATGGAAATCGGCAGGTCAAGTTATTATCTAAGAGGATCAAACGAGGTGAGTCAGTCCATCATTTATGCTATCATCATCTGACCTACTGAATAATTTCCTTCACCTGAACTATCCATCGCCCACCCTTCAACCCACCCACCGAGTGATAGGAGTATCGAATGATTCCTTGAAATTTCCAAGTGCTCGCAAAATTTGGCTTCTGCTGGAATTGCTCGCACGGCAAGATCATCGAAGGGTGCTGGTTTGCTTTAGAGATAAGATAACATACTGATCATATATAGCTTAAATTCACATAAAAGCTCGCTTTTGGAGAACTGCTGCTAATTTCCGTTCAAAAACAGCTAAAAGCATCTTGCTAAATTTAAAATTGAAACATTTGGCTGCTCGTTACTACTAAAAGGGCTCGTTCCTGACAAGGCAATGTCAAGTGATCAGTAAATGCTCGTTCTCGCAAAAAACGCAATACTTTTCTTGCATGGTCGCCATGCTCGCAAAGACCATTCGATACACCTTATGATTGACCAGCCCTCAAATACTCCATCCATTCATTAATCTGTGTGTCCGTCGAAAATGTATTCAGTTAATTGGTCAATCAATCAGTCAATCAACTAATCATTCAATCAAGCAGCTAAATAACAAGAAATCAATCAAGCAATCAATCAAAAAACTCAGACCAAACATTAGGGTGTCGTTAGGGAACTGTCGGAACGGGTAATTTCCATTTCTTCCAGCTGTGATTAGATGCCATTCATTACTCGATCCTCCTTACTTTTTTACTTACCTGCTCACTCGCTCGCTCACTCATTCACGCACACTCACGCTCACACACTCACACACTCACACGCCCACTCACTTGTGCCTAACATATAACGATTTGGGGCAAATCATACCAGATCTTGACATGTGACTAAACCGCGTCACTTTCGTCCCATGACCATAAATTGTCTTGACTTCCTCTTTTTCTTTCTTACACAGATGCCCCGAACATTTCAGCAAACACAAAGCAAGGTATCAAATTAAGCGTTATGATACATAGTCCGCTAAGTTCTTTGATTCACTGTTAACAGTCGTGATTCTACCTTATACGTTTTGTTGCATTGACTTTAATCGAATAACTAAGATTATAATTCAACACATTGATACACTGCCCAAATATGGTAAAAAAGTTATCGATAGATGTTATGTCTACATGACTTATAACCAGCGATGGCGGTAAATTTTGCATTTTGAAGGAAAGTGAAAATGACTGCCTGCAATTTCGTGTTTTTTCGCGAAAAAGTGCGTGAACTATTAGTTAAAAAAGGGAAAAGAAAGAAAAAAGAGAAGAAAAGAAAAGAGAAAAATACTGTTCACATGATTGGACAAAAAAGGCGCGAAATTTTCGCGTTGTCGCGGTCGCAGTGTTTCTTGGCGTAGCTGAATGAAAACTGGTTCAAAGTTTAACCGCTCGACAAGAGGTGAATGAAGGAGCGATGAAGGAGCACAATTTTCGTGAAATTCCTTTGGTAATCACCTCTGGAATATGATATAGACTTGATGTTTCCTCAGAAAAGTTTCTGATCTCGTCATTACGGCTGTGGGAGCTAAAAAACGAGCATTCCAAGTTTGTAAACAACATTGATCGACTCAGCTCGTACTTCGATGTTTTAAAATTTGGTGCTTATGGAAGGGACTAAAAAGCCAAATCAACTACAGGTACGATGTTTTAACCGTTTCTTGTATCCTTTAGCTGTGAATTTTTGTAAGCTTACTGTCCACGCTGTAGTTCTTTCCAACTTTTCGCCGCTATGTTTAGGTTCGTAGCCGTGTGTTTGTTCAATTTGTTTTGATTCTGAATTGAACTTTTTAAGATACGAAACACTTGTAACTAAGACATTCTATGCCATTTTACTGTGTTTTAATTCTTGTAGTCACTACTCTGTTCCGTTCTTTGAGCAGACGAAAGCTCTTCGTAGAAACTGTCAACTGATTGTGTACGATAAATTAATTTTTGCTTGGCAAAAGTTTCGGCATTCACTGTTTGTTGTTTAAGAAATGAAAGTTGTATATCTCAATGATTTTTTTCTCGAAACTGTGATTTGTTATCAATGTGTTGAATTATAAAACAGTTATAGTGTTCAAGCTTGCACAATATTGACAAAGGCACCACTTTCATTCATGAACTGTGTGATGTTGCAAGTTTCGCGCGGTAAATTAAAACATCTGTAAGCTTTTTTTTAAAAAAAATAAAGGGCTTGTCGGCGATATTTTTTCTTCAAACTATGCTTTGTTATCAATGTGTTGAATTATAAAACTATTATAGCGCTCAAGCTTGCGTGATATCGCCTAATTTTAGCCGACTCGGCCTACGGTCTCGTCGGCTAAGTATTAGGCGATATCACGCGCGCTTTCGCGCTATAATAGTTAAATAGCCGCAAATATCCCAAAAGAATATAAGTTTTTATAGGACATTAGGACATGCTGTCATAACTAGGATGAGATCAACCTAGTTTTGCAAAAAAAGAAAAACACGTCTTTCTCCTTTTTTGGAAAAACAAATAATTGATTAATTGCCACCAAAATCAGCAAAAAGCATATAATCATATCATATTTCACTACTCTATCAAACAAGTTGGATGACATCAGAGATCCCCAAGAATGCTATTCTCATAACATTTACCATATCTTGTATCAGCTATCTATTAAGAGTAGAATAGCATACGTCAAAGAAAACTCGCATTCTTATTGGCTAACAAAGCGAGGGTACTTAGCGTGAAATTGCATACCTGAGAAGTGGTATTGCACGCCATCTTCGAAGGAGGATGTCTGTGCACTTTCTTTATATAGTTCCTCGCGAAGCGAGGTTAATAAATTTGTCGTCCCTCGGGAGCTAAGCCGCGTGAATTCGAGCGAAATATATATATATATATATATATATATATATATATATATATATATATATATATATATATATATATATATACTTGAAGGTGTCCGGCAGTTGCCTGGCAACAAAAATCGCGACCGCTGACAATGGCGTATTATGTTTATTCATGACGGCCGTGCCGGCGGCCGTTTAACCTTACTCATAGTCTGTCAAAAAATGTTTACTCTCGATGAAACACAACCAATTTCTGATGTAAATGAGAAAGAACAGCAAAGACAACAACGCTGGATTCCAGAAGTGGCTGGAAATCCTTGTCCGTGAAAATTAACTACCGAAAATCCGCTGAACGGTGACTTGAAATTCAGCGCAATCGCGATCGAGCAACGAAGACGGACAACGAGAGCATACATTACAAAGACTTCGAACAGCCTAGGCACACCGTTTGACTAGGTTCAAACGCCTTGACAAAATGCCGCTATTAGAATTGTGAACGAAACCGATCAGGAGAGGCGACACCGACTGGAAGTGTTGGACAAAATGATTCTGTTTGTAGACGCAACGAGAGGCGGCAAGAATTACACCATCAGCTAAATACTCGTGACGAATATCTTTCATACCTGATACGGTACGTAGGGAAAATCAAACATTGATTACAGGAAAGGCTCAGAGAAGAAGAGCGATTAAGAAATGTAGCTGAAATCACCGGCTAAACTACTGAGAGGATAATCAAACACTGAAAAATACTTCTCTTACTACACACTGTAATTTAATGTTTATTGATATTCTCACTAACGTCACTAAGGAACTTTTTAAATGATCAAAACTACAGATAAATGATCAAAACTACAGATCACACAGGTGGAAATTATTTCCCAAATATACAACATTTACATGATGTAGCATTGTTTGTGAATGAAACAGTGATCGAGTTGTATACGTATACAGTATCTTGAGTTTGCAGCATTCATAAAATAGTTCAATAAGAAATAAGTAAGGAGAATTTCTGTTTACAATTTGGATAAAAACATTTTGTTAGGAAAAAACAATTTTCTGTTAGCAATCATGACCATCTAATGTCAATGTGTAGCAACCATATACATGTAGCTAAACACATGACACATCAACATTACTGCTTCACATTTATTATTGGAACGATGATCAGTATCTTAAATCTCCTCACAATATCAGCGTACGAGCAAGTACATAGAGTATACAAATTGAGAACCTGATCACCTTCAACATAAGTTGTCTGTGGAAAATGAATACAAATTCAATGTAGTTTTATGGCTATGTGAACTGCATTGACACCAGTAAGGAGAATGTACATCAACAAATTAATTTTGATTTCAAGATTTTTAAAGGCGCTAACTGGTCATGAAGGCCTAAGTCCTGGTCTTAACCTACAAATTCTCCATCCAGGTCTCTATACATTGCTTATGGTATTTGCAGAGAATCTGTTGCTTCATCTTGAATATTCATGTTTTGTAATCAATTTTGTAATTCCCATGACCTGTATCCAAAATATAGTATTGTTACTGAGGGAGAATCTCATGCGCCACTTTCACCATTGAGTTGTTATTTTTTGGACAACATCACTTTTCAGCAGCAGTAACCTCCTGTGATCTCAACCATTCAAACGAATAGAGAATTGCATTACCAATTGTTTGATTCCCAGTATATAGAACAAAAACTATAACAGTATGTAAAGGGAACAGGAGATAGCACTATAGCTCACAAGTTTCAAAAATGGAATTTAATTGAGACAATCAAAATAAACAGAACACCACTGCATATTGTCTTAGACCGAAGATGGGGGGGAGGGGGAGGGGAGGGGGGGGGGCAGTCCCATGGCAGTTACAGCGACCCACAGCTCAAAACCCAACACTGACCAACACCAGCTCTCAAGGAAGACAGGGCACAAAGTACAAGTTAAATTGAGACTGAGAACGAAAATGTCTCAACTTTAAATGAGGTCATTGCCAGCAAGCAACCCAACCTCTCCATTTAAATCAGAAATTCCATCTCTCCCTCCCACATCGCTAAAACTTTGTAGTGCATCCTCCCCCGAGCTTCGCGAGGTTCTGCGAGACACGTATTTCTAGTATAATGTATACTTTCTTTTAAGGTAGCCGGTGAGCTTTGATTTAAAGCGAAAACTACAGACGTGCTACCCACAAATAATAAATTTATCTACAGTGAATTATGTTCTTCCAAATTTTAACCAAAATGTGAACTTTGTGGAGAGTGAAGAAGCCATTCAGACTGTGGTCCAACAAGAAGAGAGCGAGCTGTTGGAAAAAAACCGATATTTCATGCTTAGAAAAAAAAACATGTCTAAATCAAACAAAGATGTCTATTATGGAATCCTTGATTGTAATTCTGAACTTCCACTTTTGTAATCCTGCTCGTAGAACTCTCTCAAAACTCCTTGTGCGAATGCTCGTAACGCAATCTAAGACATTACATTTCTCCCTTCCTCTTAGACTATCTGTCCAGATAATGTTCAAGTCACACAGTCCTTAAAATGTTCAGACAAATCAAAACTTTGTCAGCAACGCTTAGGTCTGTGTTTTTGGATTGGCTGCATCTATCCGCATATTCTTTCATCTCTGCCTTTCTCTTGGCATCAGTTTGTCTAACCTCTGCAGGTGTCTGATCGTGTTGTACCTGAGGTAGTGTGGACTTGAGTTTTCGTTCATTCAGCAATTCAGATAGAGACTTTCCTGTGGTGCTGTGGGGGGTTGCCCTATACCGTCAAAGAAGAGTGAACAGCTCTTGTCTCCAGTTCCTGCCTTCTATAACTGCTGTCCTAATGGCTTTCTCTAGTGTTCTCATCAGTCTCTCCGCCTCCCCATTTGCTCTGTGCCACACAGGAGGTATTCTGCGATGAATGAAACCAAGGTGAGTGGCAAACGTTTGGAAATATTCGCTGTTGAATGGTGGACCATTGTCAGTTCTTACTACGCTTTGAATTCTTTGTCTAACAAAGATGCTGTCAAGGTGTGGAATTACTGCTTTGCTGATGTTTACCCTGTTTGCTGATGTTTACCCTGTTTGCTTCTGGATATCTGCTGAAGTCATTAGTCACGACTAACAAGTATTCTACACTTGGAAAAGGACCACTGAAATCCATGGATAGCTCTTGCCACGGACCTTGTGGTACTAGTGGGGACATTTGTAGAGGCTCAGAGACCGGCTTTGGATCATGGTTTGCAGCTTGACAAGGCAGACACTCTCTTACCATTTCTTCGAACATTTTATCTTCGGAAACAAGACTGAAACTCGTAGAAGATGCTTCGTCTTGACGATGCCTTGATGTCCACTGTTGGCTAGCATTATCACTCACTGTCGTAGTCTTCCAGGAACTATTATGCGGGTGCTTCTCAGAATTACACCATATGATACTGACAGCTCCGGTTTGATCTGTTGGTACTGACCGACATCTTTTTCGACTTCGTGCCACTTTTGAGTTGTTATCACCCTTGCCAGATTCTGTAATGTTTCATCTGCTGCTGTCGCATCTTTGATTTCTTCAAGGGTAACGGCAGATGGCGCAGCATTAAGTGGTCACAAAGTTGACATAGGCATCAATTCTTGACAAATGATTGGGGGTCTGTGACGGCTTGGGATCAGGATGACGGCTCGTGTAATTGGCTGGGTTGTCTGCTCCGGGCTTGTAAACAAGTGCAGTTTTGTATGGCTGGATCGAGACGCAGCTGTAACCTTTCAAGTCTCGCAGTTGCCTTGCAGGTGGGGTTGTTGAAAATTGTTTCTAATGGCTTGTGATCTGTGATGACACGAAAGGATGATCCCTAAATGTACAGTTGAAGGTTTTGAGTTCCCCAGATGACTGCAAGAGGCTCTCTTTCGGTTTGACTGTAACGGCTTTCGCAATCAGTGAGTGAACGATTTGCATAAGCTATAATGTTCATTCCTCCATTTGCTGTTACTTGTGTAAGAATTGCTCCCAGCCCAACAGGGCTGGCATCGACAATCAGCTCTGTTTCCAGCGAGGGTTGAAATACTTCATGACTTCCGCAGTTGCCATGCGAGCCTTAAGACAAACAAATGCATGTTGCGCTTCTGGGACCCATACCAATTTGGCATTTTTGTGTGCGAGTTGACGGATTGGAGCGGAAACGGATGCAAAGTCTTTGATGAAACGTGCAAGGTACTGGGCCAAACCAAGAAAGCTGCGTGCTTCAGTTGCATTCTTGGGAGGACTGGCATTGATGAGAGATAAAACTTTCTTGTCACCTGCGCTGATGCCGTCCACAGAGAAGTGATGTCCAAATAAGTCAATGGATGATTGGTTGAACAGGCACTTGTCAGGGTTTGCAGTTAGATTGTTTTCTCTCATTCTCTGACGGACAGCTCGTAGGGCATCATCATGATCAAATTGGTTCTTGCCAAACACTATTATGTCGTCAGATATGTTTTTTGCGCCTTCGACTCCCTGTAGCACTTCTACGGACTTCTGAAATATTTCAGCTGCTAAGTAGACTCCAAAGCTGAGTCGCTTGTATCGAAATAAACCAATGTGTGCGGCAAACTGCCTCGGGAATTTTCATCCAACTCAAGTTGGTGATAGCCTTGGTTTAAGTCTATCTTGCTAAACACAGTGGATCCGTTCAGATCAACGATCAGGTCTTCCCCAGTGGGTACTGGGTGTCGTCCCCGTTCTATAGCCTGATTGGCCGCTCTCATATCGATGCATATGCATATTCCTGTCTTCTTTGGGACTACCACTATCGGGAACACCCATGGAGTCGGCCTTTCAGCTCTTTCTATTATGTAAAGTTCCTGTAGATTCTTAATTGAGCTCAGCCCCGACTTGTTCGCCAAAGTGAAATGGTAGCTTACGGAACTTCTGGGCAAGTGGTCTTGCACTACTATTCACATGTAATTTTGCAGTTTTATCTTTCATCTTCCTCAGCCCCTCAAAGCAATCTTTGTATTCCTCCACGATGTCATCAACCTAGGGTGCTGATACATTGTTTACTGGGTTGACTTTCTTGGCAGTTAATCTACTTTCGCACACTTTCGCGAAATGACCTTTTTTGTGACAATGCTTGCACGTTTCTTTCAGAGCACACCTGTAACATTTGTTGTTTTCGGGCGTTCGCTTTTCTGTCTGGACTGGCGTTACTTTGTTTAACTTTCCGTGCTCCTCGATACTTTTAGCTTGCTTGTCAGACATCTCTAGGCCCCCGCCATAGGCAAGTATGTCTTTTAGATTCATATCATCTCGTAGAGCTCTTTGCAGTAGCCGTGAAGATGAACAAGAGACGACTATGAGTGATTTGATTTTTTCCTCTCCGTTGGCAAACTCATAGATTTGAGCCAGGCGCCTTAGCCGTGTGCAGTAGGAGTCTAGCAATTCACCAGGATCCTGAGCAGCATTTCTGGATATGTAAATTTCGTAGGTCTTGTTTACTTTGGGCTGGAAGTAAGCATTCAAAGCGGATACTGCTTTCTCGTATTATTTCTCTTCGCCTTGATCTGGAAGTGTTTCGAAAATGTCGGCGACTTCACCACTAGCAGATCTAGAGTACAGTAGCAGCGCTCTCTTGCGTGTCGGGTCTTTCACCTCATGAGCAGCGAGGTACATTTCAAAACGCTTCAAGCATTTTTTCCAACGCGGTCGTCTCTTCATGAACGGTGAATGGAAGAAATGGAGGTAAAATATTCGCCATTTCGCTTCGGCATTTGTGTAATCGTTCGATGTAATCTTGTGATGTAATTTTCCGGTGTAATCTTCTGTGGCGAGTGTACATTATCGTTCAACTGAGTCCAGAAGTCTGGATTCCCACTTCAAAAAAGTTTAAAATGGCGGCTAGCGCACGTGGTGGTGAGAAGAATGTTGATTTTACCATTGTTTATCCGATGTAGTTGTTTCGAGATGACTGTCATTTAAATAGTAGTCGTAGTTGAGCTCGTTTGGGATATCCTCGTCGCCAGTTATGGAATCCTTAATTGAACTCTTTTATTGAAAACGTCCACTTTGGTAATCCTGTTCGTACAACTCGCTCAAAACTCCTCGTGCGCATGCTCGTAATGCAATATAAGACACTACATTTATGAAAACAAGCATACTGTACTGCATGAGCGGAGATACACGTCCGGATCCTTTCGTCGTCAACTTATGAATTGAAGTAATCGACTGCGATATATAAGATAAGCATTTTCAAGGAATGTTTAATAACTAATCCATCAGTACTCACAAATTTGCCTTTTTTGGTTGTCCAAAGATTTTTCCCCATTTAGTGTGGTACTTACTTGTTGCTGTGATGAAATTCGTATTTGCCGGCCGGCGATAACAAACTTCCGAAATGTTAAAGCCAAATTTCCACCACAAACGTTCTTTACACGTTCGGCTCCACAGTCCACATAATAAATGTACAAACAGCATCAATTTCAGTCATAAAATGTCATTTACAGACAAAAACTAAAATTTGTCGCTGCCACAAGGCTTTCTCCTGGCTGCGCGTGATTTACCGTGATTTTGAATCAGTCTTGATTTCTATTCGCTAGCTCTAGACAGCCAGCTTTGAAATGGCTTTCTCGCTGGAAACGTTGTAGTTTTTCTTTGACATACAGTCCTTTGATTAAACGTTGTCACTGATCGGTCTTATCCCTACGCGACCAGACCGAAAAGGATCACGGAGAGAAATCAATTCACATTCAATAGCTGCATATATTATCAAACACGTCTTAAGTTCGCTATGCGGTTTCTATTTTGCCGAGATAAACCGCTTTATAGAGCGAGGAGATATCGACAAGTAAATTGCTACCTCTTCATTTTTCTTCCCGAGAACTTGTGTCATCCAAACCGCTCGCCACCGTAGGTCTTCACTGTAGTTCGAGGCATATCTCGGCAAAATAGAAACCGCACGGCGAACTCAAAACGTGTTTGATAATATATGCAGCTATTGAATGTGAATTGATTTCTCTCCATAATACTTTTCGGTCTGGTCGCGTAGGGATGAGACCGATCAATGACAACGTTTAATCAAAAGACTGTATGCGGATTCAAGAAAAATTCATTGCCAGACCCATGAATTCCACGTTAAATTTCACTTGAAAAGCCTATATCGCCCTCATCGCTTCGCGATTCGGTCGATATAGGCTTTTCAAGTGAAATTTAACGTGGAATTCACTCGTCAGGCAATTATTTTTTCCATAAAATGTTTTCGAAATATTTTAATACCGCAAAATTCGTTTGAAATGTAAACAAGCTTACGAGAGCAGATAATTGAGGTGGCGTTTCTCCGTTCTGTCTCTTTAGTACGTTTTTGCTTCTATTATTTACCACGAACTACATAACTATATTTGAAACATATTAATGGCGACCTACACTTGCATTGAAACATGCATATGTGGCCTTTGGATCAAACTTTGCGCATGAAATGCATTTAATAGGAATGGAAGGCTACCACCTGTACTACGTGAAGATGATTTTCCTTTTATTCTTCACACAGAAAACACAGCAGCCTGTGAAGACGCTGCACACGGCAATTATACCGCAGTTGCCAAGAAAAACGTAACCTTAACTTTTCACAAACTTGGCAAAACTGACAGATTTTATGCGAAAATATCTTGGACTCCGCCACCCGGTAAGTAATAAATTTTGTTACAGATGCCGTCATATACGTACAGTTCCAATCTATAGTTTTTATTTGTTCGTTTATATCTGTACCAGAATCAACGAATTGGACTGGATACAAGTTGATTTACGTAACGGGAAGAGATTGGGTATATAATTGCATAGACCTGAAAAAGGTGAGATGTTTCGATCACAATGTTATATAAGTTAACACATAGTTGTAGTTATCTACTATCGACGTTTATAAAATAAAATGTTTTAGCTTTCGGAAATTTTAAAACATGTAGAAAACTGATAAGGCGTAAGTAGATTAAGCGAAGACGTCCAAAAGTAAACCTTCGATTATTTATAACTGCAATTTTAAGACTTGAGGATAATCATTCCAAACGTAGAAGGTCAACTATGTCAATGTTACATATAACGGGAAAACGACGTTGGGTCTATAATTGCTGTTTCATTCTTAATGGAATGGTGACAATAAAATCGCGACAATTAGGTGAATTGGATACATAAAAGAAGCGAAACGAGTAACCAATTAAAGATATACCTTATACTTAGATTAATATGGAAAGAACTGATTTGAAAACTCATCTTTTTAAAGAAGCTTATGACTTTTAACTTTTATTTTTAGTACAATTTTTTTTTTATTTTTGACTTTTAACTTTTATTTCTTTAAGAACTTTAAATTTATCTTGGTATTTTTAGATTTTAGTTTTTATCTTAGCATAATGATTGTAAAGCTCTATGGAAAATTAACTGAATAGCGCTATATAAATTAATAGTATTAATATTAATTAATATTTGTTGTTTTTTGTTTTATTTTAAGTCCAACAGTTTCACTTGAATTGCTACCTGATCGTAGTTATTTTGTACATACTATAGTTTTATAGTGTACCATAAAACGTACCACGAGCGACTTCATCGGTTTTGGTTTACTCGTGAGCCTCTACACAATTTTTGTCCCAGCCTGTGTATCCGTTTTTGGTAATTTTAATTTCGAGTTAAGGAAAATGCATTGGTATTTTCTTCGGCCATTTTCTACTTTACAAACTCTCCCGAATTCATATGAATAGAAAGAACCTCGGGCACTGTCGTGTGTGTCCCTATGATGTTATTTGGTTTGCGTGTGTCATTCGTTTTAGTATTAATATTACACCTTTTGCTGTTCATTACGAGAAAATACGCATTCATTTGCGTGAAATGGGACCAATAGCGCTAAGATATATTCTTTAGCGCCAAAAAACGAACATTTGCGCGTAACTCATATTCAATAACGATTTTTGCATTTTAATCAACATTCAATTACATTTTTGGGCATTCTTTTGCGTCATTCGGCATACAAAAGAGAAAAATATACTTTCATTTGCGCTAACATTCCAGTCGTTAACACCATCTTGAAAGTCAATTGAGACAATCGACAAACATTGAAGTGCAAAAAACATTTATTAACATTTTTATCATACTGTTTGAAATTCAATAGCATTCCTGGACCGCGTTAGTGCGGATGAGACAAATATTAATGCGCTTGTACAAACAATTGAGCGTTCTTTACATTCAATATACAAAAATATATTTTCAATTGTACAATACAATTTAAAGAATTATTTTGTTCTGAATTTCAGTTTACCCTTCAATTATCTCTCTATTCAAACATCTATTCAAAAATCATCTTTACATGTATTTATTATTTATTTTTTATTTTATTCAAACATCCTGGCAGATAGGTCTGCATGAAGCGGTACCATTACGCGCCGGCCCACCGAAACCCGGCCATTCCCGCCCCAAACACGGAGCTTAAAATGCTTTCTTCCTATAGTCCTTTTCCTCCTATAGTCCTTTCCAGGCAATAAGCTGTCGGAAAGCAGCAATCAAGGCCGACATCTCGCGTCCAGAAATTCAAAGACGTATGGGTAACAGAGCTGAGGCCAGAGCACGAGGAATTCCACTGGGTGAGTTTCGAACACAACTGCTTGAAGCTCTGCACAGAAATATCGACACTGTGACCGCAGCAAAAAGCTCGCAATGGTACCGCTTCAGGCAGACCTATCTGCCAAGATGTTTGAATAGAGAGTTTATTGAAGGGTAAACTGAAATTCAGAAAAAAAATAATTCTTTAAATTCTACTGTTCAATTGAAAATATATTTTTGTATATTGAATGTAAAGAACGCTCAATTGTTATTGAATATGAGTTACGCGCAAATGTTCTTTTTTTTGGCGCTAATGAATGTATCTTAGTGCTATTGGTCGCCATTTCACGCAAATGAATGCGTATTTTCTCGTAATGAACAGCAAAAGGTGTACAATTTTTAACATGGGAATTGCAATTGACCAAGTTATTAATCAAAGGGCCCACTTTGGCGAGTCTCAGGTGGGAAACAGTTAATTAATAAATATTTCTACACAAAAATCACACATTCATCATTCACCAATGGAAATTATATCATACCTATCTTGATCTCAGACCTACACGTCATATATCGTGAACAATTCTTCACACGGCCTAGAAGAAGGTGATTATTTTCGTGTCAAGGTATGTATCGTGACATTAGCGTTGTTTAATACTTGTGAAAGGGTAGAAATGTACTGAACCACCGCTTAAATAAAGCTATTGTATTACATTATTTTAGAAGTGTTTTAACATTAGACACGAGAGAAAACAGTTTGAATAATGTATACCTTACGAGAATTTTTAACGGTTCTTTCATTTTTTGTTCTTAGGTACTCTCTCTCCCACAGATGGATGGTGTTTGCGTTGAGTATATCCGTAAGCTAAAATGAACAATTAATATAAACAAACGTGAACAACCTTAGCCATTAAGAAATACCGTATTTTCTCGATTAAACGCCGCGCCCCGAATAAACGCCGGGTATAATAGAGGAGTTGTAAGTAAGCCCCTCAAACGTTTATTTGTGGTATAATAAACTTAAGATTTAAGGGCAAGGTACACGGCTGCCAAGAAAAACGAATAATAACCCTTTCTTTAAAAAATGGCGGGCGAGAAAAAACTACTGATTCGAAGAAACGCCGGGTCCACTAAACCAAGTTTAAAATAAACGCCGGGGGCGTTTAATTGAGAAAATACGGTAAGTTCAATAAAAGTCTCTATATAAATTTGTAATTGGCATTTGCAGATATCGCTGCATAGAGAATGAAGTGCGTGAAATGTGTTTGGAAAACAATACTTATAAGAGAAAAATATTATTGAATGCTTTTGATATTTTTGGTGACAGAAACTCAAAACGATCTACCTGGTATGGTACTAACAGGATAAAAAAGTAACCTTATGATAAACCATTCCAAACAATATTCGACTCTTTTTCGGCAGGTCACATTTTTACTTTTCGCCCAAGACGATGTAAAATATCACCAAATCAAAACGATGACATTCGTTCTATTTTTTTTGTTGTTGTTCTTATAGGGAAAAAAGTTCGGCTGACCATCAAACCAACAGGTGAATTTTCATTTCATTTTGATGCAATGATATATATTATAGCCCTGGTCCCATTTACTCTAGGGAGCTGACAGTTGCTCACCCCTTTTATCTCTTTTATTGTCCTCGTACCTTTTGTGTAGCAGTAGTGGGAGAACGTTGTTAAAATATCAAGATAATTCATCTCGGGTGATCATGTCCTTAATTCTCATGACCCCCTAGGCAAATTTTGATGTCAGCAATTCTAGTTATGTTGCAGATTGATTCTCCTAGAGGAGTAGAACAAGAATTATTGTTAACACCAAAAACCTAGTTTCGTGACGTCATAAAATGTTACGTCACAATTATGCCATCATTTTAATTGTAATTTTAGAGGATAAATTCAAAAGTCTAAACCTAAAGATGTTTTAAATAAAAGTACTTTTCTTAACCAAATTATTAGTTTTACTTGCAATGAAATTGAAGAAAAATATCACAAGGGTTGATTTATAGGAAATGTATGGTTCCAACTGGACACTGAAATTTCTTAAAATTGTTATAACTCGAGAAAGATTTGTCTTAGCGAGTTATGGTCTTCGCCAGCGCAAAGTGCCCGCGCTAACTTTCAACATTCATAACTTCTTTAATTTGTATTCAAACTCCTTCAAACTTTGTGACTTTTCCTATAATTTATCTGGCAACAATTTGATATGACAATTTATTGATCACGTGACTTGATGTTTCCATAGCAACAAGATTTTGACAGCCATGTTTTTTTTACATTTGCACATTTGTAACCTTGAATGAAGAAAAACAATGTTTATCGGTATAACTTTTATATTTTACGTCATTTAGCGTTTATTTATTGGTTTTGATTAATTTTGAGTCAATTTGGAAGGTTTTTAAGAAGTTTTAAAAAATTCAGAAATCCAAGATGGCGGCCGTATAACTAATTACCCAATAACTACGTCATATGACGTCATCGTTCCATTATGCGGACCGCAAAGGAGACAGTTTTGGACGTATTATGTACTCTCTATGTTTCAATGACATAGCCTTAATGTTCTTGAAGTTACGAGGGAGGGGGCATAATGTTCCCCCCCCCCCCTACCCCCAGGCTCAGGAACTCAAATAAAGCCCAGGCTGAATAGGGTTATCACAGTGATATATGCAAGCTTAAACGTTTTATGCCTATTTACACTACGGTATTTATCCGGAGCACCCATCGAATCGTTTCGGTAATTAATTACTTTAACAACTAGAGTATTCTTTAATAAAATGTTTTGTGAAGTCTTTGAAACATGAAAAAGTTTAACCACTTTCGTTTTCGGGGGGATACAAAATGTCAGGTCAGCGGATTTGCGAAAAGGAGAAAGCAGGTAGTAAATTCGGGGCATAAGATTCCTTTTCCTAAAATGTTCCACAGCTAAAATATCCACCAAAAAAAAAAATAATACGAGCACAACAGAACAACGCCATTTCAAACGTTTTCTGATCATTCTTAGTTGGGTGCGCCTGATTTAATTATCAGTCAACGTGACCTTTAACGATAATAAGTAGCGCCACTACAAACAGACTTCAACACGTTTTTGTTTCTTACCTTTGCGTTTGAATTTAATGTTGAATGAATGTTGCTTAATTTTAAACAGTTAATTAATTTCATAAACGAGTACAAACATGATTCAAAGGCTGTCTCCGCCTGACATGATTCCTTCGAGAGGTTACCCAGCAACATATTCATTCACCCTATTGAGTTTCCAAGATGGTTTGAAACAGATAAGGGGTTGTTTCCTCAGTCCATTTTGTTTTTGTTTAGACGCAGTAAATCAAGGAACAACTTCTTCGTCCCCAAGTGAGTATAAAATCAAAAAAGTCAAATTGAATGTGTACGTGTTCTACCCGCATTTAGCTAGGGCTGGTCGAAGCGGGCAGAGACTTACATGATTAATAAGGAAGAAGTGATCACCCTAAATGAAGAAAAAATTATGCAAGTCTGTCAATTATCACGACACCGTTATAAAACTACCTAATAGAAGAACATACACGCTTAAGATCTGTAAATTAAAAAAAAAAATTGCTCATGGTTGAACGAGCCATGAGCCATTTATTGATTTTACACTAAATGTTTACTAAACGTATGTAACAACGACTAAAAATCGACTAAAACTCGAGCGTATTATGATAATATATATATATATATATATATATATATATATATATATATTAAACGAATGAATATCTTCTGAAGTCTGATCTACATTCAATGAATTTGTCTTTGAATATAGATCAGACTTCAGAAGATATTCATTCGTTTAATGCTACAGTTCTGTTTCGTATGGTCAAAAGATGACCACACTCATCAGACAATTTTAATTTTCGTTAAAATTGCCTGATGAGTGTGGTCATCTTTTGACCATACGAAACAGAACTGTAGCATTAAACGAATGAATATCTTTTGAAGTCTGATCTACATTCAATGAATTTGTCTTTGCTCCTCTATCTAATGAATTAGAGTTGAGCGCTTTTTGAAATCCATTCAACTGAACTTTCAAAGAAATATATATATATATATATATATATATATATATATATATATATATATATATATAAATTCGTTGATATTACCTGATGAGTGTGGCCATCATTTGACCATACGAAACAGTGCTGTAGTAATAAAACGATGAACTACCTCTGAAGTCTTGAACCAATTTATTATAATTATATATATATATATAAAGTGTAGAACTGGATATTCGTAAAACAGTGCTCAATACATTAATGTAGAGCGAAGTATATGTTTATGGAGGAAAGAAACAAATAAACTACGCTTTCATCCCGACAAGCCTGTTTCGTGGTTGCCCACTCATCAGGGGATTCAATAAGAATATTCCTTACCGTCGCTTCTTATATACAAAATAATTTACATTAGGTAATAACAATAACAAATCTATGCGGCGCGAAGTTTAACAGTTCCGCTGTTGCGTAGAAGGGCAAGGAATATTCTTATTGAATCCTCTGATGAGTGGGCAACCACGAAACAGGCTTGTCGGGATGAAAGCGTAGTTTATTTGTTTCTTTCCTCCATAAACATATATATATATATATAAACATATATATATATATATATATATATATATATATATATATATATATATATCAACTAATAGAAAATGTTCGATAACCTTTAAATATATATTTTTTTCAAAGTCGGCTTGATCTCCTTTTTTGCATTCTTTTGTTTACAGGTAACCCTACACCTTCATCAATTCATCATTCATCAATTTCAGGTTGGTTTAATTGTAACAAAATATCATGGAGAGAGGTGTGAATATTTTTGTCTGAATATTTTTAATGGCAACCAAGGTTTTTTGTTAGGGGAACTAATTATCCCCTTGGCTTCCAGACTTTAGGGCTATACACTTTTAAGCAAACAAAAAAAATTGGGGGGGTTATATCCACTTTAAGGATTGGCAATTGCGTGAGTTTCGGCAATTGCTTGAGGATTGGCGATTGGTTAAGGATTGGCAATTGGTTGAGGATTGGCAATTGGTTGAGGATTGGCAATGGGTTAAGGATTGGGAATTGGTTGAGTATTGGCAATTGCTTAAGGATTGGCAATTTGTTGAGAATTGGCAATTGGTTGAGGATTGGCAATTAGTTAAGAATTGACGATTGGTGAAGGATTGGAAATTGGTTAAGGATTGGCAATTGGTTAAGGATTGGCAATTGGTTGAGGTTTGGCAGTTGGTTGAGGATTCTCACTTGGTTGATGATGACTGCCGGAGTTTCATACTTAATTGCTATTGGTCTTGACCGTACTGAATAAGGCGTTCCAGTTTGTAATTTACAATTCCAGCTTTAATGATAGTAAGTCCATGCAATTAAGGTTTGAGTAATTATTATTTTAAATCGATCCTCCATCCATATTAGGCATTTACGTAAGAAAAATTAAATTGTTTCCTTCGATTTGAAAATTTACTTAGGTAAACTTAACTTAGAAAACCACTTTACCTAGGCAAAATGCCACTGCGGCTAATGTTTCCTCGCGAGGCAAGGTTTATAAATTTGTCGCGCGTGAATCGCTTTAGGGCGGTGGAATCGCTGGTTGGTGTTCTGCAGTTGCCTAGCAACAAAAACGTTAGTTTAGTAGGTTACTACTTCATGTAAGCCTTTAGGAGCAAGGTAAACAAAGATGACGGACGGTAAACGGTACGCGAACCATCGAAAGGATCTTCTACCAAGACAAAGTGGAACGGCGAAAAGCCTCATACATGTATGCAAATTGAGACGCTATCGAGCTTCGCGAGGTTCTACGAGACACGTATTTCTAGTTTAAGTATATCATTGAAGTGGAAAAAGCTGTCTTACGTGTAATGGGGTTAGTTTAGGTCGGTGGGGGTGAAGCACAAGAATTTGGTTTTATCGACTGAGTCGATAAGGTAAATTAGCCACCGTAAAAAGATTCGAGAAAGCTGACGTTTCGAGCGCTAGCCCTTCGTCGGAGCGAATCAAGGGATTGTGGGTAGTGTGTGGTTTTATATAGTAGGAGGAGCTCCGCCATTGAAGGAAATTTTGTGACGTGAAAAACAAATGTAAATTAGTTGAATGAAAAGCGTTCGTTAATTCCGTGGGGTTTGAGAGTGCCGATTCGAAAGAAGGTTTTTTGTTCTAAGTTTTTACAGCTTTCTGTGTTGCCCTGGTGTAGGGAAACGCCACAGATTGTCATGTGTTGCTTAGAATGGTTAGCAAGATTGAAATGACGCGCGACTGGTTTGGATGCGTCTTTGTCATTTTTTTCAACGTCTCGGAGATGTTCTCGAAAACGGTCGCCCAGTCTCCTCCCTGTTTCGCCAATGTATATCTTTTATTTTTGCAAAAAGTTCATGTTATGCAGTAGATAACATTTACGGATGTGCATGTAAAACAATCAGTGATTTTAATAGATCGTTTAGGTCCCGTTATTTTGTTGGCGTTGTGAATGAAAGGACAAGTGTTGCATCATGTGCGTGCGCATTTAAAAGTTCCCGGTTCATCGTCAGATTTCAGTGTACTCGTAACTAGAAAGTTGCCTATATTTTTGTCACGTTTGAATGAAATAAGTGGGGGTTGTGAAAAAATTCTGCCAGTTTCGGGGTCGTTTTGGAGCAATTTGAAATTTTTTAAAATGATGCTTTTGACTGTGTGATTGTGTGGGTGGAAAGTGAGGGTGAATGGAATTCTCTCGTTCTCTTTCTTCTGTGATGTTTGTAGTGCTGATTGTAGTAGTTTAGTAGTGCACAACAGATCGACAGACAATCAGCACTACAAACATCACAGAAGGAAGAGAACGAGAGAATTCCATTCACCCTCACTTTCCACCCACACAATCACACAGTCAAAAGCATCATTTTAAAAAAAATTCAAATTGCTCCAAAACGACCCCGAAACTGGCAGAATTTTTTCACAACCCCCACTTATTTCATTCAAACGTGACAAAAATACAGGCAACTTTCTAGTTACGAGTACACTGAAATCTGACGATGAACCGGGAACTTTTAAATGCGCACGCACACGATGCAACACTTGTCCTTTCATTCACAACGCCAACAAAATAACGGGACCTAAACGATCTATTAAAATCACTGATCGTTTTCCATGCACCTCCGTAAATGTTATCTACTGCATAACATGTACTTTTTGCAAAAAGATATACATTGGCAAAACAGGGAGGAGACTGGGCGAGCGTTTTCGAGAACATCTCCGAGACGTTGAAAAAAATGACAAAGACGCATCCAAACCAGTCGCGCGTCATTTCAATCTTGCTAACCATTCTAAGCAACACATGACAATCTGTGGCGTTTCCCTACACCAGGGCAACACAGAAAGCTGTAAAAACTTAGAACAAAAAATCATCTTTCGAATCGGCACTCTCAAACCCCACGGAATTAACGAACGCTTTTCATTCAACTAATTTACATTTGTTTTTCACGTCACAAAATTTCCTTCAATGGCGGAGCTCCTCCTACTATATAAAACCACACACTACCCACAATCCCTTGATTCGCTCCGACGAAGGGCTAGCGCTCGAAACGTCAGCTTTCTCGAATCTTTTTACGGTGGCTAATTTACCTTATCGACTCAGTCGATAAAACCAAATTCTTGTGTCTTACGTGTAACCCACTTCACCTAGGTTAATGTTTTCCTCGGCTTTGCACCGAAATTAACGTCTGTCTGTTACAGTTTTCGATCAGCATTCGTGAGAAACAAATTTCATATTTCATCATTTTCCTAGATAAGCCTATTTCGCCTAAGTAAAAGTGCTATATGTAACCGTGGCGAAGGTATACCACATGATAATAATGAGAAGAGTCATGTGCCTACAAACTTGGCTCTACACAAATTTTTGACCAAGCGCCCTCGATGTTCTGTTTGGTGTAAATTTTAAGATGATTTTTGAGACTCGGTTTGCAAGTACGACTCCAGTAACACATTGCTTTAAACTGGCTCGGGCTTTTTTAATTCTACATTTTCTTTTATTTATTTATTTATTTATTTATTTATTTATTTATTTGTTTGTTTAGTTTTTAGTTAAAGAAAATCATTTCCTAACTTCCCCATTCTCTATTGTTTACTGATTATACGTTAATTTCTTTTATTTATTGATTTCTCTTTTAGGCAAAGAAAATCATTTTCTAACTTCTCCATTCTCAGGTAAGAATGAAACTACAGTATACTTTGAAGCTCTTATTGCATAAATTAAGCTTATTTAGACTGGGAAGGGGTGCCGACGAAAAAAATACCCGGGAACTTGTAAATTTATGTTGGAGCATTCTTTGATGTGACAGAATTCTGCCGATGACTTGTGACATTTCCATGGCAACCATCTTTTTAAACTTTGTTGTAGCATTCTTAACTTTTAAAATGATTTAAAAAAAAAAACATTTTAATATCCTTCGGTAGCACAGTAGAACCCTGCCTCACGCGAATCAGTCCGTTGGTACGATTACCTTTGTTATGACTGCTGATCCTTGAGCAATGACCGTCTTTTAGAGTTCCCAACCGATATCACTTTATAGTCAGTATGCATAATGAGTCATACGTCTTAACATCCCATCAGGGAGTAGCCTCCATTTTATTTAGGCGGGGTTAGGAGAGACAATTCCGAGACCAGCGCTCTAATCAATTAGCGACCGTCGGACATCAAGTCCATAAACCTTTGTTCTATAATTGCACTACATCAACTTTTTTCATAACTATAACTTATCCATCTGTCATCAGATAACAAGATTTCAACGAAAAAAGTTGTTATACCTATTGCATCAGTCTCTATAACAATCGCTGTGGCTGTTGTAGTTTACTGGTACTTTCGCCGCTCAAGCAAAGCCAAAATACAACTCGGTACAGGTCAGTGTCACTTTGTTTTGACAAGTATCTGTTTACCAAGTTTATGTGATAAGCCGGGTTTGAATGATCTTATGCTGCTCCTAGAGTCAGTGCCACCAAAAGCGCCTTACCAGGTTAAACTGGTTTTAGCGGCATACGCCGGCTGGAACGATGTGCCCACCGTCGGAAGTTAATATTCGTGTGCGAATGAAAATTAACAACTTAAAGGAACGGAGAACTGTTGCGTTGGCATGGGAATTCGCGGCGTTACCTTCGCTGGCTACAAGGCCTGAGACTGAAAGTTTAAGAATTTGTTGTTTTTGATTTTGTAAACAAGGTTTAACTGCTTACCATTCCAAACCGTTGTTCATTTCGAGCACAAGAAGGCCGTTGTTTTCGACTGTACATTTCGCATTTTCGGCGGCCATTAATTTTGCGTGTTGTAGCAATTAGCAATCCAAAAGTTTCCTTTTAAATGTGAAAATACATTGTTGATGAATATGCAGATGAACAAAAAAATCATTTTGTTAAAACTTGGTTTTCAAATCGGTACTATCCCAACGCAAATTTGCGTGTCTCTGCGTGGTTTTATGACGTGTGGTAGGTGACGCAATTTGTTTTAAGAATAGACCAAAACGTACACATCATAAGCTGTATGTAGGTCGCGCGCTTAGGGTCTCCGTTCCCGATCAAAGCTTTGGTTTCAATTGATCTCGGTGAAGCATTTGTGCAATTCCTGTTGGTCCTATTCTTTGTCTATTTTCTTTCTTTCTTTCTTTCTTTCTTTCTTTCTTTCTTTCTTTTTTTCTTTCTTTCTTTCTTTTTTTCTTTCTTTCTTTCTTTCTTTCTTTCTTTCTTTCTTTCTTTCTTTCTTTCTTTCTTTCTTTCTTTCTTTCTTTCTTTCTTTCTTTCTTACTGATAAAAATTTGTTATAATAAGTGGTGTCCAAAAACATTATTTGAAAAGGATTTCAGTGAAATAAAGTTGTTCTTAACTTGTTGTACTGTATTGTTTGTTTCTAGGCGGAGTTACAGGGGTAGTGGAAGTTCAGTTCGACGCGTATATCATATACAGCTCTGCAGACGAGAAATGGGTTACTCGCACCCTGCTCCCACTTCTTGAACAAAAGAATAGTTTGAGGTGTTGTGTTCACTACAGAGATTTTGTTATTGGAAAACCTTTTAGAGAAAACATGGCCGATTGTGTTTATAAGAGCAGAAAAACCGTTGCTGTCGTTTCGCGTAGCTTTTTCAATAGTAAATATTGTAACAGTGAAATGGATATGGCTTTAGGTCGTTTGTTGGAAAGAGGAGATGACAGCTTAGTTGTCATTAAACTTGACGATGTGGATAGAAAAAAGCTTCCTAAAGCACTGAAACAGAGGAGCTATATTGATTATCCAAAGTCTACTGAAAAGGAAACGTGGGAGAAAAAGCTGGTCGACTGTTTGAAAATCCCCATAAAACATGCATCCAGGGATAATTGTGTGTGATCAGTAGGACTACACAGGAGATTCCGATTTTCCAGTTTCTCGTACCCTTATCTCTTGGTTTCCACCTCTTCGTGGGGCAAATAATCGGGGCGAGAGGAAAATATAACGGGTAAAATCGATGCGAGTAAAAGTTTACTTACCCTTAAGCAAATACCCACCAACCGTAGAGATTTTTGTTTTGGAATCATGTTCATGACATGTTACGTTCCCACGGCAACAATCTTTTTTTCCTTAATAAGATCGGGGTACCTAACATGTATATACACCTTATTGCATAAGCAACCTTTGGAAAAAAAGGTATACACCATACACGATGCAACGGTATTCAGTCAATAAAATAGGCAATATGGCAGGCTTGTAAACTTTATTTGATTTGTTTTGAAACATGCGTTTCACAAACATTTTATTACCATGTTCTAGGCGTCGTGAATCAGTACCGTGTACCGTGTATTCGAGCTGGGAACGTTTTCTTCAAATGGGTGTATATATACATGTACATACATGTACTGCAATGATGATTTTTTTTAACAACAACAACAACAACAATGATGATAATAATAATAATAATAATAATAATAATAATAATAATAATAATAATAATAATAATAATAACAATAATAATAATAAACGATGCAGGTGGAATTCTTGTAAGAACACTACTGATGACGTAGAGCCAGTTCGATCAAATTTTTAAATTCCGTTTTTCCATTTTTCGAAAGGAAATAACGTATTAAGTAACGTCTCCAAGCCGTTTTTTAATCCGATCTCGGGACTTTTTTTTCCGCATTTACACGGCCTCCATTAAATTTGCATGTTCCAAAAGATAGCCAGTGAAAGTGACGCCATAGTTCTCTTTCTTTGGAGTTTAGTGATAAATATTTAAATTTGGAGTTTACCCTGTTAGATTGGAGATCGAAACTACAACATTTGGTTGACTATCGAAAGCAAAATCGCCTGTTTGATCGAACTGACACTTTTACGTTTGGATTTTGTTATTTAAAAAAGCTGTTAAGGTAGATTTCCACTGTCGCGTAATTTTTACGTGCGTTGATAAAAATAAAAGACGATGTATGAACAGCTCGCGTAAACTTTTACGCAAGCTGTTCATACATCGTCTCATTATATTTTACGGCGACAGTGGAAATCCAGCCTTACGATTGAACTTCCCTTTAAATAATTGTTTTGTTTAAATACGTTATCGGATTTATAATAATGACTAAAATAATATATAATAATAATAATCCTTATTTATATAGCGCCATTTCTACAATGAAGCTGCAAGTGAGTTGCAAAGTTACCTTTAAAATAAAAAAGTAAAAAGATATACAATATAGGCACTTTTATCTATATTTTATTTGTACGGCTATTCGACTCAGTGTTTCTGGTCTCGACTTTACGTCAGAGTTAATTGACAGTGCGTACAAACAAATGTAGCAGCAACTTTCACGTATGTCACATGTTTTAAGGCCGGCACACACTAGGGGACATGTTGCGGGGACATCAAGCGGGGACATGTTGCAGCGACAGGTTTCCTCGTGTGACATCCCAGTTTTTACGAAAAAGTTCTGTTGCGGGGACACAATTTTGTCCCCGCAACATGTTGCATGAAATTCAGCTGGTTTGAATTCGTGCGTCATGAAGCGGGGACAAAATGACCCCCATTTCACTATCGCATCGTGTGCACTGCTCTTGCAAACTGTCCCCGCTACAAAATAGAAATGAACCAATAAAAACTCGCAATTGATTATCCATGAGCATTCAGTAGCAGTTTTTCAAGATTTTTCCTAGGTACTTGGTGTATCCCTGATCATAATGTATGGTACTTCATGTATCCCTTATTGTAATGTATTTAGATATATTGCAGTGTAATTTAGGGTCGGATTACAGTATCTAGGGTTGAAGCACTGATTTTAGTATTTAGGGTTAAGCACTGATTCCAGTATTTCCAGTGTATCGAAAGGGTTAGTTCTTATATACGGTCTGGGCTGGCAGCATATTATCTTATATCCCTTAAAAATTACAATTTCCGGCAGCTAGTCCTCGGTGGTACAGTGGATAGTGTACATGGAGTAGATCATACGGCCCGGGTTCGATTCCCCATTCTGCTGTTTTTATCTTCTTTTTCTACTGAAATAAAAAGTAAGTGTTTAAATACAAAATAATAAGGGATACACCAAGTACATACCAGATTTTTATACCTCAATCCGCTTTGTGTGCACCAGCTTGCGTACTGTCAGGCCTGCGACATGCGCCTTTGCTGTGCACACGCACGAAGGGGCTTGTCCCCGCTTCATGTCCCCGCAACATGTCCCCTAGTGTGTGCCGGCCTTTACGTTTACTCTACAACAATCAGATTGATCTCATAATAAACAAGGAATCAGAGAATTAACTTTGTGTGTAAATTACAGTGCCAAGGTAAACCCATAAATTTCCCTGTACTGAGCGTTAGCCCCTGAGTAAGGAAATGAGGGACCACACGAGGGAAAGGAAAAAATCTTTGACCTTGGTGGGATTCGAACCCACGACCTCCGGATTAGATCTTCCGTTGCTCTACCGCTTGAGCCACGAGGCCGTATGGGAGCAGATCGTGGGTAATAAGGTCGTAATTCGTGGCAATGAGAATGTGAAGGGTACAAATAAATGTTGAGCCACATAGCACTGGTGATACAAACAAGGAATCAGAGAATCAACTCTGTGTGTAAATTATAGTGCTAAAATAAACCCATAGATTTCCCTGTACCGAGCGTTAGCCCTAGTAAGGAAGTGAGGGACCACACGAGGGAAAGAAAAAAATATTTGACCTCGGTGGGATTCGAACCCACGACCTCCGGATTAGATCTGCTCCCGTACGGCCTTGTGGCTCAAGCGGTAGAGCAACTTCTCGAGATTTTATTAAAGAAATAAGAAACGCGCCGAGTGCATTATTGAGTTAAATAAGCATGCGGGGATTTTTTTAGAATACGAGAGACGTTTAGAGAAGCACGAGCCAAAGGCGAGTACTTCGCGCACTTCTCGAGTGTTCTTAGAAATTCCTGTGCAACAGGAACAAGTTTTTTGATTTCTTTTATAAAATAAAAATGATTATAATGAACCTTACTTCACGCGAGTGCTTTATCGAGTTATAACGAACTCGGTTTAACCAATCATAGCGCGCGCATTTCCTTCAGCATTTTATAATCAACATTATAAAAAAAGCTGGCATTGCGCGAGCGGCGGCTTTATGATTGTGATCTGAATTCTATGCAAATTCAATTTGCATTGGTAATTAATACCCTGGGGATTATGTTAATGAGACTATAAAAGAAGTTACATGTGTCCCACCCCATCACTCTACTCGAGGCCGCAAAAGTGAATAGTTTGGCGTTTCTGTTATCAACCCTGTCTTACTCGATGGCCGACGTGGAACAAGCTCCTCGCGTTGTGGTAGATGAAACAATTGCAGCGCTAATAAGCTCTCCAGCCGACGCGGCAGTTCACAGCGGCTGAAGTTGGACTGGCTGTACAGGCGAATGAGATACCATTTATCAGGTGTGTTTTGCTCTTCGCGTCCCTGGTTTGTTGTTTAATAGTCCATTTTACAGTTGTCTGCTTAGTGTCCTGGCCTTTGAGTGAAAGCGAGGATGAAGGTGACCTTGCTTTGATACAGACCTTGGAGCTTTTCAGATGTAAATTTACCTAGTTAGCATGAGAAAAGCATTATTAACATATGAAAGGCAGAAAGGTTTGTATCAAAGCAAGGTCACCTTCAGCCTCACTTCCACTCAAAGGTACGGTTACCAAGCACACAACTGTAAAATGGACTTTTCCTGCACTGATAATTGCCTGTGAGGTCTGCCGGCGTGGCGAAGTTTTTTCTCCGTTAATGCTTGCGTATCTTCTCTGCGTGATAAAATTTTTGTATTGATGTATACCTGTGAGGCTCGCCGGCGTGGCGAATTTGCCTGTGTGGCGGCATTGAAGTAATATTGCCTGTGTGGCTTGCCTGTGTGGCGAATTTGTACTGATAATTGCCTGTGAGGTCGGCTTGCGTGGCGAACGTTTTGCTCTGTTATTGCCTGGGAGGCTTCTCTGCGTTATTAAATCTTTTGTATTGATGTATGCCTGTGAGGCTCGCCGGCGTGGCGAATTTGTTTTGGATAATTTATGCCTGTGAGGCTTGCCTGTGTGGCGGGATTGAATTGATATTGCCTTTGTGGCTTGCCTGGGCGGTGAATTTGTACTGATAATTGCCTGTGAGGCCTGCCTGTGTGGCGAATTTTTTGTACTGATAATTGCCTGTGTGGCTTGCCTGCGCGGTGAATTTGTACTGATAATTGCCTGTAAAGCCTGCCTGTGTGGCGAATGTTTTGTACTAATAATTGCCTGTGTGGCTTGCCTGCGCGGTGAATTTGTACTGATAATTGCCTGTGAGGCCTGCCTGTGTGGCGATTTTTTTGTATTGATAATTGCCTGTGTGGCTTGCCTGCGCGGTGAATTTGTACTGATAATTGCCTGTGAGGCCTGCCTGTGTGGCGAATTTTTTGTACTGATAATTGCCTGTGTGGCTTGCCTGCGCGGTGAATTTGTACTGATAATTGCCTGTGAGACCTGCCTGTGTGGCGATTTTTTTGTACTGATAATTACCTGTGTGGCTTGCCTGCGCGGTGAATTTGTACTGATAATTGCCTGTGTGTCCTTCCTGTGCGGTGAATTTGTACTGATAATTGCCTGTGAGGCCTGCCTGTGTGGCGAATTTTTTGTACTGATAATTGCCTGTGTGGCCTTCCTGTGCGGTGAATTTGTACTGATAATTGCCTGTGAGGTCTGCCTGCGTGGCGAATTTTTTGCTCTGTTATCGCATGGGAAGCTTTTCTGCGTGATTTCTTCCATACAATTTGCTCCATTGCCCGTGAGGCTCGCCGGCGGGGCAAATTTATTTGGAGCAACCGAAGTTGTGAGGTGACATAAGAACACTGAATGTAACAGGATGGCTGGATGAATAATGTACTCTTCAGAATGCTTTATTTAATAACCATCCCTGGCATAATTGTTGTCGTAGCCTCGTAGACTTTATTTTATTTTCCCCGCCGTTTTTCTTCGGCTATATTTTTAATAGCTCCTGTTCAGGGTGAGTGACTCCTGTTGGTATACCGTATATCTCGGTAGCCACCAGACGTTCTGCTCCAGACGTGTTGAAGTCGCTCCCTCCTGGTCAGGAACCCCGATACCACTAGACGTGTTTGTTTTCCATACATCTTATCGATCGGTTTGACAATAGGTGACGTCCCTTTTTAAGCCTTTCTTTTATTTAGATGGTGGGTCGTAAGAGAAAGACCATGATATCTAGTGAAAGGTTTCCGAAACAAGCAAGTTACTGGGTAGAGTTTCGGAATTAGGTTAAGGGAATCAAGCCGAGACTCTGTATGACCTAGGTGGATATAAACGGGGTTCCTGACAGACAGAGGTAGTTAATTGAAGTGGCATGCTCTCGTCGGGTGAGTCTCCTGAGTTAGAAGCATTACAATTGAGCTTGGACATTGCTAGCTAAATCAACAGTTGTCAGGTGTTATTTGTGTACAGTATTATCATATTAGTCTTCTCATAGGTTTGTTACGAGTTACATTAGGTTACATATTAAGGATAAGTAAGAGTAGGGGTGGGGATTGGGAAGAGTAAGGATTGGGAAGAGTAAAATCATGTTTGTGTTATAAACTTCCTGTGGTGAATGGAAGTGAGCTTGGGGAAGGCCAGAGCGATTCTCCATATCTTATTACCATGTCATTAATAACAATACCCAGGGTAGAATATTACACTATGCAAACTCAATTTGCATTGGTAATTAATACCCTGGGGATTATGTTAATGAGACTATAAAAGAAGTTACATATGTCCCACCCCATCACTCTACTCGAGGCCGCAAAAGGGAAGAGTTTGGCAACGCACCCTCCCACCCGATCGAGTAAGTCGGGCTTGATCCTCTCAGCTCCCATCTTCGCCTGGTCTTGGGCTTGTCCCAGGCCAGAGCGATTCTCCATATCTTATAACCATGTCATTAATAACAATACCCAGGGTAGAATATTACACTATTCATCATGTATCACTGAATGACTTGCAAATTATCTCATGCAGATAAAAAATGGTTTCTGCAAATTGTAGTTTTTTTTTTGTTTTAATTGGCTCGGAATTTAAATTTGATTAAGTTTTACCCTCTTATAGCTGGTAATTTTTAATTGTTGACGATCTCTGAACGCTCTATTTGCTTGAAATCCTATGAGAATCCAAAATATTTTAACGTCTTTTCTTTAATTGACGTCCTCTAAAACTCAAATTTATCCGCCTCTTTTGAAGTCGGTGGGTCACGTGTTATTGGTAACTGCTGGGAATTATTAGCATCACATATAACATCAACAAGGTATGTATATGTGGACCTTTTTACCGACACTGCAGCCACATTGATTTTGCCACCTGGGCATCCCATAATAACCATTGGAATTTTTTCAATGGTCATTATTGGATGCCCAGGGGACATTTAAAATGGCTGCCGTATCAGTAAAAATGTCTATTGTCATTATTCAAGTGCAATTGTCATTGCTCAAGTTCAATTGCCATTGCTCAAGTGCAACGGCATAATAACAAGTGCAAAGCGGCTACGATTTGCAGTGTGTAATGGTATACTATAATAAGTAATGTTGGACATTTGATAAAATAGAATAAAAAACATTGTGGACAAGTTAACAAATAGACCGCATTTTTTCATTGTCTATACTCTTCTTTGATCATAGAAATGATGACATTAAACCATGATGTCCAAACCTCAAATGGACCATGAGGTCACGGTCCATTTTTTTTTTATACAATGACGAAATCAAATGGGACGTCGTGGGAATGTTTAAGGAAATAAGCAATAGATTCAGAGAGTTGTTGTTTTCCTTTGTTTGAGGCTTTTGAATCGTTGTTACGTGATAATTATAAGTCATTTATTTTGACAATAATAATTTATAAAGTCGCTTTTTATGAGACAAGGATTGGTGTATTCAAAGTGTTTGGTTCAGAAGATTTGAAGAAGACAAGGGATGGTGTATTCAAAGTGTTTGGTTCTTGAAGTTAGTAGTAAGAGTATTTTGAAAATTTTTTTTTGGGACATAATTGTTCGAATTTTGAAGTTAAAGGAGTGAGGATATCCTTATTAGCAGCCGATTATAATGCTCGCAGAGTTACTCGCAGAGGTCCTGTTTGATAAGAAAGTGAATAAAGGGAACAAGGGAACATGGCCATTTACTTTTAGGGAACAAGGGAACTGTTGTGTTATAATCGGGAACAAGGGAACATTGATTTCCTAACTTCGGGAAAAAAGTTATTAATAATGTTTAAGAGGAAAAAGGCCTTTCCAACGACAAAATATGACAATTTCTCTCATTCTCGGGCCCCTGGGACAAATCATAATTTTTTTTCTTAGCAGAAGAACTGGTGACAAGTTTTTGAACGCGTGGTTACCTGGGAGCATTCCTTCGTAGTTCTTGACCGCCATTTTAAATATCATTCACGTCTAGAAACCCTGTCTACATGTATTTAAGCTTATGTAAAGATGGCAACGGAAACTGAAACTCAGTCTACGGATGTATCGACCGACACGACAGTTATTATACCTGTTACGGGCGCCGTTTATCATAATGAAAATGAAAAACCCACGGAGAGGTGGAGTTTCCGGCCCGTAGGGAGAGGGGGTGCGACGGGTGCGTCCGCATTCCCCCCCCCCCCCTCCCCACGAGCTGTGGAAGTCCGCCTACTGTAGGACAATGGCTCAAAAGAAAGTGACACTGATCTGGAAGAGGTAGTAGATTTGTTTGCTAAGCGGAAGCGCCCAAGAAGGCTAGAGCTTGGAACACTGTTGAAAGATTTGCAAACTGAGTGAAAAGGGATATGTTTTTTTATTCCTCTGTTAAAATAATCAATGTTAGCATATTAGGCCTATTAAAGATATTTTGTGCCTGCCTTCCTTTTATATGTGCTGTATAAATTGTACGTGACGGTATGATTCTGTCATCGGTATTCTCTAAAAGCTTCTAGCTTCTGTTTATCAAAAATCCATTTTGAATTTAAAAAGAAATGTTCATGTTTTTACGTTCGCTTTTGGCTGCCTGGTTTCATATCAAACTGCCTTCGAAAACGCACGAAATGCTGTCTCAGACAACCGAATTTTTCCAAATTTTCCCGGGGGAGGATACCCCCGAACCCCCTCCTGGCTAGCGCTGGAGGCGCTCGTGTGATCACGCCTGCAGTGCTCTAATGCACCCTTCCATCGAAGAAGAGAAAGGAGGATGAGAAAGAGGCGTTTTGCTGAAGAGTATCTGTGCCATGACTAACGAGGTAAAACCTATGAAAATAACTAACCGTGAAAAAAATAAAATATGAGAGAAATTGTGGGGAACAATTAGGAATATTTTCAGGATCAAGAGAACATGGAACAGAATTTCTGGGAACAGGGGAGCTTGATAAAAGTGAATTTCGGGGAACACCTTAACTTATTTTTGAGGAACAAGGGAACAACTTCAAATATTTGTAGGGAACAAGGGAACATGCACCCCCCCCCCCCCCCCACCCCGCCCCCTGGGAGGCCCTCAATAAACTGGCGTCTGCTACCCACTCCGTAATTATTTGACTGTTATCAACTTTGTTTTTTCAACTGCGTGTCCACCAGTTTGAAATTGCCGGGGATGTTAGACAACGTTTAGACGGGCGTCCAACATTTACAAGAAATATTGGGCTTCATACAAAAAATGTCAAAACGTTTAACCGTGGATTAAGATTTCTCACTATTTCCACTCATCTTTTAACGGTACTCGTATATCTATTCTTGGTTCTTTATGCCTATCACTTTTTGACTTTCTCAGGGTACCAATAGGTATTTCCTGTCTTTTGATATTCCGGAAACTTGTCTAATTCTCACATTTCAAGTGTGTGAGGGTAAGAAGCCTTCAACAATTTTAATGAAAAACATGAGCCGCAATTACATCATCAATATCACCATTGTCAGCAAAGTGCGGAAAAGAAAACAAGGGCTTTGGAATTCACGCAAAAAAGAAGCAAATGAACCATGCTCGAAGAAGGAACGATAGCAGGATTGGAGGCAACTATCATTATTATAAGACATATAGGCCGCTTCAAGTAGTATACATATCAAGCTTTTATTGATACATTCCTGATTATTTTATACACCTAACATTACACAATTATATACGACTAATGTATAGCTCGCCTGCTAACGTTTGTCTGTTATTTTTCCCTGTTATGTTTTAAAACTGTCTATACGTGTCGAAAGCAACACATTTGTTGCACTTTGGAGTTTCGCAGTCACAACTCCCCACATCACATACGGTTCGCCTGCATGCACTGTTGTTTACACAGTGTAAGGCTGTTGTCAATTTTTGGCATATATTTGTTTGTCGTTTAGCCGTCTCTACCGAGGTTGAGAAGTCTTCAGAGTCATCGCTTTTTTGCCCTCTCGACTCAATAAACCTAAGAAGGGAGTTGTCATCAGCGACTATCTCCTCTTTTGCCTTCTGATTTTCGAGTCTTCTTTGGCTTCTACCATGCGAAGACGAGATAGCAAGCAGTAGAAAAATCAGAACTTTCATAGCACCATGCTGAAAATATTAGAAAAGAGAAAATTGCGTGAGTAAATTCTGGTCACTTCAATCAGTTTCGTCATATAACAAGAGGCTACCCGTAGCCTATACTCGTACCGGTAATGTACGTTACTTGCGGGAAACACTTACGTAACACAACAACAGGCAAATAAAACCAAAATTAGTTTCGCTTCTGCTTGCATGCGTGCGTATTCTCGTACCCAGAACTATTGCGATGCACAAATAACAGACAAAAACAAAAAGAATAAAAAGAAAAACGGAGGGCAAATTTTACCTTGTTACCGTATCCGTCACGAGTAAACAGCGACAAACAATAAAACCCAAATTTGTTTTGCTTCAGGCTTGCAAAACGACGCCGATTACACCGAATCCCAAGTACCGTGGGTTCAAAATTTCTCGCAGTGCATGCGTGCGTATCTTCGTACCCAGATCTAACGCAATGCACAAAAGTAGACACGAAAACACGGAGGAAAAGGAGAAAAACGCAGGCCAATCGTTGACTCGTTGCCGTACTGGCACGAGTAATTAGCCAACTTGAGTCTAAATGTATTTCAGTAAAAAAATGAAACTACAGTAGAAAACGAAAACCACAAAATTACAAAGCACAAATAGGAACAGCCACTTTGAAGAACATATGACATTAAGAAAATCTTCATTCAAGACTTTACCTTGATAACAATTGTGTTCATGTTGGCTTCTGATTTACTCAGGGACCGCTTGCAAGTTACCGTTCAACGGATTTTCGGTTGGCCTTGAGCTGTTTTAGCACCCTATTTATATATTTTACTTAATGGAAAATTGTGGAATGTTTCACATCCTTGAAATTAATTTTAGATATTTAACATTTAATAGACAATTATTAGCATTAACATCGACAAATGAAAAATTACGTTGTAACATAGCCATCGACAGAATTAATTTAAGGAACCGTTAAGACACCCACATGTAACCGTCAATCAACTACTACATGCATACATTTGTTAAATTTGCTATACGATGGACATCTGTTCCGGGCCATTGATGAGAATCTGAGGTATTCTTTTTGTGTGTGTGTCCGTGTGTGTGTAGGGGAGCGTGGGTGAAGGTGGTTCTCGGTTGAACGTAGGTTTGAATATATTTCCCTTTCAGTGATCTCATATAGTGTGGATTTTTAAATGGTATCCACCGAACCATTATTGTGTTTGTCGTTTATGATGCACATTTTTCGTGAACTATTGATATTTATCTAGTAACAGAGAGAAAGATGAGAATGATTTCATTTACTAGGTAAAAACAATAAAATGACAAATATTATGTTCAGAAGCAACGCGCGCGTTTTCCCAAATTTAAAAACCTACTGTCTTGTTAAATTCCAAAGCGCCGCTATCCATTGAAACTTCCTCGATAGCGTTATACGATAGCTTTACGTATGCGCGCTATAGTTCCGTCTTTATGTTTGCCTTGTATGTGGCAAAAGGTGGGTGGCTGTGACGTTATAGTTTCACTCGACACATTGCAATTATAACCACATACAGTTTAAGCGACAAGATTGCTTCTGAAATGTCATAGTGCCGTTTTCCTCCCTCGTGTTCCTTAACTACAGCTTTAATGGGGCACTGTCATATATTCTTAGTACAACTTTGAAAATTAGCCAGAATACGTATTTGTATCAATGAGAACCTCAAAAGAATGGTTTAGTTTTGTTAAAAAAAACAACATTGTTACTATACAAATGCAGATAAACTATTATTAACAGTCTGATGGCCAGGATGGAAATGGGTTGCAACTTGAAAAAAAAAATGGCCATTTTTTTCAAGTTCGTTCCTTGTGTCTTGAAAAAAAAAAGCGCTAAAAACTAATTATGGTTTGTTCCTTCTTCGAAAAACTTCATAATATTTTTCTTTCAGTGTTCATAGCGCATTTTACATCAGCTGTTACGTATTAACAAAGATCTTAATTAGTAGAATATTCCGTACAATTTTTACCACGAATAAAGAACATACCCGTGACAGTGCCTGCCCTTTAAGTTTTATTGTCATTGGCTTTTCAGTTTCATCAGGAACGTATCAAAAAAGATATCACGAGAATGATAAACGCCATTAGTAGCTATCATAGATTGGAACATTTTCTATTTGGTCCATTTTTGTCTTTCCATCTATAGAGGTGGTCTAGACCCGCTCCACTGCAGCCGATGGCCGCGGTCGCGTTAGACAATTAACACTGACGTTTACATCAAAATTGTATTGTTTTGTTGCTCATGCTGATGTGTTAATTATTCCCATAAAGATTCGAAACACTAGTATCAATACTCTAAAGCGACCGCGGCCAATGACTCAGAAATAAACACCCTTTCTGAAAAACGTGGCTGAAAAAAGAACATAACAATATAAATTTCGCGAAATGAACATAAATTTGGAATGGACTAATGGTGGGTGGACACTGGAATGACTATCACAATAACCAGCTTCCTGTGTGGGTTGACAAGCGCAAAAAGAACTATTAAAGCGGCAAAAAAGAACGTTCATCTTATAAACATCATGGTTAGCATGAAGAAAACCGAAAAATCATTTGATACCGCGAGTTGATGGTAATTATAGCAGAAAATTAAAGCCAGTTATAAAAAGACGGCTTTTAAATACGTATCGGTAGAAAAATAACGGAAACTGCCTGAAACAAAATGGCAAAAGACGAGTTATTTGTTTGGGTAAAAAGAAAACTTAAACTACTCTAGGACGAAAAAAATAGTACATATACCTTTACAACATATATGCGCCTTAGTTAAAATCGCGGGTTAAAGATAATAATAATTCGAAGAAGAACTTGTGAAATCTAAAACACAAGGTTTAAAAAGGCATGAATGTCGCTACAATTATAATGAAAAACAAGTTACTTAAAAGCGAGCCGAAACAAATACGTCTTTAGCTTGTTCTTAAATGTAATTAATAATATACAGGATATAAGATCACTAGGAAGTTCATTCCATGGAGATGGCGTTGCTATAGAAAAAGCACTTTAACATTGCTAGTGGGGACACGTAGCAGGTGATGAGATAAATACTGTATAAGTAGTGTTTGCAGTTCTTCTAGTGTATTTTTTATTAGTTTTATGTAAAAGAACAGCACGCTAAAGCCGAGATAATCCGTTTTAAAACAGGACTTCCTCACTCAGTTTTTTTTAATTGGGCATCACGAGAAAGAAACAAGTCGGGGCGTAAAATCGTCTGGCGTGGGTTAATCTCAACGTTATATTTCTGACTCACGTCAACTTGGTTTCACACATAGAGAAGGCGAAGGCGATTGTCGTGTTAGCTGTCGTTCAAATTGGTAATTTGACCGGACCCTGTGAAATTTATACCGAATTTAAGGGGGACTATAAACGACGACGTGTTTCAATTATCTCGATAAGGAAAATATTAATAATTGCAAAAGAGGAAAATACAATATTTGTTCCTTTTATTTATTAACAATTTGTCGGCTTTTCGTCTGCCGGTTCTCGAATCCGCTGATTGGCCGCAACACAATAAATATTCTTGACATGTTGTCAGCGTTGACGAATTTCGTGGTCCTGACTGTAATGGTGTAACTGCCGTTTATTTAGTCTGTTTAAGAGCTCTAATAAAGAACATTTCTTAGTATAAAAATTCATGAACAAATTCATATTTATATTTAAGTTTCATTAACAAACGTATCGCTAATTCATATAAACGCTTAGCACTCTTTAGTTTCAGGCGACTATTACTTCCTGGGAAACAAAACATGCATTGCTGTTTACGAGATGCCTCAGAACTTTATGACTGGGTTTAGCATGAAATGTTCCACTTAAGTTCAGTTGAAGTGTCGCTATGGATTTGTAAAGAAAAAAAAAACAATCAAGTTTATTTATAAAGAATGCTTTGAGGCTTTACAGAAACATAGAATTCAACATTTTTATAAAATGAGCCAGTTTACGGAGGGCGTGAAGTTGAACAAAACTTAACACACTTCTTCAAACTCTGTAAAGTTGAAGTTAACTCGACGACTAAATTCGCCTTTACGAAATGTTGACGCGTCCTTGAGGACGGATACGTAATGATTAACTCAATTAACACTTTTACCTTTAACTTGCGGAAATATGATTGTAGGGAAACTTTACATCGACATAACTTCAAACATCTTCATTTGCGCGCGCTTTAACTTGGATAAATAAACATTAATGTTAAAATATAGTCAGTGCATAAGGTCATACGAGTACTTTGGGTAATTTGTGCTGGCCGACCCAGTGGGACCGGTTGCGCTATCCGGATCATTTGCTGCCGTTATGTTTTGACATCCGGCTACAATTTTTGTAATTAAAACACCATAATGACAGGAAAATTCATAAATAGTTAAAAGTAAGCGATTATTTTTTGAGATCGAATGTATTTTATTAGTGTATTGCTCAATAGACCTTTTAACACACCTTTTCCGCGGTAAAATTGGTAATGTTGAACGTGGGGCAGACAGGCCATTAATATAAGTACTTTGCATGAAAAACAAAGGAAAAAAAGAATCCGATGTCAAATGAAATATTTATTTCCCCAGGCTGTTGGCAGCGTTTTATTGGCCAACGTGTGTACATATAAAAAGATGAAGATTACATGTTTAATAGGCCAGCTTCATCCACGGCTAAAGCTCGAACAGAATGATCATTCGCCTAAAATTCATTTTCGGATCTCACTCATGGGGAAATTATTTGGCTTCGGATTCCATTTTTTGCTTTATACATAGAAACGTTGTATTTCGTGCTCAGTCTGTTTGCATTTCAAATATGACAGATTTACCGGATTTACCACTAGCCAGAATGACACAGGTATTTATGAAAAGAACACGAAAATCATAGTCCGGTACTTGTCGTATATAATGTACTACTAACCAACGGTAAGAAATAACAAAGGGAATACAAGGATATTTGTACAAAAGAAAATTAAACATTTGATTAATCCTTGGATCGATTGATCCTTGGATCGACGCGATCAACGAATGATTTTAATAAGAGAAATTCCGGCTTAATGGTAAAGCGGCGTTCGTTGTTTTGGTAACGTTTACCTAATTTTGTAAATCGGTCATCGACTAGGGTGTCACTAAAACGCGGGGTTGGGGCCGGGATCGGGGTGGGATTAGGTCTAGGTTAGGTATGGAATTAAATATAACCCCTTTACCTATTATTATTATTATTATTATTATTATTATTATTATTATTATTATTATTTGTAGGTTTTATCGATTCATTTCTATACAGGTTATATCCGGGTATAAACCATATACCTAGGGTATATAACCAACAATCATGTAATGGAGAGCACTTTCCGCAGTATATGTGCAGTTCCCAGCAACGGGATCTTCTCTTCTTCTTCTTCTTCTTCTTCTTCTTCTTCTTATTATTATTATTATTATTATTATTATTATTATTATTATTATTATTATTATTATTATTATAACACTATGCCTAATCCAATACCTAATCCTAGGCCTAATCCCACCCTGACCCCGGCCCCGACCCCGCGTTTTACTGACACCCCATCGACTAAGGCAATCAATGAAAATAAAAGCAAAACCAAACAAAAAGAACAAAAATTACAGGAAACATATTTAGCCGTTTCTTAAAGCTGAATATGAATGACCGTTTCATTAAAACATGCAAGCAAAGAAGGAAACGTAATTTATAATAACAGGAAGCGTATTTAATAGTTCCCTGAAACCGAAATAAAATACATATATGTTGCTGCCAATTTTTCTCCATTTACGATATCTTTAATAATACGTGTAAACAATGGAACTTTGGCCTATGACTTGGGAAAAGTTGATAAATAAAAATATGTGTACACGAGATGGGTGCAGTCATCCCAAAAATGTCGTGTGAAAACCTTCTTTATATAAAACGCCCAGAAATACTTTTTCTAGCATCCAGTCGGCGAGCGAAGCGAGCCGCGGGAAAACTGGGGAGAGGGGAAGATGTGGAGAGGCCTGTAGACGAACCATTGATGCCGCCCTTCCAGAACACCAACTGTGCACTAGATTCCAGTGCAAACGCTGATTGGTCAGATCACCGACTCAGGTTGACACATTCTGTTGACAAGTTTGCGGTCATTTTGATATCCGCCGACATGCGATCGAAATTTGCATATCGCACCGCAAAATAGAAACATGTCTGACGGCTGGTTCATAATCGATCAGTTTGAAAAAACATTGGCGATTCTCTGAGGGATTTCCCTCATATCACAGATTTAAAAGAAGAGAAGAAACGCTGCTTGAAGTCTTTAGCGGAGAAACATGATGTATTTGGCATTCTTCCGACTGGATTTGGAATAAGTCTAATCTTTCAAATTCTCCCTCGTGTCCTGAAAGAGCTGTGGAAGTTGGAAAGAACGACCGTTATTGTTGTAACGCCACTAGTTTCCATTATGAAGGATCAAGTCGAGGAGATGACACGTTTGGGACTCAAAGAATTTGCTATTGGTTTAGGGGAAGAAGAAGCTGAGAAAGAACTACGCGCATGGTTAAAAATGGGGTAGACAGACCTACACGACTCCTGTTGTGTGACCATTGTATTGTTTTAAGCCTTCAAGCATGTCTTTAAGCGACTCTCTATAAAAACTAGTATCACTCATCACAAAAAATATTTAAAAAGCATAAAGCTTTCCCAGAAAGAGCCGTTAGAATTATATTTCTTTATGCCGTTGTTTGGCGCTAGCTCTAATTGCCATACATTGCGGTTTCTCTGGCTTTTGTTGCAATCAAGATAAATACTAATCGGCTAAAGTTTTTTATCGCTTTGAAAGTGTAAGGATCGTTAAATTTCTCATGCCGGGATTATTCTTTTCCCGCGACTTGTCATTTTCACGTGCGCGACTATTTACATTCCAATGCAACCAACCACTGATAATGATCTTGTAGACAGATAATCGACAGGTTAATTACAAAGGGACGAAATGGCGGCCTCAATAATTTGTCGACAGGCACTCCTCCTCCCTTTTCCTTTTACCCACCCCATCCCCGTTCGTCGTTTTTTTTTTTTCGCCCTATATCCCACCAGAGAGCCTGTTCACAAGCTAATTTAAGATTAGCACATGCCGTTTTCAGTAGCTGTTCATTTATCCTTGAGACACATTTTGGTAATATTTGGAAACAACCGGTTTCTATGGTGACGCGATATGACGTCATAAGGAACATGTGGTCAAGCCAATTTTGGAATAAAAATGCGTGTTTTTCACCTTTTTTCAGTGAAAAAAAAATATAAAATGCTACCAACAGCATCAAAATGTTTAATTGTATGTTATTTTGCAACTCTAGCAAACAATATTTGCAATTTCCGAATTTGTCCAAAAAAATTGAATTTCTAGTAAAATCCAAGATGGCGGCCATCTTGGCGGCCATTTTAGATGACGTCACGGACCTCCAGAAGCGCCCCAACCCAAAATATTTACCCCATCTTGTAGAACACATCGCGGGCTATATATACATCGCAAAAACCCAAGGGGGAGTGCAACCACCCCCCCCCCCCCCCCGATGTACCACGGTTGGGGTATAAGTTTGTGTGTACGTCCGAGGGATAAGTAACATGAGGTCAACCCATTTTTGAATAAAAATGCGTGTTTTTCATCTTTTTTCAGTGAAAAAACATATAAAATGCTACCAAAAGCATCAAAATGTTTTATTGTATGTTATTTTGCAACTCTAGCAAACAATGTTTGCATTTTCCGAATTTTTCCAAAAAAATTGAAGTTCTAATAAAATCCAAGATGGCGGCCATCTTGGCGGCCATTTTGGATGACGTCACGGACCCCCAGCAGCGCCACAACCCATAATATTTACCTTATCTTATATACTAACGAGAAGTCCAAGGACTACTGCAGACCTGATACAACGAGTTAATATATTTGAAACAATATTTCGGCTGGCCAACCCAGCCTTCTTCAGGTTATAAGATGTTACTAAATTATAAAATGAAAATACAACATTATATAAAGGAGAACAAAAAGTTTATTATATAAAGGAGAAAAATATATTATATTATATATTATGTAAAGGAGAAAAATCCAAGATGGCGGCCATCTTGGCGGCCATTTTGGATGACGTCACGGACCCCCAGCAGCGCCACAACCCATAATATTCACCTTATCTTGTATACTAACGAGAAGTCCAAGGACTACTGCAGACCTGATACAACGAGTTAATATATTTGAATCAATATTTCGGCTGGCCAACCCAGCCTCTTCAGGTTATAAGATGGTACTAATTATAAAATGAAAATACAACATTATATAAAGGAGAATGTCGCAATACATATTTGAAAAAAAAAGAAGAGCGGAAATGACCTACAAGATAACAAAAACTAAAGATAAGGTTAGTATACGTAAACTACAATTCATCACGTCTGTTCAACCCACGTGGTTCTGAAGAAGGCTGGTCTGGCCAGACGAAATATTGTTTCAATATTTACTCGTTGTATCAGCTCTGCAGTGGTCCTTGGACTTCTCGTTAGTATATTGATTCATTTTAGCTGATTAGGTCTCCTCCTGTGAGATCCAACGAAAAACCAGCAGGATCTTCGTCCACGGTTTTTGCAGTTAAACAAGTTTTTTAACGTTATCTTGTAGGGTTAACACTCGTACTGACCATGGGCACCTTATGAGATTTTACACAACGTAGTATTTTTTATCGTTATACCGTAGTACTGACGTAAACCAGAACAGAAGAGGTAAAAAGGGCAAACAAATAAAAAAAAAAAACAGTAGAATATATACTACTGTTTTTTTTTAATTTCACTTCTGTCTCTTTCTCTTCCTCTGGTCGTAAGGATCAGTTTGCCGTTTTTACCTTTATTAGTTCAAGATTTTTACTGATCCAGCTCTACGATAGATCCGGCAGTCGTCATTGGTTTGTCGCTGTGGTTTTGCCGTTAGTATAGTTTTTGAACCAGAACAGAACCCCATTTATTGGGCAGAGAACCCGGAGAACTGAGAGAACAGAGCTCCAGTTAAGCAAAGAGTCACGTTTTGGGGTTTAGCATTGATCTACAGTGTTTAGGGTGAAGCACTGATTTGAAAACAGTTAGCTTTCATTTATTGTTATAGGTTTCTCTAAAAATATGTTAAAAATTACATCTCCCGGCAGCTAGTAGGCCACGTTGGTGTAGTGGATAAGGATATTAGTTACGATGCGAACGACTCGGGTTCGAGACCTTTAATATTCTATTTTTTTTCTAATTTTACTTTAAAGTGTAAAATAGGTTTTACTTCAAGTAAATTAAAGTGAAAAGGAAAGGTCAGTTTGAGATATGGAAACGAGTGTTCACCATCTTGGGCGGGCTATCTATTAAAGGTAAAACAGATTACATTTTTCGATGAGCATTTATGTTGATATCCATCCGTGAGTACACTTTTTCTTTGTGTTATTGTTAGTTTTCTAATTTTACTCTAAAGTGTAAAATAGGTTTTACTTCAGGTAACTTAAAGTGAAAAGGAAATGTCGGTTTGAGATATGGAAACGAGTAGTGTTCACCATCTTGGGCGGGTATCTATTAAAGGTAAAACAGATTACATTTTTCTATGAGAATTTGTGTGATATCCATCTGCGAGTACACTTTTTCTTTGTGTTATTGTAAGTTTTGGAGAATTGATTTTAAAACGTGCTTAAATTCAGGTATATCGATTTCGTGAATTTCATCGAAGAAAGCTTGAACTCGATGAGCTATAAATGGTACGTGTTTTGCTTTTAAACGTAAACTAATGGAGATTTGAATAAATTTGTTCGAAAGAAGATTGTGTTGCCCATTTGTTTGTGTTTGTTCATTCATTAGATAGATTAAAAAGCGATTTTATGTAAACAAAACAAGACTTTGATTTTATAGTACAGCTCTATCTTCACTTGCATGACCTTATGGAAATATGTTTGTGTATTTTTGCAATTTTGATTTTTAAATCAGTTTCTCGGGCAATTTTTGACAAGCAGCAAGTGTCTACTGATACACAAAGTAAAAATGATTCCAGTAAGAACCTGTTTGAAATACTTCCCTCCCCAAACATCACTGATGCCACTACAGCACCTGACAAATTAACTGGAAAATAATTGTCCTTTTTGACACCATACACACGAGTTTGTTATGGACTGACATCATTATTTCTATGTCCACGAGATGTGGAATCTTTTCTCCAAACGCCTTCACGATGGTAGCCTCCACTTGTACTTCGTTCATTTCCTTAAAAAAATTGGCTTGCATTGAGCACATGGGCATACTCTGTCAACGCTATTCTGATGCCTTGTCGTGGAACGGCATTTTCTGTTGGGCCAGCAAGTAAAATCAAGTCACACAAGAATGGCCTGTTTTCTGTCGCCTTTGATCTTGACCTGTTCCTTCCGTTGGAACCGATTCGTCTCATATTCGTGAGACGTTTAAAATGCGACCGATTTCCACGAGAGGAATTGCCAATACCGATGGAACTCGAACTTGCACTTGCCTAGCCTGAGAGCGCCCAAAAACCACAGCACTAACATTTGGCTGATTTGCCTGCGATGACTGCGATATTTCTTCCGATAAATGTCGAACTCCCTGAATAAGTTGTTGGCGTTGATCGGCCATTTTGTTTGCAGACGGTGGCGTAATACTGTTTTTTATCAGAATTGTAAAAATTGAAAAATAGCCCGGTCGTCAATCTTAATTCTTGTGCTTCCGACCCCACACCTTAGTTAAGCTTATCATCGGCTTTCTGTTCATAGAGCTTACGCTGTTAGGCTTAGACTATCTATATATATTAGTAACTTGTTTTTCATTAAATTGAAACGGCGTGCATGCCTATTTAGACATCGTGTATTAGATTTTACTAGTTTTTCTTCCTATGATTATTATTATTATTATTATTATTATTATTATTATTATTATTATTATTATTATTATTATTCGATTCTCTCCAGTTGCCGGATGTTCTACTGGGTAATGTTTATTGTGTCTCAGCCACTCCCCGTGGCTTAGAGACACAAAACTTTCCTCAATTATTATTATTATTATTATTATTATTATTATTATTATTAGTAACACTTTTACGATATTTTATGGATTGTAATTATTGAAATTTTTTTAAGTAACACTTTTACGATATTTTATGAATTGTAATTATGAATATTTTTAGCATTTTAGTAGGTTAATAATTGTAATTATTTTAAAAAATTTTTAATAAAGTTAATTGATTATTAGTGAAACCGCAAATAATATATTATAATTAAATAATTTTAACATATTCCGTAAACTATAGTCCAGAAAAGAACTTCAATAACGTTGAAGAAAAATCTGCGCCGTTCAAGTAAATCCTGTAAATAAACATGTGTACACCACATGGCCTGCTTTTCAAGGTGGTACGTGTAATTGTGGTGTTGGGAGGGTTCATACTAACTATATAGAGTTTGAAGGGGCAGCAAAAAAAATGCGCTGACCCTTAAGAGTACATAGAGGTTATTCAGCGTGAAGTTGTGTAATACGGCTGAGTATTTACTGACGAGTAAAAATGCCCAGCCGTATTGCACAACTTTTCATTGAATAATAATAATTATTGTTTATTATACCGATTACGACAGAAATCTCCTCCTAAAACTAAGTTTTTGAAGCTGTTTTTGCCAGTGCACGGTCAGAAGAGTGTAATAACATGTCATATTTGCACTCGTTTTGATACATATTTGCACTCTAGAATGCTGTCAAATAATAATGTATCATACATTGTATTTGCATTGTTTTGGTGCATATTTGCAATGTCAAATGCTACATGTATGTTGCATAATAACACCATTTACATTCATTTATAATACAGCAGTATGAGAAAAAATATATATTTGTTTAAATTTAAATGATAATACATTAAAAAGACTTTCTGATACACATAAAAGGTTATTGATTTGACAAAATGTACTGGTCATTATTATAAAAACTATTGTCACTTTCCATATCTTCCCCATATCAACCAGTGTACATTCACGTGGAAGATGACAAAGCTTTTGAAAAAAGTAAGAACGTTGCCATGATGCTTAAATTCTATATTCTGTATGATCTGGGGATGATCAAACAGTACATGTACATGTATATAACCAATTCACTAACCCATCCATCAAGTGATCTAAATCACTTTGACAGCTCTTCAAATTTTTTTGTTTATAATTACTTTAATTTACTATTTTGTTTTCATGTTTTTAAGAAAGAAAGGAATCCAGTTTGCCAATGTTTCAATAGAGAACTTAAGATCCACGACGATCGAGACGAAGACGACGTCTATAGACAAGCAAGACAAGTTGCACGAAACATTGCCTAGTGTAACACCGCCTTAACCATGTTTAATTTTATGATGAACGTTTTTTGTTGTTGTTGCTGTTGTTGCTTTAACAGTTCTTGTTGCGCTTGTCAGCCCACACAAGAAGCTAGTTATCGTCATAGTCATTCCATTGTCCAACCACCATAAGTCCATTTCAAAATCATAATCCTTTCCCGGCATCATCAGGGAAACTGACAATGATGCCGTGGATCGGCGAAAGCTTGCAATTAAGCAAAATACAGTAGCTTAAGGCCTCACTTGATCCGTTCTCTCGCTATACAAGCTGCTACTGAAGGACAACTTCAACCGTTTATTTCTATTTCTATTTTTATAAATAATCTTTATTTCTTAATACTGGTACCTCGTACTTCGAATCAGCTTGACATCCATTTTTCCCATGGAAGTACAAGAATTAGACAGCTACGCAGTGGAAGATGAACGTTTAATACGAACAGTTTGTTTGTATTTAATGTTTCAAGCAATTGACGTTAGGTAATTTATAAGACAGCATAGATAACAGCGAAAAATGAAAAACAGGAACCGATATATTGCTCGCAAAGAAAGCAGCGGCTGAGTTAAATGAATTATAAAACTACCTTACGACTGTCTTTTTTCTTTTTCTTCGGATCTATTTTTTAACCCTCGGACGTACACGCAAACTTATACCCCCACCGTGGTACAAGGGCGGGGTTGTTGCAGCGATGTGCTCTACAAGATAAGGTGAATATTATGGGTTGTGACGCTGATGGGGTCATCCAAAATGGCCGCCAAGACGGCCGCCATCTTGGATTTAACTAAAAATTCAAATTTATCGAGAAAACGAGGACATTGCAAATAGTGTTTGCTAGAGATGCAAAATAACATAAATTAAACATTTTAATGCATTTGGTAGCATTTTATATGTTTTTTTTTCACTGAAAAAAGGTGAAAAACACGCATTTTTATTCCAAAATTGGCTTGACCACATGTTACTTATGACGTCATATCTCGTTTCCATAGCAATCGGTTATTGCCAAACTTAACCAAAATGTTTCTCAAGAATAAATAAACGCACAACGTCTAAAAACGGCATGTGCTAATCTTAAAAGGTCTTGACAATATGGGAGAAAAACCTTAAAAGGGGGGGACCAAACCCTCCCCACGCCTAGTGCGACCGAGGGTTAAGTCAGATTTTACGGGGTGGAAACGTAATATTTATAAGTAAGTAAGTGCGATTACACCAGGTGGTACTCCTAATATGTTTGGTTTTACGCATGCAGTCGGCGTTCGTGCAAGGGTAAATAAAACTGTTCTGTAAAAATCCCTTCTTTCTATCTTGTATTCAATAAATAACTGAATTCACGTTGTTTCGGACAGTAAATACTAAGGATGGTAAAAATAAATTAGGCGCTAGCGAGGTTTTATGCCGAGCAAAAATTCTAGCTATTAATATAATTAATTTATTTCAAACATTTTTTTGTGTTGGTTTTTCGTTGCCACCTGATATGATATATGGTACCCATATGATTGTTTAGTATATTAGCATAAGTTGGGCGCACGTTATAAGTACCGTGCCTATCAAATTTTATCCTCAGTCAGATAAGCATTTATCTACTGCATTTACGTTCTTTCTCTAAATACATTTGATTACTAAGCTGAAGTCAAATACAATCTGTGACAGGAAACTTGTCAAATTCTCACATTTCAAGAGTGTGATGCAATGAGGCTTATTTTGATCTTTCAAGGAGAGAGGTCAAGCCCTGAACAATTTTCCCAAAAAAGCATGAGCCGCAATTACATCTTCAATATATTCACCATTAATTGTTTGTCACGTGGGATGAACACAACAGAGAAGCACGTGAACAGTGCTCAAACAATGAACGATAGCAGGCTTTGAGACAAATCACTATCATTATTATAATACATATATGACCCGCTTCAAATGTAATGCACATATCGAGCTTTTATTAATACATTCTTGATTATTCTGTATACCTATTATTATTATTATTATTATTATTATTATTATTATTATTATTATTATTATTATTATGTACTTGCAACTAATGTACAGCTCGCCTGCTAAAGTTTGTCTGTTATTTTGTCCCGTTATGTCTCAAAACTGCCTACACTTAGGCGTGTCCAAAACAACGCAACCTTTGCATTTTCCATTATTGCAGTCACAACAACTCCCCAGTTGACATACGTCTCCTCTTTGTGTCGCATTGAGTGAAGCAACGTTTTTTTTGACGACAGCGTTCAAGACGTTGCATAAAATTCGTTGGCATGAATTTGTTTGTCGTTTAGCCACCTCTACCAAGGCTGAGAAGACTTTAGAGTCATCGCTTTTTTGCCCCCTCAACCTAATAAATCTAGCAATGGAGTTGTCATCAGCGCCTATCTCCTCTTTTGCCTCGTTGCCGGTTCCGAGTCTTCTGTGGCTTCTACCATGCGAAGACGAGATTGCCATCAGTAGAAGAATCCGAACTATCAGAGCACCACGCTGTAAATTAGAAAACAGAAAGTTGCGTAAGTTCAAGTTCAAGTAGCGTAAGCAAAGTTTGACCACTTCAATTGCCTGTTTTTGATGTTATTCATAAAATAAGACAACTTGGGTCTTAAAAAATTTGAAACTGGGAAACGAAAACCACAAAATTACTGAAAAACAGAAATCAGATCAGCGGCTTTGAGGAACATATGTCATTAGGAAAATTTTCATTTAAGACTTTACCTTGATAACACTTGTGTTCATGTTAGCTTCTGATTGACTCAGGGACAGCTTGCAAGTTACTGTTCAACAGTGTTCAACTGATTTTCGTTTGGACTTGAGCTGTTTTAGTATATTTATATATTTTACTTAATGGAAAATTGTGGAATGTTACACATCCTTGAAATTAATTTTAGACATTTACGTAAAACGGCAAGATAACATTGACATTGGCCGAATTCATATTAGAAACGGAAAACCGTCTTGGACGGGAAACTCGTCTACAGGCGGAAAACTCGTCTGATATGAATCCGGTGAAGGAAGAGTTTCCCGTCTCAAATTTATCCGTCTAAACCGACGGAAAAATAAGACGGGAAACTCGTCTTAGACGGAAAACTGTCTTAAATTTATATTAGACGCGAAAATCACGAGGACTTTTTTGCGCTATGCGCTTGCACGCGCTAGGAAAAGACTGGAACTAGAAAGACAGCAAATGTTTCTGGGTAAAAAAAAATGGCGCCTTAGAAGAAGGTCACTGAGCAGCAGTCTCATGAAGACGATTTACCGTCCTTAAATTCATATTAGACGGTATTCCTGTCTGATGGAATTCCGTTTGTGACGAGTTTTCCGTCTTCTAATATGAATTCGGCCAATATTTAACAGTACCAGTGACAAATTAAATAACGAAGTAACATAGCCATCGACAGAATCTATTTAAGGATCCGTTAGACAACCACGTGTATCCGTCAATCAACTACTGAATGCATTGTTGTTAAATTTGCTATCCGATGGACATCTATTCAGAGCTCTGGATACAGACCTAGGGTATTCTTTGTGTGTGTGTGTGTGTGTGTGTGTGTGTGTGTGTGTGTGTGTGTCCGTGTGTACCTAGGAGATGGTGGCTGAGTGTGGTTGTTGAACGGAGGGGTGAATATATTTCCCTTTTAGTGCCGATCTCAGATAGTGTGGATTTTTTAAAGGGATGCACTGAGCCATTATTGTGTTTGTTGTTTATGACGCACATTTTTCATGAACTATTGATATTTATCTAGTAACGGAAAGAAAGATGAGAAGGATTTTATAGACTAGATAAAAACAATAAAACGACAAATATTATGTTCAGAAGCAACGTGTACGCCTTCCAAAATTTAAACACCTACTGTCTTGTTAAATTCCAAAGCGCCTCTATCATCCATTGAAACTTCCTCGATAGCGTTATACGATAGTGTTATGTATGCACGTGCCGTCCTTATGTTTGCCTCTTATATGGGTAAACATAGGTAGGTGTGAGGTTATAGTTACAGTTGACGCATTCCAATTATAACTTTATACAGTTTTAGCAACAAGATTGTTTCTGCAAAGTCATAGCGCCATTTTCTTCCCTCGTGTTCCTTACTGCGCCTTTCAATAACATGCGGAATTTGAAATTCAAATTTCCACCAACGGTTGCGTTTTACACTGCTGTCAATCATCTTAGCTTACCTCTCAGGAAATAGGTCTTCACTTCAATGAGGTCAAAAGGTCACGTCCGTGCATTATGATTGGTACATTTCGATCCATTTTGTTTGTTTCTTTTTTACATGGTCCGTTGGCTTTCGTATTAATTATGATTGACGGCAGGGAATAACGCAACCGTTGGTGGAGATTTGAATTTCAAATTCCGCATGTTATTGAAAGGCGCAGTAAGTAATTGATGAACAGCTTTTAAGGAGGAAATGTCACCTACTTTTAGTATTGCTTTGAAAATTAGCTATAAAACGTACTAAAAATAACAATAATATTATTACTATACTTGTCTAATGCAGAGAAACTATTATTAATTCTCTTCGACTGCGGATGGCCAGGATGGAAATGGATTGCAGGTTAAAAAAATTGGCTATTTTTTTCGAGTTATGCTCTTTCTTCGAAAAACTACTTGATATATATATTCTACTTTCAGTGTTCATAGAGCATTTTACATAAAAGTAAAGGTTCTTAATTAGCAGAATATTTCGCACAATTTTTACCATCAATCAAGAAAATCCCCGTGACATTGCTCCTTTAAGAGTTATTATTGTACATTGGTGTCACTAGCTCGATTTTGATTGGCTATAAGCACGCAGCTAATTATTGCTTGCTGTTTCTGTTACGTCATACCTACAGACAACAGTTTTATGCATGCAGAAGTGCGCAATCTTGTCTTTACAAGTGCAGCTCAGGAATATCATGACGCATGATAGCGATAATTATCAAGGCCTCAGTTTGTGTTATTCCGCCTCAGCCGTCCGCTTCGGCAGATAACACAAACTTTGGCCTTGATAATTATCGCCATCATGCTCAACCTCATCCAATAATTGTTTATTGTCATTGGCTTTTCAGTTTTAACGGGAACGTATCATTAAATATACCACGAGAATGATAAACGTCATTAGTAGCTATCATAGATTGGAACATTTTCTATTTGGTCCGTCTTTGTCTTTGCATCTAGAGGTGGTCTAGACCCGCTCCGCTGCAGCCGATGGCTGCGGTCGCATTAGATAATTAACACTGTTGTTCACATCAAAATTGTATTGTTTTGTTGCTCATGCTGAAGTGTTAATTATTCCCATAAAGACTCAAAACACTTGCATTTGATGTAAACACTAGTGTCAACTCTCTAAAAAGACCGCGGACAATGACTCAGAAATAAACACCTTTTCTGAAAAAACTTGGCTGAGAAAAGAACATAATATACAAATTTCGCGAAATGAATCGAACATGATTTTGGAATGGACTTATTTTGGGTGGACACTGGAAAAACTATGACAATAACCGCCTTCCTGTGTGGGCTTAGTATGAAGCTGTCGTTCAAATGGGTAATTTGACCGGACCCTGTGAAATTTATACCAAATTCAAGGGAAACGATGTGTCTCAATTATCTTGATAAGGAAAATATTAATACCTTGCAAAAGAGGAAAATACAATATTTGTTCCCTTTATTTATTAACTAAACGCGATAAATAATAATAATAAAAAAAAACAATTATGCTAAAAGTTCACTATAAGAAAATCACAACCTAGTGATGAAACCTCCCTGAATTTTCATCACTAGGTTGTGATTTTCTTATAGTGAACTTTTAGCATAATTGTTTTTTTTATTATTATTTTTTATCGCCTTTTATAATTGTCTTAGCGTTCAAGGGCCTCGTTCGGGAATTTGTTATTTTTTTTGTGCTGGCCTCGTCACTCAAAGGCTCTGAGTGTGGAATTTATTACTCATTGTTTAATGACCCTGCTCAGGGATTTTGTTGTGGCATTGGCCTGTATGACTATTCAGAGCCCTGAATGGGAAACTTATTACGTTGGGGCTATTGCATAACTTTTTCCAATCATTTTTGATTTTTTTTTTAGTTATTATACCTTCTTTTGTTAGGTTATTGTAGTTCATTAATATATTTGTGGCAATTGTGGTTTTCCTTTGATTTAGTCTCGTTATCACTTGTATTATTGTATTATTGTTGTAATTTTTGCTTTTATTTTTGTTACGTAATTTATCAGTAGTTTAACGTTAAGTCATTGTTGTAACCGTATTTAAGTGTAACTTGTCTGTATAACTGATGAAGGTCGAGAGATCGAAACGCTTTTAAACTAAATTTTTAATTTTTTTTATACCAAAAGTTGTCCATTTTCAGTCTTTTTAACTAGTTTTTTATCATATCCACCGAATCCGGACTGTGAATCCATTATTGTGATTCTTTTGGTATGACATCTTTCGTTGGCTCAGGCAGCACCTTCGAAACCGTCGATATATATATATATATATATATATATATATATATATATATATATATATATATATATATATATATATAACTACAGGTGAGTTCCACACTGATGTATGATGGCCACAACACTGATGTATGATGGCCACAACATACTGATGTATGATGGCCACAACTGATGTATGATGGCCACAACTGATGTATGATGGCCACAACAAAGCTATTCTAAAACGAAATGCAACTCCAGATGAGCGAAACCCTCCCAAAGCCTGCAACTGCAGAGACCTAAGCAAGTGCCCTCTTAACGGAGAATGCCTAGTAAAGGACGTAGTTTATCAAGCCACCGTCACTACCGCTGAACACTCAGAGACGTACGTCGGGCTTACCGCCACTGAGTTCAAGACGAGATGGCGTAACCATCAAGCATCTTTCAGGCACACAAGCAAAAGAAATGACACTGAGCTAAGTAAACATCTTTGGGAGCTGAAAGATCATAACAAAGACTCTACAATCTCCTGGAGAATCCTTGCCAAGGCCAAATCCTATAGTAACCTTACAAAACGGTGTAACCTTTGTAACACCGAGAAATTCTTTATTTTATATAAACCAGACATGGCAACACTTAATAAACGCAATGAACTTGTATCCACTTGTAGGCACAAGCGAAAGTTTCTCCTTAAATTTAATTGAATCCTTTAGAAATATCCCACACTTATATAGGTTTCTATTGTTCTTTGGGTTTGCTTTGATCGTTTATACCGCATCATTTAGAACCAATTATATGTATTGTACCCCTAGTTTTAATTTTTTAACGTTTTTGGTCAGCATCATATTACTGTCTATTTCGTATTTTTCAGGACCAATCATATGTATCTCTCTCTGTTGTCACTTTTGTTTAAATTTTGTAACGGCTTCGGTCTAGATCATATTACTGATGTATAAAACCTCTTTTATGCTACAGTGTATATAGAATTTAACTGATGAGTAGACCGACGCAACATCGGTCCACGAAACAGAACTGTATTAAAGTCTATATGAAACAACTGTGAGTAATCATACATTGTTATATATATATATATATATATATATATATATATATATATATATATATATATATATATATATATATATATATATACAATAATGTATACAATGTGCCCTCCCGGTTATTACCATAATGTAATAGCAGTAATAGCAGTCGAAACGTCGCGATCAACATCTTAAAGTGACTCCATCGTGAGACAAACGAAAAAATCGTTTACCTATCTTACACACCACGTTGAACAATAACCACATTTTTAGTAACATGTATGTTATTTTTAGCGTTAAATTTTTCCTTGTTATTTAGTTCTTTTGTTATGTTACGTATCCTCGTTTTCCTTTGTTTTTGTAGCTTAATGTATATAAGTCACAACTTGTATAACTTAATCATTGTACATAGTTTTTAGTTTTTAGTTTTTAATTCTTAGTAATTTCTGAAGAAGGCCGAAGGCCGAAACGTTAAAACCAGTCAGGACCAGTAAGAAGTTCGCCCCATCGTTTTTTATTATACTTATCTACAAATTCACGTGGTGGCGTCGTATCCTTGGATCCTTCTGCTGAGAGTTTACCGTTTGTGTAAACCTTTTTATTCAGCCTATATATATATATATACATATATATGTTTATGGAGGAAAGAAACAAATAAACTACGCTTTCATCCCGACAAGCATGTTTCGTGGTTGCCCACTCATCAGGGGATTCAATTGAATCCCCTGATGAGTGGGCAACCACGAAACAGGCTTGTCGGGATGAAAGCGTAGTTTATTTGTTTCTTTCCTCCATAAACATATACTTCGCTCTACATTAATGTATTGAGCACTGTTTTACGAATATCCAGTTCTACACTTTATATACATATATAAAGTAGCTTGGTAGATGACTGATGATTGTAGGCAGTTTCCGTCGAGTGGGCATGTGTTCTTTTGTCGGCAGTTGCATGTCTTCTTGTCTTGAGTGGTATAAGAGTTAGCTGTGGCGACGTCGTTGCCGACAAAAGAACACAAATGCAAATTATTAATGTTTTCCTTATCAAGGTAATTGAAACTCGTCGGCTAAGTATTAGGCGATATCACGCGCGCTTTCGCGCTATAATAGTTATATATATATATATATATATAGAAAAAAATGGAGATAACATGTTCGATAGGCTAGCTTCTACGGCTAGCTTCTAGGCTAGCTATCTACGGCTAAAATTCGAACACAGGTCCTTTCGCCTAAAATTCATTTTCAGATCTCAAGCACACAAAGGCAAATTGTTTGGCATCGGATTTCATTTTGTCTTTTATGCATAGAAACGCTGTATTTAGTGCTCTAAGATGGCGTATGTACCATAGAATTAATCATTCTCGTGATATCACTAGCCAGAAGGACACAAGTATTTATGAAGAGAGCAGGAAAATCATAGTACGTGTCGTAATATACACTAACCATTGCGGTTAGTAGATCGACGCGATCAACGAAAGATTTGTATAGGAGAAATTCCGACTTAATCGTAAAGCGGCGTTCGTTGTTTTCGTGACGTTTACCTAATTTTCTAAATCGGTCATCGACTACGGGGGTCACTAAAATAAAAGCTTAACCAAACAGAAAGAACAAAAATTACATAAAACATATTTAACCGCTTGTTATAGCTGAATATGAATGATCGTTTCCTTAGAACATGCAATCAAAGAAGGAAACGTAATTTATAATAACAGGAAGCATATTTAATAGTTCCCTGAAACCAAAATAAAATACATATATGTTGCTGCCAATTTTTCTCAGAAATCCAACGATAAGTGAAAGGTCGGTAGCACAAGAATTAAGATTAACGACCGGGCTATCTTTCAATTTTAGAAATTCTAAAAAAAATAAAAACAGTATTACATTGTACGTGACCGTCTGCACAGTAAATATAGCCGGACCGTACAAAAGTTCAGACACAAAAACAACTTTTTCTCGGTCTAGAATAACTAGGATGACTTATTTCCGAATAAAATACATCTGTTGCGTATCAAAAATTGCCTGAGAAACTGATTTAGAAATCAAAATTGCAAAAAGATACACAAACATATTTGCATAAGGCGACGCTAGTGAAGTTTAGAACTATAAAATCCAAGTCTTGTTTTGTTTACATAGAATCGCTTTTCATCCTATGTAATGAATGAACAAACACAAAAAAAATTAACAACAAAATCTTCTTTTGAAAAAATTTATTTAAATATCTATTAGTTTATGTTTAAAAGCAGAACACGCACCATTTAGAGCGCATCAAAGCAGAGCTGTCCTCGATGAAATTCAAGATAACAACACGACTTAAAGGGGCTATGTCGCAAGGTGAGTCTGCGCAATCTTCCTGTCATTTGACGTCACCTGACGTCACACATGTCAAATTTCTATTGTTCCCTCCCGGATCGTGGCAAGTTTTATCGCACTTGCACTCGTGTCGAACCACGCGATGTAAACAAACACACGATCGATTTCGCTTTTAAATTTCTTCCCAACTTCCACCACTACTGGAAGACATCGAATTTTTCGAAGGTACGACTAACAAATCGCAGATTGAAATAATTTACCAAAAATCTGGCCAAGTAAATACTCTAACTAATTTGTAAACTTGAGATCTATCCTTCCACGCAATACGACGGGATGGAACGGATTGCAGCGAATTCGACAGCGAATTCGACAGTAATGGCCACCGGACGTTTTTCAAGTTGTTCGTTCTCAGTACTCGCCCGCCATCCTCGCTACACGAGCACGTTTTATAAACATGTCTCCAAAACTAACGAGAACACAAAGGAAAAGTCAATCAAAAATTTGTATCAACATAAATTTCCATCGAAAAATGTAATCTGTTTTACCTTCAAGATCCTAGACCGCTTGGACATTCTTTAAATCTCCGCTTTTTTTGTTCTGAAATCCGTAAAACAAACATCATCCGCATTGATAATAACGTATGAAGTTCCTCGAATGGGTGCAGTCATCCCAAAAATGTCGTGTGAAGACCTTCTTTACAAAAAACGCCCAAAAATTCTTTTTGTAGCATCAAGGTTTCTGAAATTCTTGATTTTTTTTGTCTTTTGAGAAAATTATTCTTGATAAGACGTGTATAGGAAATAGAAAACGTTTGAGATGATTATTTCGTTTATCTTTTTAAACCATTTTCGTGGTGGGATGATTGTTACAGAAGGAAAAAAGGTTATGAATTTTCCTTGTTTTGCAAATCATTAATGTTTTCCTTATCAAGGTAATTGAAACTCGTCGTTTTTTAGTCCTCCTTAAATCTGGTGTAAATTTCACAAGATCAGGTCAAATTACCAATTTGAACGTCAGCTTTAATTAGTTTATATTCTTAACAACACGACAAGCGCCTTATCTATTTGTGAAACCAAGTCGACGTGAGCCAGAAATAGAACCAGAACGTTGAGATTAACCCACGCCAGGCGCTTTTACGCCCTGACTTTTTTCCTTCTCATGATGCTCAATTCAGAAAGAACGGGAAGTCGTACTTTCAAACGGATTATCTCAGCTTAAGCGTGCTGGTCTTTTAACTAAAACTAAAGAAAAGGAACACTAGAAAAACTACAAACACACTACAATATTTATCTCATAACCTGCTACTTGTCTCCACTAGCAATGTTAAATCATATGGTGTCAGTTTTCTTTCTATAGCAGCGCAATCCACATGGAATAAACTTCCTAGTGATCTTAGATCTTGTGTATCATTAACTACATTAGCTACGTACAGGCTAAGGACGTATTTGTTTCGGCTCGCTTTCTTAGTGAGTTCTTTATCATATTATAATTTCAGCGATATTCATGCATATTTTAGTCGTTGTATATTAGCTTTCACCGTTCTTCTTCTTCTTCTTCTTCTTCTTCTTCTTCTTCTTCTTCTTCTTCTTCCTCTTCTTCTTCTTCTTCTCTTCTTCTTCTTCTTCCAATTCGCAAATGGCATAGATGCTATATAAATCATCTATTATTATCATTAAACAATAAAGGAAAGCTTTACCCATTGCCATCTCAAACGCTATAATTACCAACAACTCGCGGTATAAAATAATTGTACGGGTTCTCTTCGTACAAGTTTACCATGATTACATGATAATAGTTCTTTTTTGTTGCTTTCATAGTTCTTTTTCCGCTAGTCAGTCTTGTCGGCCCACACAGGAAGCTAAGTTTTCGTCATAGTTATTTCAGTGTCCACACGCCATTAGACCATTCTAAAATCATGCATGTTTATCCCTTTTTAAATATGTTCCCTTTTCAGCGTTGTTTTTCAGAAAAGGTGTTTGTTATTTTCTGAGTCATGGCTGCAGTCGCTTTAGAAAGTTGATCAGGGTGTTCACATGAAATGCTAGTGTTTTGAGTCTTTTTTGGAAAAATTAACACTTCAGCGCGAGCAATTAACACAACAACATAATTTGATGTAAATAACAGTGTTTATTGTCTAACGCGACCGCAGCCGTCAGCTACAGTGGAGCGGGTCTAAACCACCTCTAGACGCAGTCAATCAAAGGCTCAAACCGTGAATAAGAAACGGTAACGCGTAACGCGATTTTGCTTTTATACTGACACGTACGGTTCATTATTTTTATAAAATAAAATGTAATTAATGACTTCTGAAGAACGCAAAGAAAAAGGGTTCACGGCGAGATTTGAACTCAAGCCGTACTGCTGTCTCATAACCATAACAAGAACCACGCCACTAGACCACAAAAACCTACGATAACTAGAAAAAGTCTGAAGCTCGTTCTCAATTTTGCAATAAGACTCTAAATGGGAAACATCTTTAAGCCGTTTATTGTTGTTTATATCCGTTTACAACAAATTGGTTATTGTTATCGCTGTTCTTGTTACGCAACGCATTCGATAAGGTTGCCAAATTTAGCTTTTTAACACGAAACACAATATATGGTATTTTTAAATTATAAACAAGGTTCGATATATTTTACAGTGAAACTACCTCAACCGGGGCCACCCGAGGACTTTCAGCCAATCAGAGACCGATCCTTAAACAAAGAATTGGCCGTCTTCGAAAACTTTGCGCGTTTTCTTTACGGCTAAATTGCAAAAGCTATTAATTTTTCAGTGGAATCCCGATTTTTCAAACCTCCAAGGGATTGGTTCGAAAAATCGAAGGTGGTATCGACTGAAATCAAATCCAAGGGAAACGAGTTTTGGTTCAACTAATCGGGAGTTTCGAAAAATCGAGTATTCGAAAAATCGGGATTCCACTGCACTATACTTCTACAACAAGAAATTAATTTCGATCTGGATCGAAAAAATTCAGTTGCAAAACAAAAAGAGAAACAAGTATCCCGTTATCGGAACCGCTTGCATATCGGAAAAAATCATCCTGGTAAGCGGCTGGGATGTTCGTTTTATGTCAACAAGACAGTTCAGATTTGGGTCTTTGGCTATGCGGGTTTTCAACATGTCGTTACTGTATGAAATTCGTAAACTTCTCGTTCGAAATAAAAAGCATTTTATTTCCATTTCCGTAGAAATAGTTTTATAGCAATCGAAGATCAAGCCGCTCAATGTTGCGTAACGATTTCATTTCCCGAATGAATTTCTCTAAACTACACGTTGAGGGTTCCAATTTTTTCCGTAAAACATTTCGTTGTAGACGAAAGGATCTTTTTTTATTTTTGGTTTACAAAGTTTTTCAATTTCAATGCATTCAACTGCATTTGGCGTGAGAACGGTGCGCCCTTTGTGACCTTTTGGAGCATGAAAACACGAGTTGGTCAAATCGTAGTCACGTAAGAACAAAATGACGGCTGGTTCCAAGTTCTTGAGCAATCTGGCGCTGAGATGCCCGATTGTGATGTAGATCCAAGACCCTTTCGCGAATAAAGTGAGGCATATTTATCCCGTTATCGAAAAGTCCACCAGCCTGATTGATTCTGAGCTGAGCAGACATAATTTTGACTTCTGTTTTCGGGAAGGGAACATTAACGGATGAAAATTGAACAAACGGTCATGAATTTGGTTATTTGAAAGCAATTTTCTTTCGAAAAATGATACAGTTTCCCGTGAGGTCCGCATGCCCAATTCTTTGTTTAAGGATCGGTCTCTGATTGGCTGAAAGTCCTCGGGTGGCCCCGCCGGATTTGAGGTAGTTGCACTGTAAAATAGTAATTCGCGATATGACATTTGTGATGTTCAAGATCTACATATTCTGTTCAGTAGAAAAACGCAAGGATATATTTTCACTTGAGGAACAGATCAAATCCACTGACGACATATGGAAGTTGACCTTTAGCGCATAACCGTATCCAGTTCTCTCCTATTTCAATCAAACGTACCTATTTGTACTGTCACGCTAAGACATGAAAGGAAGGACTCCAAATGCGAAATATCTTTAACTCATTGACGTCTGTTTTAGCCAAAGTCGTTCACTGAAGAACGATAAGACTCCCGGCACTGCTTTAAAATATTGCAACTTTCTCAATCGCGCGAACATTGCAGTTGTGAGCATTGACTAGAAAGTCAGTAGTGAGTGGGGAGGGAGTCAAATGCGGTTTTTTCAGATACCTAAATAAGCCGCCAAACGCCCGAGTTACCGGGCCCCCAGGCCTCATTGCATTCGACCTGGGGGCCCGGTAACTCGGGCGTTTGGCGGCTTATTTAGGTATCTGAAAAAACCGCATTTGACGTCCCTCCCCACTCACTACTCTGATACCCCCTCCCTCAAACCCTGTGTGAGAGGGGCAACCAATTGAAGAAAGGTAAAATCCTTGTATATACGCAATGGCGCAACCCCGACAACGAAGACGGCGTGATGACGATCAACGCGAGCTGATTGCCTGGCTGGACGAACAGGCACGAAATCTTGAGCGGTTCGAGCCTGCCGACGACAATAATGCTGAGGGCGAGCCTCAAAACAACCCACAGGATTTAGATTTTGAACAATTTGTTCAAGTCTATGATCAGGTTGACCGATGGGTTGAACACGGCAGACGAATAATCCGGTTTCGTTTTGCAACCGATCTCGAAAAACCCCTTGTCGCCAGAATTTTGAACAAAATCAAGCAAAATGTTCAAACACGGCATGCAATCAATTTACGGTTCACAGTCGAGTTAAGAAACACTGAAACCGAGGAGTTGAGACAGTTTTATCAAAACAACCATTACAGTCGTTGGCTAGCTACTCTCTCTGAGACACGACAGTGGTTGCAAGTTCAGGAAGAGCTTCGTCTCCAAAACGCAAGACTCACAAGGCCTGACACCAAATGGGTTTACGAACGCACTATCCTGCTTGATCTTAAAGTCGTGCTTGATCGACAACCACTGCAAATAGGCCTCGGGCGGCTTCCTGATTGGATACGCAACAAAAGAGAAGTCATTGCCCTTGACAACTTCAAAGACAATCTTTGTCTCTTTCGTTGCTTGGCTGTCCATCGAGGAGCCCATAAAAGAGACAACACCCGCAGAACCAGGGAACTCGCGGAAAGCTTCTTCGCCTTTTATCCGGGGCTTCGAGACCAGCTAACTTTGCGGCACTTCTCCAAAATCGAAAAGCATTTCAAGCAAGGCATTGCCGCCTACCTTGTTCTTGCTAATGGTGATTTCATTTTATCTCACACCCCTGCGAATTACGACAAGGTTGGCGCTTCAACCATGACCATCGGCATCTATGAAGGCCATGCCTTCTTGATCACCAATCTCAATAAAGTCACAAACAATTACACTTGTGGAGAGTGCGGCGGGAGGTTCACACGGGCTGATAACTTGAAGCGCCACGCCAAGACGTGTACTCGAGGCCAAACAAAAATCGACTGCCCTGGGAAACGTGTCCTTCCTCCAGAGTCAGCTTTTGAGAAAGCCTTTTACCCAGATGGCGGTTTCGGTGTCAAGGCAGTGTGTTGGCTCGAGTGGGAGGCGAAACAGGCCGACAAGCACATCCACCATCACAGATGCGGCCATGGCGGTGAGAGGTATATTTGTGGGGCTCCAGTCGACGGCTATCATCCAGAAAGCAAGACAGTGTTTCAGTTTCACGGTTGTTTCTGGCACGGTTGTTTAGAGTGCTTTCCTGCACCTGAACAAAGAAACGAAGTGATCACGACTGACCGTAAAGGCAACACAATCACAAGGAAGGTTGCTTACCAAAAGACTCTGCAACGAACTCAGTTTCTTCTAGACGCCGGGTACACCGTGGTTGAAAGGTGGGAGCATGAAAGGCCTTACCCCTGGTTTAATGACCGTTGCCCACAGAAAAGAAACAAAACTTATCCACACGCGATCGTCTACGACTTCGAAGCGTATCAGGATAAGACCAAGGCAGCTCGCCCGACATACGGGCTCTCTTATGAAAGCGAGCATGTGCCCATCTCAGTCTCCATTGCCGACACGTTGAACCCTGAGCCTGAGTATATTTGCTCCAAAGACCCTGACGAGCTTATCGCTCTGTTTTATGCCTCCCTTGAGTGGCGATCCGCAGCCATCCGAGAGGCTGTGGCTGACCAATATATGCCCCCAGACCTTGAAAATCTCCCTGAGAAGCAACTCAAGCTCATCGACAAATGGTGCAACCAAGTTCCTGTGGTCGGATTCAACTCAGGTCATTACGATCTTAAGCTTATCCGCAAGTACTTTGTTTCTCACTTTGCTCAAGAGAACGAGGTCTTCGCTGCGGAGAAAGAGGGACGCATCATGTTCATCAACACTCCCAGCTACAAGTTCTTGGACATCGTGAATTATTTGGCCCCAGGCATTACATACGACAGGTGGGTCAAGATGTATGGAGCGACACAGACTAAGTCCTGGCTCCCATACGAGTGTTTTGACAGTGCTGACAAGCTTGATTACCTTGGGCTCCCCCCATACGAGTGCTGGTACTCACAACTCAAAAAAGCCTTCGTTCTTTCTACTCAGGAGCACGAGGAATGCAATCGCATCTTTCACGAGAAAGGTATGCAGACATTCGGAGACTGGCTGGAGTATTACAACAATCTAGACGTGTCTCCCTTCCTCGAAGCTCTCCAAACGATGAAGGGCTTTTACACGAGCCTAGGGGTTGACATCTTCAAAGACGCGGTCTCCTTGCCAGGAGTATCAATGCAATACGTCTTGCGAGGCTCATTGAGATGGGGCCGGGGCCGCAGGGCTCCAGAACTATACGCCCCGGGCCCAGAAGCATACGCCATGCTGAAGGGGGCTGTGGTTGGAGGGCCAAGCCTGGTCTTCACCCGCAAACACGTGCGCGGTGAAACCCGCATCCGCTCTCACAAAAATGCCTTAGCCCGCATCACGAAACGGATTGTGGGGTTCGATGCGAATTCTCTTTACCCCAGCACGATGCTGCAGGAGATGCCCTGTGGCAAAGAGAAGGTTGTGCATTACGATGACCCGGTGCAGGCGGCTAGAAAGCTTTCCTTTCTCCTTCTCAGAGGCAGGTGGTTCGGGTTTGCGGAGGTGGACATCGAAGTCCCTCGAAAGTTGTGGGAGCGGTTCGAAGCGTTTCCCCCGTTCTTCATCAACCAAGCAGTGCCTAACGAATGCGTGCCTCAGCATATGCACGATTACCTCCAAGAAAGTGGCCGAACCCGCTTTCCCGACCAGAAAAAGCTTCTGAGTGTGTTGTCAGCGAAAAAGATGCTTATCTACGCACCCCTCTTGAAATGGTACCTCGACAGTGGGTTCAAGATCACGGCAGTCTACCGCACGATCGATTATAGACCCCAAAAACTCTTCGACTGGTTCGTTCGCGAGGTCGCCGAAAACCGAAGGAAAGGCGACGCTGACAAGGATAAGGCACTGCTTGCCGAAGTGTTCAAGCTCCTTGGCAACAGCGCTTACGGTAAGTTCATCGAAGCCGTGGAGCGCCAAACAAGAACGGTGTACACAACTGACGAGGACGAGGTCGACAAGAACCTCCGCTCACCTTTGTTCGAAGACCTCGAAGAGATCGGAGAGGCCTACAAGATCGAGCTGCGCAAGCAAAAGATCACAATCGACCGCCCCTTTCAAGTCGGCATTGTTGTGTATCAACTTGCCAAGCTCCGCATGCTGGAGTTCTATTACGACTTCCTTGATTGCTTCATCGACAGGCGCGACTTCGAGCTTATCCAGATGGACACAGACAGCATGTACTTCGCTCTTGCTCACGACACTCTCGAAGAAGCAGTTCGCCCAGAACTTAGCGCCCAGTTCGAGGCGGAGAAGAAGAATTGGTTGGCATGGGACAAGTGGAGTGGTAGAGAGCCGGGCTTATTCAAGCTTGAGAAGGAAGGTACACGGGCCATCGCCCTGTGCAGCAAGTGTTATTACGTAGAAAACGAGGCTGACGGAGGGGCCAAGATGTCCTCCAAGGGAGTCAACAAGAATCAGAACGAGCTTCGCTGGGAAAGGTACGAAAGAGCCCTGCAAGGGGGTAGGGACATGGCAACAAACAGAGGCTTTCGAATGCACAACGGGGCCATGTACACGTACGAACAGCACAAGCTGGGCCTCAGCGCCTACTACGACAAGCGTTGGGTGCTGCCAGACGGTATCCACACAGAACCAATCGAGTTTCACAACCCAGCTGGCGGCAACTGAGTACCCGGCGGCACAACCATCAACTCCTCACGTACAAAACCACGCTTGGGGCCGTCGTACAGATAATACACGACAGGCGTATCTGGCTTGGTGACAACCTTCTCGATGTTGTAGACTTTCAAAGACCAGATTGGATCAGTCGCTCGTCGACTACCACCCTCAAGCTCACCTGGGTAATACAGATATCGCAAATTAACCCTAGGAGGGAGCTTCTTTTCATTCACCCCAACAGGCCTAGCATATGAGGTTGCGGGCTTGGCCGAGGTTGCCTTCTCTTTGATTGCTTGTGCAGGCTTCTTGCCAGTTAATCTAGTTACTTCATTGTTCAAGGCAGAGACAACATCTGGCAATCTTTTAACCCAAGCGGTCGAACGGCCAGAGGGCAGATTCATTTCAACTGCGTACTGGTAACCAAACAATCGTTCAGCCAGGGTTCTGTTGAATCTTTCAACAATCCCTTGGTCTCTGTGGATATCAACACGCCCACGACGAATGGTTGTTTTATGAGCCCCAGTCTCTTTAGTCACAGCTCCCATAAACTCTGTTCCCGGGTCAACTTGCAACAGTTGTGGCCATTTCAAAGGCCCGCGTCTGTAAATACGTGTAAGCGCCTTCGAAACTTCATCAGACTCTTTCGAAGTCAAGGGCTCTGCTGCTTTGTAACGGCTAGCTACATCAACAACTGTCAAAGCATATTTGTAAATCTTTCGCCCATGAGGCAGTTTGTCGTGAGGTAAAAAAAGTAGATCTGCTTGATGCACCGCATTAGGAGTCTGGACATCAAACTTGGGCCGAGGGATATGACGTGGTGCGGGGAGGTAAACTTGCCAAAGGGCTTGTTTTACGAGCCATTTCTTTGCCACCTCTTCAGATACCTTGGCTGCTGCAGCTAGCTTTTTGACAGCGGCAAGTCCTTTCCAATAGCCTTTGGGGCCGTAATAGATCTTTGAGAGTTTCGCCTCCATATACATATGTGTTTACAGAAAGCGAAACGCCGCATAGCCAAGGGCGAGTGCGCCAGTGCCGATAAACAAGAGTTCGCCTTGTTTCTGCTGTGGGCCTGGTTTATAGAAGTCAGAGAACACGGGCTCTTTGGGGAGTGTTATTTGCTGCTCCCGATGTGTTTGGTTGTAGAGCACTAGAGCTTGGTCAGTGTCTTGAAAGTTGTGTTTCGCTTGATCTTTGATCCGATCATTGCTGGCAATCCAGTCGAGGAGCTTTGTGCGGTCTTTCTGATATTTAGCGTAGGCCGCTTGATAGACCTCTAACGCCTTGTCGTGTCTGATCTTCTCATCCAGAGCGGCTTTCCCACTGTCGCCGGAAAGATATTTTGCGAGATAGTTGCCCCCAGTGAAAGCAGCGGCATTCAAAATTGCTCCACCAACCATAATAGCGATTGAGGCCATTGCTATATATATATGATTTACATTGAGGCAGGGAGGATCTTCTGGTCCTCGAGGTATTTCTTGAGAGCTATGCTCCCAGCCATGGCAGCAGTGAACTTCACGTAGTTCATGAGACTCGAGCTGGGGTCGGCTGTGAGATTTTCCTTGACGACCTTTTTGCCAACCCAGCCAATAGTTGCGACAAGACCAGTTATTGTGGCCGCATCAAGAACAGCTTTCACGAGCTTGTTGTCAGACATGGTGTATATATAAGATTTTAAATTTCAGTCGACTCTTCATTATGCGTTGTCTCGTTGATTTGTTGTGTTGCTAATTGCCAAACTGTTTTTAGGGCGACAATGTTGAATTTAAGCATAACAAAAAGAATACCTCCGATTGCAGCCCCGTTTACGAAGCCTTGAAAGAGATTTGCCATAGTAGTATATATATATGTTTTTTACTCCATCTCGCGAATTCTTCGTCTCGGTGGTGGGGAAGTTTGAACTTCATTCACCACTGCCGGCGCAGGGTCTGGGGTCGGGGCTTTGCGTCTAAGTGTATTCATAATGGCCTCGCGTTGGTAATAGACGCCCCAAGCGGATATAATTACGCCGACAACCGTTATAATCCAGAAACCAGAGTTGCTGCTAGCTTCTTCATTTGTCGAGTTTTGGGGTGCCGAGTTTGGGGCAGGCTCATTTGTTGCTTTAGCAGCTTGTGCTTGTTTTTTTGCCTATCTTGCCAGGCGGTTGCGCTCAGCAAGCCTTTTGCCAGAAGCAACACGACCAGGGTTTTTGGCTGGAGCAGTCTTTGGGGTATCAGAGATAACGTGCGTTGCTGGCGCGACTGTTTCTTCAGGCACCGTCTCGAGTGGTTGAGCCATCATGTATATATATGTATATTTTTTATTTCAAACCTTCGTGGTTTCTGCCAGGTTTCTGTCAGGTTCCTGCCAGGTTTCTGCCAGGTTCCTGTCAGATTATGTGTCAAAAATTTCATCAAAACATGTGTCAACTTCATCAAAACCCTCGAGTGGATAACCTTCACCGTCTCTGCTTGGGTGTACAGGTGGCAACTCTTCTGGCTCCTTTTTGAAGTCGATGTGTTTTGTAGTGATCAAAACAGCATTGGCCAAGGCCAAGAAGCGCCCACAACGCAGTGCAAGGTTTCCAGCAAGAGATGAAAGTTCCTGGTTAATCATGTAGTCATTTTTGAGTTCTTTCTGCAGGGCCTCCACATCGTCAATCTTAACAACCATGCCGGCGCCTTTGGTTGCGAACATTATAACGCTGTCAATCAGAGACTCGGTCGTCTTGTTACCGACATAGGCTTCATACCTTTTGTAGTACTTTTCAACCTGTTTTTCTGTCAGGCGTTTCACCTGCTCGTGTGTGAGCTGGGCACCGATGGCCTCTTTTGATTTGCCGGTTGAAACAAGGACTGCCAGTTTCTCTCGTTGAGCTGGAGTGTCTGGACCTGTTAAGACTTCAGGAATCGCTGATGGCAAGGAGCTATCAGGGGTTGCCTCTAGCAGCTGCATGATTTCATCGTCTTCTTGGAGGTTTGTTGCCATTGCGTATATTATTATGTATTTATTTTTCAATTATTCTCTTGATGTCAGGCAAAAGACTTTCAACCTCACGTATAAGCCCCGTCATGGTGGCTGGGCACACAGTGACTTTCAAAGGATATCGACTAATAAGCATGAGACGCAGATCGTCCTCGCCAGCGGTTTTGATTATCTGTATTTGCATCTCCTCCGCATGACTCTGTAATTCACCCAGAAGTTGTGAAAATACCGTGAGCTTGTGGATACTGGTTGAGGTGTTCATGGTTCAGCGTATATATATGTTTTCACATTTTCACTTCAACCCCATAGGGATGTCGCAGAGAGAAGACTAGGTGAGAAAACTTGTGCCCCTTTAATTTTGCAATCAACTCTTTGTACTCCTCGTGTGAGAGCTCACCGGCATAGTCGTCGAAGATGGCCTTCGTTGTTTTGCTTGATGGGGTGTAAAAAAGCACAATCGCTGCAACGTTTTCCCTAAAGGGTTTCGCAATGCTGGTTAACTGTTGGGTTAGCACCCACACTGACAAGCCGCTGTGGCGAGCACTGAACCCTAGTTTCACAAGTTGACTCGTGCGACCTTTCACATCCCTCGAAGCAGCACAGTCATCCAGCACAAAGAGCGTGTTTGTCCCGTCGAAGAAATAACTGGCTAAAGTTAACCATGCTTCAATCTCATGCTGCTGACAGTCTATCACGAAAATGCGTGGCTCCTTGTCCACGAAACCGTCGTAGGTCTTGTTGTGGACAAATGTTGGGCAGAAGAGAACAATATAGTCAAACTTGCCCCTGAAGGGGCCACGCAGCTGATTCAGAAGATATTGTGTTTTGCCAGAATTAGTCGGGCCGATAATTAGGGCATTGAATGGCAGCTTTCGTGGGTCCATTCTCTATATATTTTTATGTGTATATATGTGTTTAGTACTGAACCGCCTGCAGCTGTCTATCAATGATGTTCATCTGTGAGTCGCTGATGGTGTAGATGTGGCAGTGCACGTTTCCCGAGCCGGAGGTTGCCCTTTCGAGCTCAAGATGTACGCCGTCCTTTGTGTTGACGAGGCGTTGACCGCTGCCATGTAGGGTTGTATCAGCCATTGATCTAAGGTTGATAAGGAGGCCGAACTTGTTGCCAGTGAGATATTTTGTTAGATTCATGTTGGGCCTGCCATCGCCCTTTTTTTTGAAGAGGCGACTGACCTCGCGCCACATGTCGGTCCCGTTGATGCCTTCGTTGTAAATCCTGTTGGGGGAGCCGTTTATGGTGACATTAACTTTGGTGATGTCTGGGTTGAAGTATTTTTCTGAGTCCCTGGCTCCTGCCGTGTAGGGTTCGATGAATAGCAGAAGGATGGCTTTCAGTGACCTGCGCTGCGGATTCACCCTGAGATTCAGCCGAGCGTCTGAACCCTTCGAGAAGGGAACCACTTCCTCTCGCATGATATGGTCGTGGGCAAACTCCTTTCCGCTAGAGTATACACTTGTTGCCTCGTCAGCCAGCTGCTTACTTCGGATTGTCTCGTACTCAAGCTGGATATTTGTCAACTTGTAGACAAGCTTGCTTGTATCAGAACCCCTGACAACTTGGGAAGCCTGGGCGAGCGTTATCTCGAATGTCAAATCGTTGTAGAGTGCCTGTGGGTACATGACGCCGTGGTCTGTTATAATCTGGTGGTCAAGGTTGATGCGGTATTTGTTTTTGTAAATGGTCTCCAGTTTGTTTTCCGCATCCACGCCAGAGGTCTTCTTGTCGCCGGCACTAGAGCGAATCTTACTCAAGTCTACACTCTGGATGCCCTCGGGGAGCATGTTGTCTCTCTTATCAACAGAGAGGAATAGATCCTCAAAGATTTTGTAAATATCGTACCCAACGGTGTCCTGGACAGTGGTGGCGGCAAACTTCACAACAAGCCTGTCAACTAGTGCTCTGGAGACATTTTGTACAAGATAGTTGTTTGCGTGGCCGCCGGCAAGGTCGATGTTAAAGAGCAAGGCAAGCGAGCCCGACACGATAACCTCATGTTCGTTGAGCTTGGGCACCGTAACGTACAGGGTCTCGCCGGGATTGGCTGAAGTGCGTTCAAAGGTGATGCGCTTTACGGTGCGCTCTGCTTTCATAGCACCAAGAATCTTCTCGGCATTAGTTGGGAGGAGGTTGGGTTGCACGGGTTGCACGGCCATAGCCAGAGTATATATATAAATTTATATTTATATTTATATACATCATGGCAGAAGGCGGATATGACTATGATCCAACTGGCGAGAACGAAAACACCGGGCTTGACTGGGATATAGACCACGATGGTGACGACGACGAAGAAGAAGTTAACAGAACAACCCCCTTTCAACCGGGAGCTGCATCCACCCCATATCCTGGCGGTGAAGAGCAGATTGAAATGCATACACTGCCTCGCGAACAGAGCGGCTTAGATGATGAAGGCATCCCTCTGCTTGAAGGCGACTTCTTAGATGCAACGGAAAAATCCTCTAGGATCGATGCAGCTATGGACTGGCTTAAAAGCCGCTTTCCGAGAATGAATCCCAGCCGAATAGACCCTATTGGTTTCGGTAAAAAAACAGAAAATATAGGCAGAATTGTTACCTTTGGGCCAAGGGGTGGCGAGAAGCCCATTTTCAAACAAGATGGGTCTGGCCTTCTTAAATCATTTACAGACAAATTCAAAGGGGCTCTTGGCCCAAGCGCTGAAGATATCGTCTCTGAAGACAATACAACTATAAGAGAAGAAAGACAAAGATTGAAGGAGGCAGAGAAACAACTAAAGGAGGCGGAAAGGGTTTCTGTAGCACGGCAACAAGCAGCAAGTGAGGTTCAAAATCTCAGGGGAAGAATCGAAGAAACTCAAGCGAGGATTGAAGCTCTGGAGCAGGAACACGGTTCAAACGTTGAGAGTCAAACCGAGCTAGATCGGTTAAAACAACTAAAGAAAAATCTTCAAGGCGATCTTGAAAACCAGAAAAAAGAATTAGGCGCCATTCAAAAAATACAAAAACAACGAGACCAAGAACAGGCAAAGGTTGACAAACTCAGAACACAACTTTCTGCGAAAACAAAAGAAAGAAATGCTGTCGAAGCAAGACTGAACTCCACCAAGCCGCTGGATGAGTTAAACGAACAAGAGGCCGAGCTTGTACGACAAAACGAGGAAGACAAACGCGTGATAGAGGATGAGAACACTTCTCCCTCTGACAGAGAAGCTGCAGAAGCCCGAGTTGCTGAGCGAGAAGAAGAACTGGCAAGACTAAGAACACAAGTTCAGGAAAGAGAAGAAGCCTTGCCTCTTCGAGAGCGGGTCAAAAATATCTTCAAGAAATATGGCTGGACCCTTCAGGCGGTTGTTCTGGCTGCAGGTCTAGTCATAGGCGCTGTGACGATTGCCGCAATGAATGGCTTAAAGGCCGGCACCAAGGCTATTGGCAATGGGCTCAAAGCCCTAGGAAATAAGGTTGCCTCCATCTTGCCAGGCTTGATCGGTTCGATCGTGAGCTTTATCTTCAAAACAGCCGGCCAGGTTATATCCTTCCTTGGCGAGCACGCCTGGCTGCTGATCCTTGCCGTTGTAGGCTTTATGATTGAAAGGAGCACCAAGCGCAGGAAATAATTATCTCATCCAGGCAAACAAGCTTGCTAAAGCAAGCGCACCCACACCAATGAGCGCCTTGTTAACATGATGCGGCTCGATCTTTGTCTCTGGTGTGGTGTCTGGTGTTGGTGTGCGGGCTGGTGTGGGTGTGGGGGATGGTTTTGGGTCTTTTGGCGCTATGCCCTGTGCCTGTGTCACCTGTTTGTGAATCGGGTTCGATGGGTGGCTGTTTGGTGGATTGATCTTTGTCGGCCCTCCGTCCATGGGGCGAAGGGAGGCTTTTTTTGTGGTAAGATTGACATCATTGTTAACACCCAGCTTCATCCCTTGCGTTGCCTGCATAAGATTGTTGTTGTACCCCACCACGCTCTCTGTGTTGATAACCATACGTGACGGCATCAGCCAGCTACCAGGGGCAACTACAAAGTTAAGCCACACTTTCGTTGCTTGGATGGCCTGCTGATAATGCTGTACGCTCTTAGATATGTCGTTCAGTCTTATAGCGTCCTCTAAGAGTGTGAGGAATACTCTCTGCGTTTCGAATGCTCGGCCTCCATTCCCAAGAATGCTGCTGCGAGTGTTTGCTTGTGCACCCAGAATGCAATACACAAAGGCCTCGATTGACTGATTCATACGCGCGAGCCCTGGCTGTGTTAGCCCTTGTGCATAATTCGGCACAAAGTGCTCGAACTGACTAACAGCGCCCTGGTCGTTACGAACGAAGTATATGCCGTTTGCGCGATAGTTTGGGTCTTTTCTGTCTGTAACGCGCTCATCATCAAACAGGGCTAGATCGGGATCAGGATAATCATAATCAGTAGAGTAGGGGCCCTCACCAGTAACCCAAATGTACACATTGCCAAGACCGTGGTTTTTGCCGTATGTGAAACGGAAGTCAGAATTGGAGTCGACACCAAACTCTTGGCAAATCCGCTTGTATGCGTCGATGTTGAACTTGTTATCTTTCTGGTTGAATGTGGGGTCGTCTGGCAAAGCACTCACGCTCTGTTCCCCACCAAGCTTGTAGAGTATTCGTCTTGTTGTGAAATAGACGTGAAACCTGTAAAATGATCGGAGCTGCGGGGTTAGGGAGAGAGTCGAGTTCTTATCAAACAGAAGGTCACGCGAGATCCCACAGCCGGTTGTTGCACACCACAGAGCAAAGTTTAGTTGTTGTGGCCAGAAACTCATATGCGGGCCGCCGAGCCACTTTCTCCCATATTTTGCGGTTGTGAACGAAATCTGTGTGTCTCTGAAAATGTTTCTGTATTTCGTTGTGAAATAATCAGTTGGCGTGACATAGATCTTTTGCGCTTCGTCGTTCAAGACAGAACCAATCATCATGTCTTTATCGATTGAGGTGGCGAAATCAACAGCAGGGATTGGTTTTTGTGTGTTTCGGTTTAACGTCAACTGATAAGGGAAACCACCAATATACTCTAAACCAAGCGCGTCTTTCAGGGCTTGTGTCCAATTCTTGTGCGGTATGTCTGCGGGCATAGCCCAGGAGCCTGGGCCCTTTATGAAAAGCACTTCTCCTGTGGCTTTGTGCTTTTCATCGAAAGAAACTTCTGTTGTAAATCTTGACATATCAGCGTGCGGGAAACGCCTTTTGAAGTCTGAAATAGCCTTAGCCTTGGCGGCTGTAGAGAGTTTTTCAGCCTCCGGAGAACTCAGCCAAGCAAGTTGCGGATTTACTGTGGGTGGTGTTGGCTGTTTTTTGCTAATATATCTTTGTTCTGGATAGAGGGGATTTTGGGGACGAGGAAAAAACGGGGGTGGAGGTCCGTAATCGTGACCGCCAATGTCTAGACCGAGATTTGAACCAGGATTAAATCCGCCAGGGCGTCTGCCAAACATGATTGAATATATATATATTTTAAATTTAAATATATATATTTATATACACAATGGTTGTGTTAACAATCGTCGCACCTTCGAACCCTCACACCATCTACTTCGACCACCCGCTTCAGAAACCGAGCTACATCCGGCTCTTATCCACCACGATTTATAATTCGTGGTTTAATCTAAAACAAAGAGGTGAGATTACATTAACTACCAACCCTAATGAGAACAAGACTACCAGAAGAATACTTGAAGGGCATTACACTATGGATAGATTGGCAAAAGAATTTGAAGAAGCCTTCGAAGGTAACTTTAAATTAACAACCGAAACAAATACTCCAGTTGGTCAGATGATAATTTCCAAACTTTATTCTGAGGAGGTGAAGCTTGACCGCGATCTGTCTAAACTGCTTGGTATAAGTCCTAAATTGCTCTTTATAACATTCGTCAAAGGATTAACATCACCAAGCACTTACTTTATCCACTGCGATCTGGTTGATAAAGAACAGAACCTGTTCAACGGTAAGCCTTCGACTGTCTTGGCTAAATTTGATCTTCGTGGAAAGGCCTATGAGAGAGTTTTCTATGAATCAACACAGCAGAACATCTTGCGTGACGTCTCGTCTGGTGATTATGTAAACAGCATAACACTGTCTGTAAGGGATGAACACAATGCCCTTTTTGACTTCAATAACATGCCCCTTGAATTTGAACTTGAGATCAATTAAAAAATATATTATATATATATACCCCCTGATGATGAGCTCGACTAACGTGTTGCCATCAGCTCCTGAATACAGCGAAACTCCATCGCTTTACCCAGACTTATCCAACGGTGAAGGCTTCAGACTCAAAAAAATCTCTGACTTGCAAAAGGAGCTTGAGTCGGAGGCTAATCATTACAGACAAGTTGCTAAGAAATACAAGCGAACACATACAATTGTTCACGGAACAGCAGTAAGTTTTGGTTTTATTTCTACAGGCTTGTCTACAGCCACAATCGCCACAGCCCTGACAGGAGCCGGGCTCATCGCCAGCCCGGTTATTGCCGGCGTGGCAGCTATTATAGGTTTTTCAGCAGCCGGCATCACTTTGTTTAGTAGGCGGCTTCAGAGAAAAATTACTAAACACGAGAAAATATACACACTCGCCCTTGCAAAACGAAACTCTGTCTTTGAGCTGGTTTCAAAAGCTCTAACTGACAAGCGTATCAGCGATTCAGAATTCAAAATAATCCTCCGTGAAGTTGAGAGCTATTATGAACTTAAGAACGAAATACGCTCTGGTGAAGCAAAACCCTCACAAAACAAACAAACTCAAACTCAAACGCCAGATCTTGACAAGATCAGAAAAGAAATCCGCAAGGAAGAACAAGAAAAGATTCAAAAAAAAAATCAATCGTCTTACCGCTGTGTCCAAGTCAGATTTGAAAGACTAAATTCGGGTTTCTCGCTTTATCTAACAAAAGAACGCAATTGCGTGACAAAGCGTGACACATGACGTGACATTGTGCGTGACTGTCACGCGTGACATTGCGTGACACATAACAAAAAGGGACAAAACCCTCGTCAGGGGGTGCTCTGGTGGCTGTTTCGTTTTTGCCTAGCCTAGGCTAGGACTTAACTCCGGACAAAGGAGTTGTCGTTTCCCATTTAGCCTCTGGGAGCGAGGTCGAGTTCTCCTAGGAGATCTCTGTTCGAGCACCCCCCTGTATCAGTTGGGCCGGGGCTGGTTCACCAGGGGGTCACTAACTGACGCAGCAACCCCACTACCCCTGGTCTGACATCGCATTAGCCGTAAGCAGGATTCAGTGGGGGCCAGCCACACCTCCCTGAGCTATACCGAATTACAGACTTACTGTAATATATGGTGCGAACAGGTCTTTTATATTCGACCGAATTGCCGTGCTTTCACATGTGGTAACTCATAAAGAACTACGCATGCGCAAATATAACCGAAAGTTGTATTTTTCTAAATATAGGCTTTACATAATAAATACCGGAAGTCACGATCGCCAAATTGAAAAAATAATTATAATGTTTAAGCATGACTGACTTCACCGCACGGCTCAAGGAACTTGACAAACAACACAATTTTGCCATCCTTCGCTCGCTATATGGTGGTGATTATAGGAAAGAAATACACCGCTTGCGCCTGCCGGAAAAACTTTGCCATATCTACGAAGATATGGGGTTGGCAGAGATGGGGAAACAATATCTACAAGAACATTATAACGCCTTGCAGCGTGAACGTTGGGCCCGAAGATTTCTATCTTGTTATTCTTGCGACGGCCCATTTTTACAATCAAGCGATTCTTGTGAACTTTATTGCAAAAAATGCGGTCGTGTGGAAGTGCTAGAGGATTATGCTCCGGCATATACAGATCAAAACATTTTGTACAAACCAAGACAAAGGCAGTCGGCACGGTGTTATGCGTTTGGGTACGCTTTAACACGAATTAACAAAAGGATTGGATTGACTATCGACCAAATAAATGAGGTGAAACGTATTTTCAAACATATACAAGCTCGGCTTCCGAGAATCTCTTATACGTTTGTGATCTACAAAATCCTGGACATTACAACGCCGCTTGAAGACCCACAACGAGCGATTGTAAATTGCCTTAGACAACAGATGTCAAACAATATGATAATTAAAAACGCACATTTATGGAGCAACGCTTTCAAAGATCTGGAGTAAAAGTTGCTGCTTTCTCAATAAGAAAGGCTTCTAACAGGGCACTGTCATCGCCGATGTTGTCTTCAAAAGTTTCACCAGGTATGGTTTTCTCAAGGTGTTTTTGATTTGATAAATTTTCATGTATTTTTCTGCGAAGCCTTGCCAAGTTCTCGTGAAATCGTTCGACCTTCGGTTGAATACTGTTCAAAAATCCCTCATGCTTGACAATTTGAAGCTCTGTGAAATTCAACATTTTCCATGCAAAGAAAGCAACCGGCTTCGGCCCCTCATCTGGAGCAAGGAAAGCCTTTTTCATTCTGATGTAACGCAAAAACTCTTCATATACGTATTCTTTGCTGAACGACATTCTGACCGCGCCGTAAGAACACCATAGGTCTTTCTCGGCTATTGAAGCCATTATTTGCTCAAATGTCTGAGTTTGTTTAAGAGCACCAATGTCAATAAGTTTACTTTGATTGCGTGTAAACTTTTGTTTTGAAAACAGATAACAGATGCCCCAGGCAAGCGCTGTGTGACCTTTTGTCTGGTAAATATTTCCGCCGTTTAAAAGATTATTATGATTCGAACTTGGCTCTATCTGTTGTAGAGAACACATTCTGAAGTAAGAATCAATGAAAAGGGCTTTATTAACCATAGATCCGCTAAAATAAAGGCCCGTTTGTATCTGGGGTGTATAATAACTAGGAACTCGAGTCATAGCTATTTTCCGCTTGAAAGGACATTTGAACTCCAAAAGAATTACATTGTTTTCTTTGTCTACATAATAGCCGTCAGGGCTGCATATAATCTTTCTATATAATGAGTGATCTGTGCTAGATTAAGGGATATAGAATGGGCAAAAACTCTAGCAGAGTGCTTCTGTTCAAAGCATTTGCGAGCGATCGGTTCGAACAGATTGCCCCAGGTACAAGCCGTATTACTGTGCATGTCGGCTGGCTGTAATTTCTTTAAAAGCAAGCTCTGTGGTGTTTCAAACGGCGAAACTCCGATCAAGGCTGCAATTTCGGATGCCCCAAGAGTATTTTGTCGATAACTCACCCAGTCGGCACTCTTTTGTTTCAGACCAGTGTTCCTCGATTTGAGAAAGTTCAAGAACACTTGTGTTGTCGTCATCATTGATATACAAAGGGAAAGGGTTTTTTCAATTGATAATACCCGAGCATCTCTGTTCGAAACGCTGCGAGTGGTGTCTTGCCTTCGATGAAATCCGCAACAAAGCTTGCATTACGGATCCTGTGTAAAGGGTCAAGATCATTCAAGGTTATAGAGGATTTTTGTTCTTGCTCTTGCTCATCAAGCCATGCACTCAGCTCATGCTGGCTGATGTTTGAGTTTGCAAGGACATCTCGAATAACCACCGGTGATGGTGGTGGTAAAACCCCCTCATGCTCGTGAAGAACTCGACGGTTTCTTCTAAAGATCGGGCAGCCCTTATTCATATGATTATAAAACGTTGACACGCAAACCATTCGCTGACAGTCGGGGCAGGGGAGTTTTGAATTACTTGCCTTCAGTTGAGCAGCAAAAAGTAGCATAGGCATCGTGTATACAAGGGGTAAGCGTTTATTCAATTGACAACACCGACGAGGTGTTAAAATTCTTTGCTAACAGAAACTATGTCAAAAGTTTCTAAAAAATAATCAAGATCTTTCTCAGGTACAACACATTCGTATCCATCGCTATGAACTATTAAAACGCTTGGATAATTACAAACGTTAGGAACAAAACGCGGGGGAACACACCGTTTCGAAGGCGGGCAGCCGTTTTTAAGGTGTAGGGAAACAGTTTGTCTAGACAATCGTTGATTACAACCGAGACAAAGCTCTTTCGGTCGGGCTTCTGTTCGCAGCTTCTTACAAGCGTATTTTTGGTGCTCAACAAGCGAATGACCTTGTGTGAAGTTTAAGCCGCAATGTCTGCAAGGATTGTATTCGAACGTCCCTTTGTTCTTTGCATATAAATCGTCGCCTTCTTTCAACTCAATTCCCCGCATTTTCAAAAACGCAACGGCAGTCATTGGTTCGTTGACGAGGGGCATTGTCACCTTTATATGGGGTGTAAGGGTTTTTTTCAATTGGTTATGTCTAGCTTGCCGTTGTGGAGACTCTTACAGGGTTTGAGGGAGGGGGTATCAGAGTAGTGAGTGGGGAGGGACGTCAAATGCGGTTTTTTCAGATACCTAAATAAGCCGCCAAACGCCCGAGTTACCGGGCCCCCAGGTCGAATGCAATGAGGCCTGGGGGCCCGGTAACTCGGGCGTTTGGCGGCTTATTTAGGTATCTGAAAAAACCGCATTTGACTCCCTCCCCACTCACTACTAAGTCCTTCAAATTGAGACACCCAATAAACACAAAAACGTCAGCGATTTTAACAGAATATCAGCGTTTGAACTTGGAGAAGAACAAAAATGACCGTTTGCAAACCCAAAAGTCAACATTAACAGCAAAATTCGGTCCTAGTCCTACCTTAGTAGCTGTTCATTTATCCTTGATACACATTTTGGTAAAGTTTGGAAACAACCGGTTGCTATGGTGACGAGATATGACGTCATACGTAACATGTGGTACATCCATTTCTTTAAGAAAAATACGTGTTTTTCACCTTTTTTCAGCGAAAAAACATAAAATGCTACCAACAGCATCAAAATGTTTAATTGTATGTTATTTTCAACTCTAGCAAACAATATTTGCAATTTCCGCATTTTCCCGATAAATTTAAATTTTTAGTAAAATCCAAGATGGCGGCCATCATGGCGGCCATTTTAGATGACGTCACGGACCTCCAGCAGCGCCCCAACCCATAATATTTACCTCACCTTGTAGAACAACGGTACAACGGTACAACGGTTGCACTTCTTGTCGAGCGGTTAAACTTTGAACCAGTTTTCATTCAGCTACGCCAACACTGCGACCGCGACAACGCGAAAATTTCGCGCCTTTTTTAATTTGTCCAATCATGTGAACAGTATTTTTCTCTTTTCTTTTCTTCTCTTTTTTTCTTTCTTTTCCCTTTTTTAACTAATAGTTCACGCACGTTTTCGTCAAAAAAAAAAAACAATTGCAGGCAGCAGTCATTTTCACTTTCCTTCAAAATGCAAAATTTACCGCCATCGCTGGTTATACGTCATGTAGACATAACGTCTATCGATAACTTTTTTACCATATTTGGGCAGTGTATCAATGTGTTGAATTATAAATATATATATATATATATATATATATATATATATTACATGGTATCACTAAATATACCCTCCTTTAAATTCATCATGGTGGTACAGGGTACAAAGACTTGAGTAAAGGAATCAAACAATATTGAAAGAACAAGACCCCTTTTCATTTATGAGGGAACTAAATTCTTCCGCAATTATTGAATATGACTGGTATGTGAAGGGCAGCTCAAGTATAGGACCACAAGTTCTAACTATATATATTGGTCTACGAGCAGCCCCCTCGAGCTTACTAAATGTGACCAAAATTGATTCACATGTTATAACATTACTCTCTGTCAAAAATGAAAATGACCGTTAGCTTGTCCATCTAGGGACCTAATATACCTCTTCAGATAATCCAGAGACATTGGTTGTTTACCATTTACCCAAAAATTCCGGAAATTTCGGTCAGAATGTAAATGGTAAGACAATTTTGGCTCGACCGACCGGAAAATTTCCAAAATGAACGGAACGTCTTGAAAGGTAGTCCAAAATTTCCAACCGAAATTTCCGAACGGAAATGTGTGTACCATTTGCTTTTATCTACCAGTTCCAGACCCTGTGCCAGTTTTAATGCGTAAGCGTGGTTACTCAGCTTGTTTCTGGTGTCAAATGGTAAATGGTACACGCCAATCGCAAACGGAATTTCCCTTTCTGGAGTTTTGCTTATGTACACAAACCGTGGACCAACCGGTTTTCCCTTGTAAATGGTAAACAACCATTATCTCCGGTTCATTCTCTGGATTAGCCTGCAAAAAGGCTCGTGGTTTGGAGGGGCGCTATTTAACGGCGCGAAGCGCCGACAAAGGGGAGCCTGCACGCGAGTTTCGGAATGTCGAATGTCAGCGTCCAAATTTTGGACGCAAAGCGCTAGTGAATGTTTCTTGAGCTAAAATAACCTTAAAGCAATCACTTTTTCATTTAAATTTTCTTTCTATGTTTCGGATACAGAAGAAAAAAATGGATATATGTTCGTGGCGTCTGATCGCGAGATGTTTATGAAATAGCTGCGTTATGCGTTACTCAGGGAAAAGGTTTCAAATTACTTTTGACATCTGCAAATTGCAACATTTTTACCTCAACTGAAAAAAGTATAATTCAAAGGGCTAAATTTGTTTCTCTCCTCCTTAATTATCACTTCTGTCGTTAACTTTGCCTGCGAACGCTTAAAATTTGACAGTTGACACTTGCTAAGGAATCCGCGAGTTCTTGTGGGCGGCAGCCGCGATTTTGAAGGATGCGTGCAGGCTTCCCTTCTTTGTATGACCCCACCGTCCGACTGGAAGCCTGTCCGCAGGCTATCTCTGGATTTGCACTGAGAAGCCTCACAATTTTCTTGGGGGTAGTCTTCTTTTTAAGATACATTTGTTTCAAGCCTTGGTTTGAAAGGCTGGGAATGCTCTAAAAACTGAAAGTATTGGTGCAAAACAATCAATAATGTACCTGGGCTTTTGTAGAAGTTCTTGGTGTGCCAACTCATTATTTATACGAGAAATGTTACCTGCAGTTACCTTAGTAAAACACTTATAATCACTGAGGAAATCCAAAAGGTCTCCATCATCAGGGTCAAAGTTATCACCAAGTGCAGTGGTAATAGTCTCCCTTTCCTCTACTGATACATAGAGTAAAAATGATTCCAGTAAGAACCTGTTTGAAATACTTCCCTCCCCAAACATCACTGATGCCACTACAACACCTGACAAATTAATTGGAAAATAATTGTCCCTTTTGACACCATACACACGAGTTTGTTATGGACTGACATCATTATTTCTATGTCCACGAGATGTGGACATAGAAATGTATTGCGAAATGTACTTCGAAATGTACTTCGAATGTACTTGGAATTGAGCACATGGTCACGCTCTGTCAACGCTATTCTGATGCCTTGTCGTGGAACGGCATTTTCTGTTGGGCCAGCAAGTAAAATCAAGTCACACAAGAATGGCCTGTATTCTGTCGCCTTTGATCTTGACCTGTTCCTTCCGTTGGAACCGATTCGTCTCATATTCGTGAGACGTCTAAAATGCGACAGATTTCCACGAGAGGAATTGCCAATACCGATGGAACTCGAACTTGCACTTGCCTAGCCTGGGAGCGCCCAAAAACACGAGATACCACAGAACTAACATTTGGCTGATTTGACTGCGATGACTGCGACATTTGTTCCGATAAATGTCGAACTCCCTGAATAAGGGGTTGGAGTTGATCGGCCATTTTGTTTGCGTATCCCGCACTCTGCTGACTAGTTGTTGCTCGCTGGCTCTGTAAGAACTAATTGATAATCTCGAATGTAATTTCTTTTTCTCGTACACTGATTTCCGAAACTCGATATGTTGTGTAAATATCTCACATCACTTTTTCTCGATTGATGATTGCTATTCTCGAATGGCGATCTATTATTCTCGTATCTCGATTGGTAATTACTTATTCTGGTATAGTGGTTTCCAATTCTCGTATAGTGATTTCCTGATCTCACATATCGATTACTGAAACTCGATAGGAAATATTTTACATCTAAACTCTTGGTCTTCGGCCATCGAAGTTTGATTAAAAATATTAAACAAACAGCGGTGATAAACATTTTAAAAACATGCATTTTATGAACTTAACGTTTCGTATGCTAGTCAACATACATTTTCAAAAGTATAACCTTTAAAATATGGGAAGCTATTTATACTGTATCAGTGGGGTCTGGAACCTAGACAGAAAAAAAAAACAGTGGAAATTTAAGACGTTCCTAAAGGAAACTGTCTGTAAATGAAAAATGAAAAAAAAAAAAAAACCTATACTAATAAAGTAACAGCTTTTCGCTGCTGACATTGGCATTCAATGCTGGCTGCAAATCCTGAATAAATAAGGTCTCTTTAACCTTACAATGCTAGTCAGTCTTGCCAGACGCCAAAATGTCAAAATGTCAAAATGGTCCCATTTGATGTTATGACCGGTGTTTTTAACGTGATCAGCAATAGCAGAGGAGTGATCATTTTTCAAAAGGGCCTTGAAATGTTCCGTGTTCCGGTCGTGGAGTCTTAGCTTCGTTTTCCCAATGTAAAAATCATTGCAGTCCTAGCAACTAGCTTTATAAATGACTTTGGATAATTGTGATCGGTTGAGACGGTCCTTGTATGGGAAGAAAGATTTGATGCGCCGTGTGTTTTGAAAAAATAACCTTGAGTAAAAGGGTAGAAACGATTAACACAAGATTTAAGACGCTTAGTAATATGGTTACTATGGAGACCTAAAAAGGGTAGTAAAATAATGACATCTTTTTTGGGGACTGTTGCTACGGGATCATTTGGCCTCCTCTTGTTCTTGATATCATTGATATTAAAGGTGATGATGCCCTGAGGGTAGCCATTTTGTAGCAAAAGCCTTTTGAGATCATCGACAGCGGATTTTAACAATGAAGTGGTGGAGCAAATAGGAAAGCATCGATACGTGAGCGTGCGGATGAGGTTGATTTTGTATTTGCGTGGTGTAAATGAATTCCATTTGGCATAAAGACCTGTGAATGTCTTCTTACGGTGAACAGATGTGGCGAAAATGTTGTTTGGGCACCAGTTTTCACCTTACACTTTGGTTTAGATATGTTGATGACACTTTCTCCATGTTTGACAGACCCCACTGATACAGAATAAATAGCTTCCCATATTTTAACGGTTATACTTTTGAAAATATATGTTGGCTAGCATACGAAACGTGAAGTTCATAAAATGCATGTTTTTAAAATGTTTATCACCGCTGTTTGTTTAATATTTTACATCTAATAGATAGCCCGCGATGTGCTCTACAAGATAAGGTAAATATTTGTTTATGACGTTATATCTCGTTACCATAGCAACCGATTGTCGTCAAATTTTACCAAAATGTGTCTTAAGGATAAATGAACAGCTACTGAAAACGACATGTGCTAATCGTAAATGGTCTTGGAAATATCGGAGAAAAACCTTAAGGGGGTGGGAACCACCCCTCCCCACCCCTTGTGCGACCGAGGGTTAAGTCAGATTTTACGGGGTGGAAATTACCCCCCTTGTGCGTCCGAGGGTTAAGCATTTTGATGCTTTTGGTAACATTTTCTATGTTTTTTCACTGACAAAAGATGAAAAACACGCATTTTTATTCCAAAATTGGCTGGACCACATGTTACTTATGACGTCATATCTCGTTTCCATAGCAATCAGTTATCGCCAAACTTAACCAAAATGTGTCTCCAAGATAAATAAACAACTTCTAAAAACGGCATGTGCTAATCTTTACCCTATTCGGCCTGGGGGGGGCACAAAGTGCCCGCGCTAACTTTGAACATTCATAACTTCTTTAATATGTATTCAAACGCCATAAAACTTTGTGACTTTTCCTAAAATTTATCTGGCAACAATTTGATATGAAAATTTTTTTATCACGTGACTTGATGTTTCCATGGCACAAGATTTTGCATGTTTTTTGAAATTTGCATATTTATACCTTTGAATGAAGAAAAACAATGTTTATTGGTATAACTTTTATATTTTTACGTCATTTAGCGTTTATTATTGCTTTTGATTAATTTTGAGTGAATTTGGACGGTTTTTAAGAGGTTTTAAAAAAATTCAGAAATCCAAGATGGCGGATCCAAGATGGCGGCCGTATAACTAATTACCTAACAACTACATCAAATGACGTCATCGCTCCATTGTGCGGACCGCAAAAGAGACAGTTTTGGACGTACTATGTACCCCCTAGGTTTCATTGTCATAGCCCCCCCCCCCCCCCCCTAGGCTCAGAAACTCAAAAAAAACCCAGGTTGAGTAAGGGGGTGGGAACCACCCCCTCCCCACCCCTTGTGCGACCGAGGGTTAAGTCAAATGTTAAGGGGTGGAACGTAATATTTATGACTAAGTAAGTGCGATTACACCAGGTGGTACTCCTAATATGTTTGGTTTTACGCGTGCAGTCGGCGTTCGTGCAAGGGTAAATAAAACCGTTCTGTAAAATCCCTTCTTTCTATCCTGTATTCAATAAATAACTGAATTCACGTTGTTTCGAACAGTAAATACTAAGGATGGTAAACATAAATTAGGTGACAGCGAGGTTCTAGCTATTAATTTATTTCAAACATTTTTTTGTGTTGGTTTTCCGTTGACACCTGATATGATATATCGTACCCATATGATTGTTTAGTATATTAGCATAAGTTGGGCGCATGTTATAAGTACCGTGCCTATCAATTTTTATCCTTGGTCAGATTAGCATTTATCTACTGCATCAAAGTTCACTCTACGTTCTTTCTGTAAATACATCTGATTACTAAGCTGAAGTCAAATATAGTCTGTGACAGGAAACTTGTCAAATTCTCACATTTCAAGAGTGTGATGCAATGCATTAATCCAATTAAAACTCGATTATTTTTAATCTAGCTTGCGGTTAATTTATATCTTTCTAGGAGAGAGGCCAAGCCCTGAACAATTTTCCCAAAAAACATGAGCCGCAATTGCATCTTCAATATCACCATTAATTGTTTGTCACGTGCAGAAAGGAAAACAAGGGCTTTGCATGGGATTCACGCAACAGAGAAGCACGTGAACCGTGTTCGAATAAGGAACGATAGCAGGCTTTGAGACAAATCGCTATCATTATTATAATACATATATGACCCGCTTCAAATGTAATAAACATATCGAGCTTTTATTAATACATTCTTGATTATTCTATATACCTATTATTATTATTAGTATTATTATTATTATTATTATTATTATTATGTACTTGCAACTAATGTACAGCTTTCCTGCTAAAGTTTGTCTGTTATTTTGTCCCGTTATGTCTCAAAACTGCCTACACTCAGGCGTGTCCAAAACAACACATCCTTTGCATTTTCCATTATTGCAGTCACAACAACTCCCCAGTTGACATACGCCTCTTCTTTGTTTCTCATTCAGTGAAGCAACGTTTGTTATGACAGTGTTCAAGGCGTCGCATGAAATTCCTTGGCATGAATTTGTTTGTCGTTTAGCCGTCTCTACCAAGGCTGAGAAGTCTTCAGAGTCATCGCTTTTTTGTCCCCTCAACCCAATTAATCTAACAAGGGAGTTGTCATCAGCGCCTATCTCCTCTTTTGCCCCGTTGGTTCCGAGTCTTCTGTGGCTTCTACCATGCGAAGACGAGATTGCGAGCAGTAGAAGAATCATAACTATCAGAGCACCACACTGTAAATTAGAAAACAGAAAGTTGCGTAAGTTCAAGTTCAAGTAGCGTAAGTAAAGTTTGGTAACTCCAATTGGCTGTTTTTGATGTTCTTCCTTTTAAAATAAGACAACTTGGGTCTAAACGATTTTCATAATAAAAAATGAAACTAGGAAACGAAACCACAAAATTACTGTAAAGCAGAAATAAGAACAGCGACTTTGAGGAATATATGTCATTAGGAAAATCTTCATTCAAGACCTTACCTTGATAACAATTGTGTTCATGTTGCCTTTTGATTGACCCAGGGACTGCTTGCAAGTTACTGTTCAACGGATTTTCGGTTGGCCTTGAGCTGTTTTAGTACCCTATTTATATATTTTACTTAACGGAAAATTGTGGAATGTTTCACATTCTTGAAATTAATTTTAGACATTTACGTAAATGGAAAGATAACATATTGACATTTATTTAACATTGACATTGACAAATGAATTAACGAAGTTACATGGCTTCGACAGATTCTATTTAAGGATCCGTTAGACACCCACGTGTATCCGTCAATCAACTACTGCATGCGTTCAGGGCCCTGGATAAAGATCTGGGGTATTCTTTTATTGTGTGTGTGTCCGTGTGTGTCTAGGAGATGGTGGCTGAGTGTGGTTGTTGAACGGAGGGGTGAATATATTTCCCTTTCAGTGCCAAACTCAGATGGTGTGGATTTTTTAAAGGGATACACCGAACCATTATTGTCTTTGTTGTTTATGACGCACATTTTTCGTGAACTATTGATATTTACCTAGTAACGGAAAGAAAGATGAGGAGGATTTGAAGAATAGGTAAAAAGAATAAAATGACAAATATTATGTCCAGAAACAACGCGCACGTCTTCCCAAATTTAAACGCCTACTGTCTTGTTAAATTCCAAAGCGCCGCTATCATCCATTGAACTTCCTCGATAGCGTTATACGATAGCGTTATGTATGCAGGCTATAGTGCCGTCCTTATGTTTGCCTCGTATGTGGAAAAACGTAGGTGGTTGTGAGGTTATGGTTTCAGTTGACGCTTTGCAATTATAACTTTATACAGTTAAAGCAACAAGATTGTTTCTGCAACGTCACAGCGCCATTTTCGTCCCTCGCGTTCCTTAACTAATTGATGAACAGATTTAAGTATAACTTTGAAAATTAGCTAGAATGCGTAATAAAAATAATGGTTTATTTATATTATTACTATGTTTGTCTAATGCAGAGCAACTATTATTAATTCTCTTGGACTGCGGATGGCCAGGATGGAAATGGATTGCAGGTTAAAAAAATGGCTATTTTTCCGAGTTATTCTCTTGTGCCTTGAAAAAGCTCTAAAAACTGTTTATGATGTGCTCTTTCTTCGAAAAACTACTTAATATTCTCCTTTTAATGTTCATGGAGCATTTTACGTAAAAGTAAAGGTTCTTAATTAGTAGAATATTTCGCACAATTTTTACCATCAATCAAGAAAATCCCCGTGGCATTGCCTGCCCTTTAAGTTTTATTGCCATTGGCTTTTGAGTTTTAACGGGAACGTATCGTTAGATATATCACAAGAATGATTAATGTCATTAGTAGCTATGATAGATTGGAACATTTTTAATTTGATCCGTCTTTGTCTTTGACCTAGACCCGCTCCGCAGCAGCCGATGGCTGCGGTCGAGTTAGACAATTAACACAATTGTTTACATCAAAATTGTATTGTATTGTTGCTCATGCTGAAGTGTTAATTATTCCCATAAAGACTCAAAACACTAGGATTTGAAGTAAACACTATAATCAACTCTCTAAAGAGACCTCGGCCAATGAGTCAGAAAAGTACATGACATTCATTCGACTAATGGTGGGTGGACACTGGAATAACTATGACCACAATAATTTCTTTTTTCTCCTGTGTCCGCCTCGAATAGTCCTTGCTAATTGCGGACAAAACATTTGTAACTTAAACTTTAATTTGAAATAAAACTTGTTGTTGTTGTTGTTGTTGTTGTTGCTGTTAATAACCATCTTCCTGTGTGGGCTGACAAGCGCAAAAAGAACTATTAAAGCGACAAAAAAGAATGTTCATCATAAACATGGTTAGTATGAGGAAAACTCGGAAAATCATTTGATACCGCGAGTTGATGGCAATTATAGTAGAAAATCCAGTTATAAAAAAGGCTTTTAAATACTTATCGGCAGACAAATATGGAAACTGCTTGCAACAAAATGTCAGAAAACAAGATATTTGTTTGGTTAAAAAGAAAACTTTAACTACTCTAGGACGAAAACATAGTACATATACCTATACAATACATATGCGCCTTAGTTAAAATCGCGGGTTATAGCTAAGAATAATACATGTAATACGAAGAAGAACTTGTGAAATCTAATACACAACGTCTAAATATAAACATGAATGTCGCTGCAATTATAATGAAAAACAAGTTACTTAAAAGCGAGCCGAAACAAATACTTCTTTAGCTTGTTCTTAGAGTGATTACAGTTAACCTGTGAAATAGTTAGTAGAATAGTAGGCACTATTAGACAATAATTCCATTGTTTTCTTTTGTTTAATTTGGACTATCACACACTAATTGTTAGATAGTGTTTCACGGGTTAACTGTAATCACTCTAAATGTAATTAATAATACACAGGATCAGCTAAGATCACTAGGAAGTTCATTCCGTGGAGATGGCGTTGCTATAGAAAAAGCACTGACACCATGGGCCAGTTGCATAAAACTTAATTAAAGTCGGACGTTACTGCTAACGTCTGACGTTAAAATACATGTAGTAACTTTGACTGGGCTGAACGGCCGACGTTAGCTGTTAAGTCTGGCGTTAAGTTTTATGCAACTGGCCCCATATGATTTAACATTGCTAGTGGGGACACGTAGCAGGTGATGAGATAAGTATTGTAGTGTTTGCAGTTCTTCTAGTTTATTTTTTATTAGTTTTATTTAAAAGAACAGCACGCTAAAGCTGAGATAATCAGTTTGAAAACAGTACTTCCTCACTCAATTATTTTTCAATTTAGCATCATGAGAAGGAAAAACGTCGAGGCGTAAAAACGTCTGGCGTGGGTTAATCTCAACGTTATATTTCTGGCTGATCACGTCAAATAGGTTTCACCAATAGAGAAGGCGAAGGCGATTGTCGTGTTGTTAAGAATATCAACTGTAGCAGCTGTCGTTCAAATTGGTAATTTGACCGGACCATGTGAAATTTATACCGAATTTAAGGGGGACTATAAACGACGTGTTTCGATTATCTTGATAATATTAATATCTTGCAAAAGAGGAAAATACAATATTTGTTCCTTCTATTTATATTAACTTTAACAGTCACACCACGCGGAAATGGTTTTTAAGTAATGATCCGCATAACAACGATAGTGCTGAACGGCAATGCACGATGGAATGTCAACTTTTTTCATTATTACAACTGAGTGATCTCATTGGCCTAGTCTCAAAAACCGCTACAAAGTTAAGGTTCAAGGTGCATTAAGTCTAATTTTTTTAAGGTTTCAAGTATTTTGAGACCCAATAGCACAACATGCAATTTTTAAAAGATATTGTATTTTGGGAACTTCATGAAAGAAACAAATTTAGTAGCTATTGTCTTCTGCTATTCTAATTGGTTAACCACAAACATTTCCTAAAACATATTTGACGCAAATGGATTTTCTGTAATTTTATAATGAAATATAATTATGGACCATCAGCCCCTCCTCTATTCTTGAAATAAAAGACACTCTATGTGGTAAAGAGCCAATGCCGCAGAACAATAAAGTTTACTGTAGTTCTTATGTGGAACGTTACTTAAAAAGGATAAACTAAATAATCATCTCGAAGGTTTTCGATTTGCTATGTCTTAGCAAGAATAATCTTTTTGTAGGGAAAAATTCAGACACGTTTTGAAAGAACAAGTCATAAAAATGAAATAATGCCTTTTCGTGACTCAGTCTAACATATTATTAGTCGGTTTTTCGTTTGCCGGTTCTCGATTCTGATTGGCCGCGACGCAATATATAAAAATTCCAGACAATTCGTGGTCGCACTGTAATGGCGTAACGGCCGTTTCTTAGCCTGTTCAAGAGCTATAATAAAGAACATTTTTTTAGCACTGGTGGGGATAGAAATTGATGAACAAATTCATATTATAATTTTAGTATCATTAACATACTTAACACTAATGCATATAAACGCTTAGTACACTTCAGTTTCAAGCGACTATTACTTCCTTAAGTTAAATATTTTTTCTTGAGCCTGGGAAACAAAACATGCATTGGTGTTTACGGGCTGCATCAGAACTGTATAACTGGGTTTAGCATGAAATGTTTCACTTAAGTTAAGTTGAAGTGTCGCTATAGAATTGTAAAGAAAAAAAAAAGAAAAAAAGTTTATTTATACAGAATGTTTTGAAGCTTTACAGAAACATAAAAATCAACTTTAGTAACTTTAGTAAAGAAGTATTTTTTCGTTGTCTCACGATGTAGTCACTTCCGATGTGGACCGCGACGTTTCGACTGCATACTGCTAGTCTTCTTCAGGCGATGGGGTCGACTGATTGTTATAAAATGCGCCAGTTTATGGAGGGCGTAAAGTTGAGCAGAACTTTACACACTTCTACAAACTTTGTAAAGTTGAAGTTAACTCGACGACTAAATGCGCCTTTACGAAATCTTAACGCGTCCTTATAAGGATACGTAATGATTAACTCAATTAACACTTTTACCTTTAACGTGCGGAAATATGATTGTAGGGAAACTCACATCGACATAACTTCAAACATTCTTATCTGCGCGCGCCTTAACTTACGGTAAATAAACATTAATGTTGAAATATAGTCAGTTCATTAGGTCATACGAGTACGTTGCGTAATTTGAGTTGGCTGAACCAGTCGGGTCGGTTGCGCCATCCGGATCATTTGCCGCCGTTATGTTTTGACGTCCGGCTACAATTTATGTAATTAAAACACCATAATGGCAGGAAAATTCATAAATTGTTAAAGGCAAGCGAAATATTTTTTGAGATCACATGTATTTTTTAGTGTGTTGCTCAATAGATCTTATAACACAACTTTTTCGCGGTAAAATTGGTAATGTTGAAAGTGGGGCAGACAGGCAAAGTACTTCGCACGAAAAACAAGAAAAATTTAAATGAAGTATTTATTTCCGCGGGCTGTAGATAACATTTGTTGTTCTACACATAGAAACGCTGTATTTCGTGCTCTGTGTGTATTTTAAAGATGGTGTATTTACCACAGAATTGGTCTGCAGTCTCGTGATATCACGAGCCAGAATGACACAAGTATTTATGAACTTCAAGAGAACTGGAAAATCATAGTCTAGTACTTGTCGTAATGTATACTAACCATCGTGGTTAGTGGATCGACACTATCAACGAATGATTTGTATAGGATAAATTCCGGCTTGATCGTAAAGCGGCGTTCGTTGATTTGGTGACGTTTGCCTAATTTTCTAAATCGGTCATCTTCTAAGGGGATCAATGAAAATAAAAGCTAAACCAAACAGAAAGAACAAAAATTACAGTAAACATATTTAAACGTTTGTTAAAGCTGAATGTGAATGATCGTTTCCTTAGAACATGCAAGCAAAGAAGGAAACGTAATTTATAATAACGGGAAGCATACTTAGTAGTTCCCTGAAACCGAAATAAAATACATACACGTTGCTGCCAATTTTTCTCCATTTGCGATATCTTTTATCAAAGATAAATATCGTGAAACTTGGGAAAAGTTGATGAATAACAATATGAGTACACGAGATGGGTGGACGGGTGCAGTCATCCCAAAAATGTCGTGTGAAGACCTTCTTTATATAAAAGGCCAGAAATACTTTTTCTAGCATCCATGCAGGTTTCTGTAATTCTAGATTTTTTTGGTCTTTTGAGAATATTATTCTTGATAAGACGTTTATAGGAAATCTGAGAAGTCATTAATGTTTTCCTTATCAAGGGACGTAATTGAAACACGTCCTCCTTAAATTTGGTATAAATTTCACAAGATCAGGTCAAATTACAAATTTGAACGTTAGCTTCAATTAGTTTAGAAGAAGAAGAAGAAGAAGAAGAAGAAGAAGAAGAAGAAGAAGAACGGTGAAAGCTAATATACAACGACTAAAATATGCATGAATATTGCTAAAATTTTAATCTGAAAAACAACTCACTAAGAAAGCGAGGCGAAACAAATACATCCTTAGCCTGTTCATAGCTGATGTAGTTAATGATACACAAGATCTAAGATCACTAGGAAGTTTATTCCATGGAGATTGCGTTGCTATAGAAAGAAAACTGACACCATATGATTTAACATTGTTATTGGGGACACGTAGCAGGTGATGAGATAAATATTGTAGTGTTTGTAGTTTTTCTAGTGTTTCTTTTCTTTAGTTTTAGTTAAAAGAACAGCACGCTTAAGCTAAGATAATCCATATGAAAGAGGACTTCCCGTTCTTTCTGAATTGAGCTTCTCCTTCTTCTCCTTCTTCTTCTTCTTCTTCTTCTTCTTCTTCTTCTTCTTCTTCTTCTTCTTATTCTTCTTCTTCTTCTTCAAATAATTGTCAAGGTTCTCGTTGTACTTACCATGTTTATTACATGATAATCGTTCTTTTTTGTTGCTTTCATAGTTCTTTTTCTGCTAGTCAGTCTTGTCGGCCCACACAGGAAGCTAAGTTTTCGTCATAGTTATTTCAGTGTCCACACGCCATTAGATCATTCCAAAATCATGTTTAACTCTTTTTTTCAGCTATGTTTTTCAGAAAATGTGTTTGTTATTTTTTGAGTCATTGGCTGCAGTCGCTTTAGAAAGTTGATAAGGGTGTTGACATCAAATGCTAGTGTTTTGAGTCTTTTTTTAAATAATTAACTCTTCAGCGCGAGCATATAACACAACAACATAGTTTGATGCAAATAACAGTACGTGTTGATTGTATAACGCGACCGCAGCCGTCAGCTGCAGTGGAGCGGGTCTAAAACACCTCTAGACGCAAAGACAATCAAAGGCCAGGCGGTGTGAGTCACGAGATTTGACCAATAGAAATCCGTTGTTTAAACAATAGTCTTCGCGGCAAACAAGAAGCTATTTCGGCGCGTGGAGTTTAAAAAAAATGTTCCTTTTCAAGGATTTAAGCGATGTCGATTAAAAATATTTTCAGGCAGATTTAAAGAGAAATATCCCTTCTTTGTTATGGCTACAATTAAATGTTACATTCGAGTACAATGACTGCCTTAGCTGATCTCAAAGTAAACCTACTCGGTTCAGATGCCACATTATCGTATACTGAACTTTCACACCTTTTCTTAGACTTCTCATTCCTTTACGCCTTTGTTTTTCGTCAATAATTTGGGACATACAGTTAATTTAGCCTTTCTTCTTTGAGAATTTCGGGGTCTACCCGGGTCTACCCCTTTTAGTTTTCTTGGTTGAAGCCGTTCAAAATTGATAAGTTCGGCAGCGGGAACGGCACAAAACAATAGGTTTAGTAAGCGAAAACAATGCCTCTCCACGTGTTGCACGTGCGTTTTACATTTTGGTACATTTCTTTGCCGTTCCCTGCAAAACAACAACGTCAATGAATAGACAAATCGGCCTTTGCGAAGTATTTTTGCGTTTTTAGACTTGTATATTTGATTACTTTACCAAAGAAAAGACGCTAGATTTAAATTCAGGCTAAATAACGCAAACGTAGGAGATGCTCACTCCGTCGAGACGAAGGGAAAATGAGCCGCTCCACAAATTAACCCATAGGGCATTGCAAGTCGTGGCGCACACCGCCTGATCAAAGGCTCAAATTACAAATTCAAATTTTTTGGGAAAATGCGGCAATTGCAAATATTGTTTGCTAGAGTTGCAAAATAACATACAATTAATCATTTTGATGATTTTGGAAACATTTTATATGTTTTTTTTTCACTAAAAAAAGGTGAAAAACACGCATTTTTGTTCAAAAATGGCTTGACCACATGTTACTTATGACGTCATATCTCGTTTTCACAGCAATCCGTTGTCACAAACTTTACCAAAATGTGTCTCTAGGAAAAACGAACAGCTTCTGAAAACGGCATGTGCTAATCTTGAAAGGTCTTGAAAATATACTACAATGTGTCGCAAGGATAAACGAACAGCTTCTAAAAACGGCATGTGCTAATCTTTAAAGGTCTTGAAAATATACTAAAATGTGTCTCAAGGATAAACGAACAGCTTCTGAAAACGGCATGTGCTAATCTTTAAAGGTCTTGAAAATATGGGAGATAAACCTTACAATGACGAAATCGAATGCGACGTTAACGTTGTGGGAACGTTTACGAAAATAAGTCATAGCTTCAGTGTAAACAAACAACCTGCTGCAAATAACATTACATATTTTATGTCTCGGCTAGGAACAGCAATCCGCACCAGAATTTTGTTTTGTTGGGGGTCACGTGTATTGTCCATTCGTGGGCGTTTGTAGCGCTGTTTTCTAGCGCCGTTTTCTATAGCTAGGACTTCCTCTTAAACCTGGGTTGTCAATTACTGTTCAATGCCAAATAACCTGTGAACTTCTATACTTCAAACGCTTCACAGGCGCAAGCGCCGACCTGATGAAAAAAGAAACGATTTCTATTTCGCATGTATAAACCAGGACAAGCGCATGGCAAACGCAAATGCAATCTTCGTCTGCCTACTGTAATTATGTTTTCGTTTTCTTCGTTGTGTGAATCAGCCTTTCAAAGTCAAACAGATGTCCTTCAACAATACATGCAAAATAACTATTGCCGCTTGTCCATTTTTGCAACTGCACGTCCACCAATTTGAAATTGCCGGGGATGTTAAACAACGTTTAAACGCACATTCAACATATACAATAAATATTGGGCGTCTTCCAAAACAATGTTAGAACGTTTATCTGGGGATAAAGATTTCTCAATATTTGCAGTCATCGTAATTCAACGGTATGATATATTTATTCTCGATTCTTTATGCTCATCACTTCTTGACTTTCTCAGGATACCAATGGGTCTTTCCTGTCTTTTGATAACGGGAAACCTGTCAAATTCTCACATTTCAAGAGTGTGATGCAATGCATTAATCCAATTAAGACTCTACTTTTTTTTCATCTAGCTCGAGGCTTATTTTGATCTTTCAAGGAGAGAGGTCAAGAAGCCCTGAACAATTTTCCCAAAAAAACATGAGCCTAAATTACACCGATCATCAATATCACCATAAATTGTTTGTCACGTGCGGAAAGAAAAAACAGGGCTATGGGATTCACTCAAAAGGGAAGCACGTGAACCGTGCTCGAACAAGAAACGATAGCAGGCTTTGAGACAAATCACTATCATTATTATAAGACATATATAACCCGCTTCAAATATAATACACATATCGAGCTTTTATTAATACATTCTTGATTATTCTATATGCCTGCATGTATTGATATTATTATTATTATTATTATTATTATTATTATTATTATGTACTTGCAACTAATGTATATAGCTCGCCTGCTAAAGTTTGACTGTTATTTTGTCCCGTTATGTCTCAAAACTGCCTACACCCAGGCGTGTCCAAAACAAGGCATCTTTTGCATTTTCTATTATTGCAATCACAACAACTCCCCAGAAGACATACGCCTCTTCTTTGTGTCTCATTGAGTGAAGCAACGTTTTTTATGACAGTGTTCAAGGCGTCGCATAAAATTCCTTGGCATGAATTTGTTTGTCGTTTAGCCATCTCTACCAAGGCTGAGAAGTCTTCAGAGTCATCGCTTTTTTGCCCCCTCAACCCAATAAATCTAACAAGGGAGTTGTCATCAGCGCCTATCTCCTCTTTTGCCCCGTTGGTTCCGAGTCTTCTGTGGCTTCTACCATGCGAAGACGAGATTGCGAGCAGTAGAAGAATCATGATTATCAGAGTACCACACTGTAAATTAGAAAACAGAAAGTTGCGTAAGTTCAACTTCAAGTAGCGTAAGTAAAGTTTGGTCACTCTAATTGGCTGTTTTTGATGTTCTTCCTTTTAAAATAAGACAACTTGGGTCTAAACGATTTTCATAATAAAAAATGAAACTAGGAAACGAAAACCACAAAATTACTATAAAGCAGAAATAAGAACAGCGACTTTGTGGAACATATGTCATTAGGAAAATCTTCATTCAAGACTTTACCTTGATAACAATTGTGTTCATGTTGACTTTTGATTGACCCAGGGACTGCTTGCAAGTTACTGTTCAACGGATTTTCGGTTGGCCTTTAGCTGTTTTAGTACCCTATTTATATATTTTACTTAACGGAAAATTGTGGAATGTTTCACATCCTTGAAATTAATTTTAGACATTTACGTAAATGGAAAGATAACATCACATGTATTTAACATTACCATTGACAAATGAAATAACGAAGTAACATGGTCATCGACAGAATCTATTTAAGGATCCGTTAGACACCCACGTGTATCCGTCAATCAACTACTGCATTCGTTCAGGACCCTGGATAAAGATCTGGGGTATTCTTTTATTGTGTGTGTGTGTGTCCCTGTGTGCCTAGGAGATGGTGGCAAAGTGGGGTTGTTGAACGGAGGGGTGAATATATTTTCCCTTTCAGTGCCAATCTCAGATAGTGTGGATTTTTTAAAGGGATGCACCGAACCATTATTGTCTTTGTTGTTTTAATGATGCACATTTTTCGTGAACTATTGATATTTACCTAGTAACGGAAAGAAAGATGAGGAGGATTTTATGGACTGGGTAAAAAGAATAAAATGACAAATATTATGTCCAGAAACAACGCGCACGTCTTCCCAAATTTAAACGCCTACTGTCTTGTTAAATTCCAAAACGCCTCTATCATCCATTGAACTTCCTCGATAGCGTTATACGATAGCGTTTTGTATGCAGGCTATAGTGCCGTCCTTATGTTTGCCTCGTATGTGGAAAAACGTAGGTGGTTGTGAGGTTATGGTTTCAGTTGACGCTTTGCAATTATAACTTTATACAGTTTAAGCAACAAGATTGTTTCTGCAACGTCACAGCGCCATTTTCTTCCCTCGCGTTCCTTAATTAATTGATGAACAGATTTAAAGGGGGCAATTTCATCATCATTTTTAGTATAACTTTGAAAATTAGCTAGAATGCGTACTAAAAATAATGGTTTAGTTTTAATAACAATTATATTATTACTATGTTTGTCTAATACAGAGAAACTATTATTAATTCTCTTGGACTGCGGATGGCCAGGATGGAAATGGATTGCAGGTTAAAAAAAATGGCTATTTTTCCGAGTTATTCTCTTGTGTCTTGAAAAAGCTCTAAAAACTGATTATGATGTGGTCTTTCTTCGAAAAACTACTTGATATTCCCCTTTTAATGTTCATAGAGCATTTTACGTAAAAGTAAAGGTTCTTAATTAGTAGAATATTTCGCACAATGTTTTACATCAATCAAGAAAATCCCCGTGGCATTGCTCCTTCCAGAGTTATTGTCATTGGCTCTTCAGTTTTAACGGGAACGTATCGTAAAAAACATTTCACAAGAATGATTAATGTCATTAGTAGGAACATTTTTAATTTGGTCCGTCTTTGTCTTTGCATCTAGAGGTGATCAAGACAATTAACAAATCAAATACTTCTTTAGCTTGTTCTTAGAGTGATTACAGTTAACTCGTGAAATAGTTAGTAGAATAGTAGGCACTATTAGACAATAATTCCATTGTTTTCGTTTGTCTAATTTGGACTATCACACACTAATTGTTAGATAGTGTTTCACGGGTTAACTGTAATCACTCTAAATGTAATTAATAATACACAGGATCAGCTAAGATCACTAGGAAGCTCATTCCGTGGAGATGGCGTTGCTATAGAAAAAGCACTGACACCATGGGCCAGTTGCATAAAACTTAATTAAAGTCGGACGTTACTGCTAACGTCGGACGTTAAAATACATGTAGTAACTTTGACTGGGCTGAACGGCCGACGTTAGCTGTTAAGTCTGGCGTTAAGTTTTATGCAACTGGCCCCATATGATTTAACATTGCTAGTGGGGACACGTAGCAGGTGATGAGATAAATATTGTAGTGTTTGCAGTTCTTCTAGTTTATTTTTTATTAGTTTTATTTAAAAGAACAGCACGCTAAAGCTGAGATAATCAGTTTGAAAACAGTACTTCCTCACTCAATTCTTTTTCAATTTAGCATCATGAGAAGGAAAAAAGTCGGGGCGTAAAAACGTCTGGCGTGGGTTAATCTCAACGTTATATTTCTGGCTGATCACGTCAAATAGGTTTCACCAATAGAGAAGGCGAAGGCGATTGTCGTGTTGTTAAGAATATCAACTGTAGCAGCTGTCGTTCAAATTGGTAATTTGACCGGACCATGTGAAATTTATACCGAATTTAAGGGGGACTATAAACGACGTGTTTCAATTATCTTGATAATATTAATATCTTGCAAAAGAGGAAAATACAATATTTGTTCCTTCTATTTATATTAACTTTAACAGTCACACCACGCGGAAATGGTTTTTAAGTAATGATCCGCATAACAACGATAGTGCTGAACGGCAATGCACGATGGAATGTCAACTTTTTTCATTGTTACAACTGAGTGATCTCATTGGCCTAGTCTCAAAAACCGCTACAAAGTTAAGGTTCAAGGTGCATTGAGTCTAATTTTTTTAAGGTTTCAAGTATTTTGAGACCTAATAGCACAACATGCAATTTTTAAAAGATATTTTATTTTGGGAACTTCATGAAAGAAGCAAATTTAGTAGCTATTGTCTTCTGCTATTCTGATTGGTTAACCACAAACATTTCCTAAAACATATTTGACGCAAATGGATTTTCTGTAATTTTATAACGAAATATAATTATGGACCATCAGTCCCTCCTCTATTCTTGAAATCAAAGACATTCTATGTGGTAAAGAGCCAATGCCGCAGAACAATGAAGTTTACTATAGTTCTTATGTGGAACGTTACTTAAAAAGGATAAACTAAATAATCATCTCGAAGGTTTTCGATTTGCTATGTCTTAGCAAGAATAATCTTTTTGTAGGGAAAAATTCAGACACGTTTTGAGAGAACAAGTCATAAAAATGAAATAATGCCTTTTCGTGACTCAGTCTAACGTATTATTAGTCGGTTTTTCGTCTGCCGGTTCTCGATTCTGATTGGCCGCGACGCAATATATAAAAATTCCAGACAATTCGTGGTCGCACTGTAATGGCGTAACTGCCGTTTCTTAGCCTGTTCAAGAGCTATAATAAAGAACATTTTTTAGCACTGGTGGGGGATAGAAATTCATGAACAAATTCATATTATAATTTTAGTATCATTAACATACTTGACACTAATGCATATAAACGCTAAGTACACTTCAGTTTCAAGCGACTATTACTTCCTTAAGTTAAATATTTTTTCTTGAGCCTGGGAAACAAAACACGCATTGGTGTTTACGGGATGCATCAGAACTGTATAACTGGGTTTAGCATGAAATGTTTCACTTAAGTTAAGTTGAAGTGTCCCTATAGAATTGTAAAGAAAAAAAAAAGAAAAAAGTTTATTTATACAGAATGTTTTGAAGCTTTACAGAAACATAAAAATCAACTTTAGTAACTTTAGTAAAGAAGTATTTTTTCGTTTGTCTCACGATGTAGTCACTTCCGATGTGGACCGCGACGTTTCGACTGCATACTGCTAGTCTTCTTCAGGCGATGGGGTCGACTGATTGTTATAAAATGCGCCAGTTTATGGAGGGCGTAAAGTTGAGCAGAACTTTACACACTTCTACAAACTTTGTAAAGTTGAAGTTAACTCGACGACTAAATGCGCCTTTACGAACTCTTAACGCGTCCTTATAAGGATACGTAATGATTAACTCAATTAACACTTTTACCTTTAACGTGCGGAAATATGATTGTAGGGAAACTGACATCGACACAACTTCAAACATTCTTATCTGCGCGCGCCTTAACTTACGGTAAATAAACATTAATGTTGAAATATAGTCAGTTCATTAGGTCATACGAGTATGTTGCGTAATTTGAGTTGGCTGAACCAGTCGGGCCGGTTGCGCCATCCGGATCATTTGCAGCCGTTATGTTTTGACGTCCGGCTACAATTTATGTAATTAAAACACTATAATGGCAGGGAAATTCATAAATAGTTAAAGGCAAGCGATATATTTCTTGAGATCACATGTATTATTTAGTGTATTGCTCAATAGATCTTATAACACAACTTTTTCGCGGTAAAATTGTAATGTTGAAAGTGGGGCAGACAGGCAATTAATAAGAGTACTTCGCACGAAAAACAAAAGAAAAATTTAAATGAAGTATTTATTTCCGCGGGCTGTAGATAACATTTAGGCCCGGTTCAAACGTCGAACTTCACATGTGCCGAACCTAATGCAAATGAGCAAGAACAATAGATTTTGCTCATTTGCATTAGGTTCGGCACATGTGAAGTTCGACGTTTGAACTGGGCCTTATTGTTCTACACATAGAAACACTGTATTTTGTGCTCTGTGTGTATTTTAAAGATGGTGTATTTACCATACAATTGGTCAGTCACGTGATATCACTAACCAGAATGACACAAGTATTTATGAAGAGAACAGGAAAATCATAGTCTAGTACTTGTCGTAATGTATACTAACCATCGTGGTTAGTGGATCGACACTATCAACGAATGATTTGTATAGGAGAAATTCCGGCTTGATCGTAGAGCGGCGTTCGTTGATTTGGTGACGTTTGCCTAATTTTCTAAATCGGTCATCGTCTAAGGGGATCAATGAAAATAAAAGCTAAACCAAACAGAAAGAACAAAAATTACAGCAAACATATTTAGCCATTTGTTAAAGCTGAATGTGAATGATCGTTTCCTTAGAACATGCAAGCAAAGAAGGAAACGTAATTTATAATAACGGGAAGCATACTTAGTAGTTTCCTGAAACCGAAATAAAATACATACATGTTGCTGCCAATTTTTCTCCATTTGCGATATCTTTTATCAAAGATAAATATCGTGAAACTTGGGAAAAGTTGATGAATAACAATATGAGTACACGAGATGGGTGGACGGGTGCAGTCATCCCAAAAATGTCGTGTGAAAACCTTCTTTATATAAAAGGCCAGAAATACTTTTTCTAGCATCCATGCAGGTTTCTGTAATTCTAGATTTTTTTTGGTCTTTTGAGAATATTATTCTTGATAAGACGTCTATAGGAAATTTGAGAAGTCATTAATGTTTTCCTTATCAAGGGACGTAATAAAAACACGTCCTCCTTAAATTTGGTATAAATTTCACAAGATCAGGTCAAATTACAAATTTGAACGTTAGCTTCAATTAGTTTAGAAGAAGAAGAAGAAGAAAAAGAAGAAGAAGAAGAAGAAGAAGAAGAAGAAGAAGAAGAAGAAGAAGAACGGTGAAAGCTAATATACAACGACTAAAATATGCATGAATATCGCTAAAATTTTAATTTGAAAAACAACTCACTAAGAAAGCGAGGCGAAACAAATACATCCTTAGCCTGTTCATAGCTGATGTAGTTAATAATGATACACAAGATCTAAGATCACTAGGAAGTTTATTCCATGGAGATTGCGTTGCTATAGAAAGAAAACTGACACCATATGATTTAACATTGTTATTGGGGACACGTAGCAAGTGATGAGATAAATATTGTTGTGTTTGTAGTTTTTCTAATGTTTCTTTTCTTTAGTTTTAGTTAAAAGAACAGCACGCTTAAGCTAAGATAATCCATATGAAAACAGGACTTCCCGTTCTTTCTGAATTGAACTTCTCCTTCTTCTTCTTCTTCTTCTTCTTCTTCTTCTTCTTCTTCTTCTTCTTCTTCTTCTTCTTCTTCCTCTTTTTCTTCTTCTTCTTCTTCTTCTTCTTCAAATAATTGTCAAGGTTCTCGTTGTACTTACCATGTTTATTACATGATAAGCATTGCAAGTCGTGGCGCACACCGCCTGATCAAAGGCTCAAATTAAAAATTAAAAATTTTTGGAAAAATGCGGCAATTGCAAATATTGTTTGCTAGGGTTGCAAAATAACATACAATTAATCATTTTGATGATTTTGGAAACATTTTATAATATGTTTTTTTTTTCACTAAAAAAAAGGTGAAAAACACGCATTTTTGTTCAAAAATGGCTTGACCACATGTTACTTATGACGTCATATCTCGTTTTCACAGCAATCCGTTGTCACAAACTTTACCAAAATGTGTCTCTAGGAAAAACGAACAGCTTCTGAAAACGGCATGTGCTAATCTTAAAAGGTCTTGAAAATATACTACAATGTGTCGCAAGGATAAACGAACAGCTTCAAAAAACGGCATGTGCTAATCTTTAAAGGTCTTGAAAATATACTAAAATGTGTCTCAAGGATAAACGAACAGCTTCTGAAAACGGCATGTGCTAATCTTTAAAGGTCTTGAAAATATGGGAGATAAACCTTACAATGACGAAATCGAATGCGACGTTAACGTTGTGGGAACGTTTACGAAAATAAGTCATAGCTTCAGTGTAAACAAACAACCTGCTGCAAATAACATTACATATTTTATGTCTCGGCTAGGAACAGCAATCCGCACCAGAATTTTGTTTTGTCGGGGGTCACGTGTATTGTCCATTCGTGGGCGTTTGTAGCGCTGTTTTCTAGCGCCGTTTTCTATAGCTAGGACTTCCTCTTAAACCTGGGTTGTCAATTACTGTTCAATGCCAAATAACCTGTGAACTTCTATACTTCAAATGCTTCACAGGCGCAAGCGCCGACCTGATTAAAAAAAGAAACGATTTCTATTTCGCATGTATAAACAAGGGCAAGCGCATGGCAAACGCAAATGCAATCTTCGTCTGCCTACTGTAATTATGTTTTCGTTTTCTTCGTTGTGTGAATCAGCCTTTCAAAGTCAAACAGATGTCCTTCAACAATACATGCAAAATAACTATTGCCGCTTTTCCATTTTTGCAACCGCACGTCCACCAATTTGAAATTGCCGGGGATGTTAAACAACGTTTAAACGCACATCCAACATACAATAAATATTGGGCGTCTTCCAAAACAATGTTAGAACGTTTATCCGGGGATAAAGATTTATCAATATTTGCAGTCATCGTAAATCAACGGTATGATATATTTATTATATACATACTGAGATTTACACACCAGAAAACTATGAGATAAAAATCGTCCCTTCACGTATGACAAGCCATCCTATTGGTCATACGATTTTCCTCACTAGTGAAGAATACCGTATGACCAATCAGAATCGCGATACGACATTTTTCACTAGTGACAAAAATCGTACGCGGGAATTACCGCCATTCAGTGTGCCTTCGCTCTCCTTGAAGGCCTCGAAGGAATTCATTCATGGCGACAAAAGGGTTTAAAGATCCATCACTTCAATGAAAAATGCGGATTTCTGCGGACCTAAAGAAAAGAACTTTAACAGATTTTGCTGAAAGGGAAAATATACGTTTAACAGGAGAAAGAATAAGGCTAAAAGAAGCTAAAAAAAAAACAATTAAATCGCCAAACGTGCAAGCAAGTTTGAACTCTCGCCATTTGTTGTTGTTATCAAAGCGGCAAAAACTTCGAAACACAGGTACACAAACTTGCTTTGTTTTTGTCGTTAAGTGTCTTATTATGTATAGCCTTGTTATAGTTTTGGAAAAAATTATTGTCGTGGTTATTTTTGTTAGATGTGTGAATTCGGTGAATTTTTCCACTTGAAAGTTGAGTCTGACAATAAACCAAGAACCCTTCTACTGAAGTGTTGATAATTTAATCGTTTCATCTTGTTTTTCTGTTGTGTAAATCTCAGTATGCATATAATAAACAAATTACTTCACGGTTCGTTCGCTCGTACAATTTTTATTCACTCGTTGGAAAGAATCACAAACTCACTCGCTCGCAAAGCCTCGCTCGTTCGTTTGTGATTCTTCCCAACTCGTGAATAAAAATCGTACGTGCTCACCAACCGTGAAGTAACCTCTATTTATTCTCGATTCTTTATGCTCATCACTTCTTGACTTTCTCAGGATACCAATGGGTCTTTCCTGTCTTTTGATAACGGGAAACCTGTCAAATTCTCACATTTCAAGAGTGTGATGCAATGCATTAATCCAATTAAGACTCTCCTTTTTTTAAAATCAAGCTCGAGGCTTATTTTGATCTTTCAGAGAGAAGAAGCCCTGAACAATTTTCCCAAAAAAACATGAGCCTCAATTACACCGATCATCAATATCACCATTAATTGTTTGTCACGTGCGGAAAGAAAAAACAGGGTTATGGGATACACTCAAAAGGGAAGCACGTGAACCGTGCTCGAACAAGAAACGATAGCAGGCTTTGAGACAAATCACTATCATTATTATAAGACATATATAACCCGCTTCAAATGTAATACACATATCGAGCTTTTATTAATACATTCTTGATTATTCTATATACCTACATGTATTGATATTATTATTATTATTCAGTATTATTATAATTATTATTATTATTATTATTATTATTATTATTATTATTATTATTATTATTATGTACTTGCAACTAACGTATATAGCTCGCCTGCTAAAGTTTGTCTGTTATTTTGTCCCGTTATGTCTCAAAACTGCCTACACCCGTCCAAAACAACGCATCTTTTGCATTTTCCATTATTGCAGTCACAACAACTCCCCAGTTGACATACGCCTCTTCTTTGTGTCTTATTGAGTGAAGCAACGTTTGTTATGACAGTGTTCAAAGTGTCGCATGAAATTCCTTGGCATGAATTTGTTTGTCGTTTAGCCGTCTCTACCAAGGCTGAGAAGTCTTCAGAGTCATCGCTTTTTTGTACCCTCAACCCAGTAAACCTAAGAAGGGAGTTGTCATCAGCGCCTATCTCCTCTTTTGCCTCGTTGGTTCCCAGTCTTCTGTGGCTTCTACCATGCGAAGACGAGATTGCGAGCAGTAGAAGAATCATAACTATCAGAGCACCACACTGTAAATAAGAAAACAGAAAGTTGCGTAAGTTCAAGTTCAAGTAGCGTAAGTAAAGTTTGGTAACTCCAATTGGCTGTTTTTTATGTTCTTCCTTTTAAAGTAAGACAACTTGGGTCTAAACGATTTTCATAATAAAAAATGAAACTAGGAAACGAAACCACAAAATTACTGTAAAGCAGAAATAAGAACAGCGACTTTGAGGAATATATGTCATTAGGAAAATCTTCATTCAAGACTTTACCTTGATAACAATTGTGTTCATGTTGCCTTTTGATTGACCCAGGGACTGCTTGCAAGTTACTGTTCAACGGATTTTCGGTTGGCCTTGAGCTGTTTTAGTACCCTATTTATATATTTTACTTAACGGAAAATTGTGGAATGTTTTACATCCTTGAAATTAATTTTAGACATTTACGTAAATGGAAAGATAAAATATTGACATTTATTTAACATTGACATTGACATATGAAATAACGAAGTTACATGGCCATCGACAGAATCTATTTAAGGATCCGTTAGACACCCACGTGTATCCGTCAATCAACTACTGCATGCGTTCAGGGCCCTGGATAAAGATCTGGGGTATTCTTTTATTGTGTGTGTGTCCGTGTGTGCCTGGGAGATGGTGGCTGAGTGTGGTTGTTGAACGGAGGGGTGAATATTTCCCTTTCAGTGCCAAACTCAGATAGTGTGGATTTTTTAAAGGGATACACCGAACCATTATTGTCTTTGTTGTTTATGACGCACATTTTTCGTGAACTATTGATATTTACATAGTAACGGAAAGAAAGATGAGGAGGATTTGAAGAATAGGTAAAAACAATAAAATGACAAATATTATGTTCAGAAGCAACGTGCACGCCTTCCCAAATTTAAACGCCTACTGTCTTGTTAAATTCCAAAGCGCCGCTATCATCCATTGAACTTCCTCGATAGCGTTATACGATAGCTTTATGTATGCAGGCTATAGTGCCGTCCTTATGTTTGCCTCGTATGTGAAAAAAAACGTAGGTGGTTGTGAGGTTATGGTTTCAGTTGAACGCTTTGCAATTATAACTTTATACAGTTAAAGCAACAAGATTGTTTCTGCAACGTCACAGCGCCATTTTCGTCCCTCGCGTTCCTTAACTAATTGATGAACAGATTTAAAGGGGGCAATGTCATCATCATTTTAAGTATAACTTTGAAAATTAGCTAGAATGCGTAATAAAAGTAATGGTTTAGTTTTAATAACAATTATATTATTACTATGTTTGTCTAATGCAGAGCAACTATTATTAATTCTCTTGGACTGCGGATGGCCAGGATGGAAATGGATTGCAGGTTAAAAAAAATGGCTATTTTTCCGAGTTATCCTCTTGTGTCTTGAAAAAGCTCTAAAAACTGTTTATGATGTGCTCTTTCTTCGAAAAACTACTTAATATTCTCCTTTTAATGTTCATGGAGCATTTTACGTAAAAGTAAAGGTTCTTAATTAGTAGAATATTTCGCACAATTTTTACCATCAATTAAGAAAATCCCCGTGGCATTGCCTGCCCTTTAAGTTTTATTGCCATTGGCTTTTCAGTTTTAACGGGAACGTATCGTTAAATATATCACAAGAATGATTAATGTCATTAGTAGCTATGATAGATTGGAACATTTTTAATTTGGTCCGTCTTTGTCTTCGCATCTAAAGGTGATCTAGACCCGCTCCGCAGCAGCCGATGGCTGCGGTCGAGTTAGACAATTAACACTATTGTTTACATCAAAATTGTATTGTATTGTTGCTCATGCTGAAGTGTTAATTATTCCCATAAAGACTCAAAACACTAGGATTTGAAGTAAACACTAGAATCAACTCTCTAAAGAGACCTCGGCCAATGACTCAGAAAAGTACATGACATTCATTCGACTAATGGTGGGTGGACACTGGAATAACTATGACCACAATAATTTATTTTTTCTCCTGTGTCTGCCTCGAATAGTCCCCAAGTTGCTAATTGCGGACAAAACATTTGTAACTTAAACTTTAATTTGAAATAAAACTTGTTGTTGTTGTTGTTGTTGTTGTTGCTGTTAATAACCATCTTCCTGTGTGGGCTGACAAGCGCAAAAAGAACTATTAAAGCGACAAAAAAGAATGTTCATCATAAACATGGTTAGTATGAAGAAAACCCGGAAAATCATTTGATACCGCGAGTTGATGGCAATTATAGTAGAAAAGCCAGTTATAAAAAAGGCATTTAAATACTTATCGGCAGACAAATATGGAAACTGCTTGCAACAAAATGTCAGAAAACAAGATATTTGTTTGGTTAAAAAGAAAACTTAAACTACTCTAGGACGAAAACATAGTACATATACCTATACAATACATATGCGCCTTAATTAAAATCGCGCGTTATAACTAAGAATAATACATGTAATACGAAGAAGAACTTGTGAAATCTAATAGAGTGTATGCACATGACGTCACGGCGGCCATATTGGTGTACCAAAACAATAGAACGGCGGCCATGTTGGTGTACCAAAACAATCCTGTGGGATTTGAACGCTTTTCTTATGTTAACACTTTCTTTTGTTCCAATAAATTTGCATAGCTGCTTGCCACGTGAGTGCATACGCTCTATACACAACGTCTAAATAGGCATGAATGTCGCTGCAATTATAATGAATCAAAGTGCCCTCTGGGCTATCTCCTGTAAGTTTTTCCCATCATGCAATGCTGTCATATTATGTCCGAATATTGTTTTTGATGTTGCAATTGGACATTTAGGTTAAAGTGTCAATTAAAAAGTGTCAATTGCTTCTCGTCGTTTTTAACAGAGAGTAACATATGGTAAAAAAACTCCATTTGTTCTCTGTTCAAAGAATGAACAAGTTCTTTATAACTGTTATCATCCATACGATTAATTACCAGCTTTTCATTATCATTTGCTGTAGAAAAAATTCCAGCATTACTTGAAAGATTGTTCCCTTGGTGATTGTTATCTAAACATGGGTTAAAACAACCAAACAGTTCACTGTATTGCCGTGTTTCTTCACTTATATCCTGCTCATCGTTATGTTGAGCAGACGGAGCTACAGTATCTAACTGATCACGTTCCTTATTTTCAGGATCTCCCATGGCTTTTTCTTAAGAGTTCTCCTTTCTTTCCTTTCGTATATAACATGTTTTACTTGCTGAAATCTTATTTTTACATGGGATAAGCATCAAGAGCTCTCTGCAATTAATCTTCAGCATCCATTTTATTAAACATAACTAAATGAATGATTTAGCTTTTATTCTGCGAAAAAGTTTCATTCCTCCTTTCAAGTAAAATTCTTTACAACTTTGTTCTCTGTTTTCATTATTGGGATCGTCATCAATCTTATCGTCAAAATCTGTTTCAGGTGGAAATCTAGTTCCTGTATAAACTTACTCAGTATTCATCCCCTCATCTTAACTTTTGTTTGAATCAGTATCACTGTTAACAAACAGTTATACCAAGAACAGAAATGAACTAAACATAGTTGCTAGAGCTGTCGTGGTCGTCTTTGCCATTTTCATTCTTACACACTTATACATCTCAGAGTGACGAAGAAACATTCTTTCACAAGCCTTGCACGTCGCAGACTTAAACACTGCATCACGAACAAAGAAATTTACTGATCCTAACATTTTCATAGCGATAACATAAACTTATTTATCTTGCAACACGACTCTGAGCCAAAGAAACCCTAATATATGCCTAATGTAATCTAACGGGACAAATATCTTGCAGGTATACTCGGGAAAGCTATCCTAAAGGCTACTTAATACATTTTGCGACTAGTGGGAATCGTGTTTGGCCTGTCTCTTTTTATACTTCGTTGTGATTTTTTTTTACAGAGACTATACCGTAAAATGCTGCTTATAAGCCCTGGGCTTATGTGACTTCGTAGGGTTTTTTTGGCTGGCAAGCAAAAATATTGCCATAAAGGCACTGTTACACTAGGCAATATTTCGTGCAACTTGTCTCGCAACAACTAAAAACCGTGCGTTGCGATGCTGCGAGACAAGTTGCCTGGAGGGTGTTACACTAGGCAATGTTTCTTGCAATTTGTCTCGCCCGACGGTGAAAGGAGCAATTTCATTGGCTAAAGTCACAAAACGTTGCGACACAAGTTGCAGGAAACGTGTTACACTACGCAACGCCTGAAAAATTCGTTGTGGCGTGGCGAGAATCGTTGCGAAAAGTAGAACCGACTTCTACTTCTCGCAACGATTGCGGCAACAAAAAAATCGCGAGAAATGTTTGTTGCGGGGTATGTTACACTGGGCAATTTTTCATGCAACTTGTGTCGTAACAAAATTGCGAGACAAGTTGCACGAAACATTGCCTGGTGTAACAGCGCCTTAAAGAAGCGTTCTTTGAGTTAATTTCATTTAGGCGTAAACTTTTGTCAAAAAGAATTTCTGTTAAGGAATTAAGAAAGGAATAAGGAATTAATGGGTATAACCGGAGTAATGTTTTGTTACCGATGGGCCTATAACCGGGTTGGCTTTTTTTTATTTATTCCATTACTCCATTACTCCTTTTTACTCCATTACTATGGAATTACTCCATTATTATGGTACGCATGGAGCACAACATTACTTCACGAGAATTACACGCTTGTTGTACAAAAGATACGTAGTGTAGTCTCGTGTATGTCTCAATGAATTCAAAATACATTGGTACAACTCTACAAGTGAAGCTGTTCTTCGCGTACAGAGGATGTACTATTGGATGCAGTGATCGCAATGCCTTGATAAGACAACGGAAGTTCTGTCTAGCTCCAGGTCACTACTCAACAAAAGAATAAACTAAAGAGCTAAAACTACCCGCAAGAAGTCGTGATTCCAATATAGGAACATGACAGGAGTTTATTACTCCTGAAAATGATTGCATTTTCATTCTTGGATCTTTAATAGACACTTATCCGTGATCAAGAAACACTACCTCACAAGTCTTGCATGACGCAGGCTGTGGACACTTATCACAGCCTCTTTACTGATCCTAATATTTCCACAGCGGTAACATAATCTTTAGCCGATTGCCATTTATTTTGCAACACAAGTCTGAGCCAAAGAAGCCCTAATATATGTCAGGACAGTGTAGAGAATACATAAAGAAATAAAATAATTATAGTCATGGCTATGGCATGAAATCCTCCGGATTGATCCTGTCATTAGAGAAATTATCCAAAGATCAATGGGTCAATATTATAGAGCAAAGAGGATAATTGCGACTTGTAACATCCTAACAGTGATCTATAGCAAGGGACAAATACCTCGTAAACCTACTTGGGAAAGTTATTTTAAAGGCTTTTAAATACTTCTTGCGACTAGTGGGAATCGTGTTTGGCCTGCCTCTTTTTAAGAGCTTATGACGCGTAAATAAGCCATTTCACAGCTATAGATTCGAATACCAGATATATTAAAACCATCGATAGGAAAAATCTAAGGACTATCCGTACCACAATTATCTCTTTAAGCAGAGACTAAATTGGGCACGAATTGAACCAAAATGAGGCCTAATAAAGTAAAAACAAAAATGAACTAAAACCCCGAACCTCACTGAAACCTAACTGTTTGACATTGGTTTGTTTGACCTGGAAAATCAATCTGATGACAGTATTGCAAAACTCTGCTTAATCATTTCTAATGATATGGCTAAAAAAAACCAGGTTTGTTTAGTACACTGTACGATGACTCACTAAAAATAAAATAATGTCGCTTAAAACAGTCCCCTTGATAAAATAAAATTCTTTTATTCACATCTTACAAAAGCGTTCGTGAAATTGTTTCTGATCGCTTTTACAAGCACACTTATAGAAAAAGTTCTATATTTGTTTTTCAACCTACAAGGAAATTGAAAGCACTGGTTCGTTAAAACCTATTGTTGTTTAATTTAGTCAGCTTCTATAACTTGCAAATGAGGTAAATTAACCGAGGACATTTTTAACTAAAGGGACAATGTCCCGACAGAAATATCGTGTTTTCATGATTATGGCCAGGAGCTTGCTTTAGCTTGCTTTATCATCCGAAAATAGGAAGAAAAAAATAGCCAAAAGTGATGAACGCAGAAAAATATGAATTAAAAAGACAAAATAACGACAAAATTCCACCAGAATCGAAACTTTGAATATTTCTTGACCGCATGTCATGTAATCAAAATTGCTTAACCGTAATCAACTTGATCCATTCTTCTAATTCCGCACTTTTTCTCCAAACTACTGCTTCTGTTTTTCTCCTTGAGAATCTTTTAATCCAATTTAGTTGTATATTTGGTGACATTTGGCGATATAACATGGAAATTAACAAACACATTATTTCAACAAAACTTCAAGTAAACGTACAGTATACAACCATTCTCAATCAGCAATGTCAGCTTACCTCAAACTCTCCGGTTTTTCCTTTCTTAAAACGCAGTGCTATAATATGATAATACCACTGAAATGTCTTGAAGCAACCAGTTTGACAAACCAGACTGGACATCGTAAAGGATATTAGCCAAGCGCGCTTCTAGCGTGCCAAATATCTGAGCACAGTCTACACTAGGTGAGATAAGATTACATTACGTTACACTTTTTGACGCTCGATACAATGAAAGTATTCTGCAACATGTTCCCAAAAAAACATAGAATTCATAATCGTACGCCTTAAAAATCATCGCTACGAAAAAGAGATAACAAACAGTAGGAATGTTACCTAACTGAAAAAATATATTCCAAGACATTTTTCGAAATAGGCAAACAGCGTGGCAGATTTTATATGAAATTTTAACACGCATATTTCTTCACTGTGAAGGTCAAGTCAATAAACCACTGTATTAAAAAAATATGCAACTCGACTCTTGTTTTCTTATTGATAATATCTAACACAAATCTATCTAACTCCGTAGTGACGTAGGACTGATGACAGATAGAACAGTAATGTGCTAACAAAAATGCAACAGGAATGTCCCCACAAATTCACTAAAAAGTCTATTAATAGTATCTAACGCATTTTTTGCTAACAAAAATGCATAAAGAATGCATGTTAGCCCACATAAACTCCTGTAAGTTAAACATTAACTTACAGGAGATAAAAACAAGTTACTTAAAAGCGAGCCGAAACAAATACTTCTTTAGCTTGTTCTTAGAGTGATTACAGTTAACCCGTGAAATAGTTAGTAGAATAGTAGGCACTAGTAGACAATAATTCCATTGTTTTCTTTTGTTTAATTTGGACTATCACACACTAATTGTTAGATAGTGTTTCACGGGTTAACTGTAATCACTCTAAATGTAATTAATAATACACAGGATCAGCTAAGATCACTAGGAAGCTCATTCCGTGGAGATGGCGTTGCTATAGAAAAAGCACTGACACCATGGGCCAGTTGCATAAAACTTAATTAAAGTCGGACGTTACTGCTAACGTCTGAAGTTAAAATAGTAACTTTGACTGGGCTGAACGGCCGACGTTGGCTGTTAAGTCTGGCGTTAAGTTTTATGCAACTGGCCCCATATGATTTAACATTGCTAGTGGGGACACGTAGCAGGTGATGAGATAAATATTGTAGTGTTTGCAGTTCTTCTAGTGTATTTTTTATCAGTTTTATGTAAAAGGACAGCACGCTAAAGCTGAGATAATCAGTTTGAAAGCAATACTTCCTCACTCAGTTCTTTTTCAATTTAGCATCATGAGAAGAAAAAAAAAGTCGGGGCGTAAAATCGCCTGGCGTGGGTTAATCTCAAAGTTATATTTGTGGCTCACTTCAACTTGGTTTCACCAATAGAGAAGGCGAAGGCGGTTGTCGTGTTGTTAAGAATATCAACTGTAGCTGTCGTTCAAATTGGTAATTTGACCGGACCCTGTGACATTTATAGCGAATTTAACAGGAACTATAAACGACGTGTTTCAATTATCTTGATAATATTAATATCATGCAAAAGAGGAAAATACAATATTTGTTCCTTTTATTTATATTAACTTTAACAGTCACCCCACCACGGAAAAGGTTTTTAAGTAATGATCCGCATAAGAAGGATAGTGCTGAACGGCAATGCACGATGGAATGTCAACTTTTTTCATTATAACAACTGAGTGATCTCATTGGCCTAGACTCAAAAACCGCTAAAAAGTTAAGGCTCAAGGTGCATTAAGTCTAATTTTTTTAAGGTTTCAAGTATTTTGAGACCCAATCGCACAACATGCAATTTTTAAAAGATATTGTATTTGGGGACCTTCATGAAAGAAGCAAAATTATTAGCTATTGCCTTCTCGCTATTCTGATTGGTTAAGCACAAACATTTCCTAAAACATATTTAACGCAAATGGATTTTCTGTAATTTTATAATGAAACATGATTATGGACCATCAGCCCCTCCTCTATTCTGTTCTCTATGTGGGAAAGAGCCAATGCCGCAGAACAATGAAGTTTACTATAGTTCTTATGTGGAGCGTTTATACTTACTTAATCAAAGGCTCCTTAGAGCTAACCCGTGAATTTGAAATGCCAACATTTAACGCAATATTTCGGTAAGCTTATTTTTTCACTCTGTCACGGTTCAATATCTTTTTAAAAATTAACGTAAGGATTTTTGACTTCCGCAAAAAATAAAAATACCGTACATCACTTTCATAATGTTCAGTCCGAAGAAGAAAGAAAAAAAAAAAAAGAACGACCCGAGCGAGATTCGAACATGGGCCTTCCGGCTGTAAGTCCGCGCTATACACCACTCGACCACCGTGACCACTGATGTAAAACGGGATAAATTTTATTACTTGAAGGTAGATAACCATCAAAACGCGTGTCTCAGTTGAAAATTCCTTTTAGATCGATTTTAACGTTGCATTGAAGACTCCAAATGCGAAACGTCTTTAAGCTTATTATTGTTTGTATTCGTTTACATCAATTTAGTTATTGTTACGCTGGATTCACGCTGTTCTTTGTTACAAAACGCATTCGTAACAAAGCATTACGTCACTAAGTTTACAGCTGATGGAAGGAGTGAGCGAGTGCTCATTTGCATATCTGTCGCCGTTACCGATAACCCGTTCATTACGCATGCGTGTATATTCACGGGTTAAAAAGGATAAACTAAATAATCATCTCGAAGGTTTTCGATTTCCTATGTCTTAGCTAGAAGAATCTTTTTGTAAGGAAAAATTCAGACATGTTTTGAAAGAACAAGTCATAAAAATGAAATAATGCCTTTTCGTGACTCAGTCTAACAAGATTTCAATTAGTCGGTTTTTCGTCTGCCGGTTCTCGATTCTGATTGGCCGCGACACAATATATAATTCGTGGTCGCACTGTAATGGCGTAACTGCCGTTTCTTTAGTCTGTTCAAGAGCTATAATAAAGATCATTTCTTGGTGGGGGATAGAAATTCATGAACAAATTCACATTTATAATTTTAGTATCATTAACATACTTAAAAGCCGTTGTCAGTAACTATCGAGAATCCGGCGACAACAGAAAAAATTCGAATTTGTTTTTTATTTGCAAGAAAAGACTCTTATAGTAAACTATTTTCAGAAATGACATTCAAAAGTTCCAGCGAATTTTTATTTTGGCTAAAAATAGGAAAGTTCGAAATCGGCCTAAGCGTGCCAGAAAGCCCGATAAAAATTATGCAAATTAGTACATTTTCAAAACGCTCGTAAAAGACAACAAAAGCGTTTCTTGCATTTATATTTTCACAGCTTGTTAGACATCCCTTGGCCTTGCTTTCCAACTATATTTTATGTCGGTCGAACCTTTCTTTCCTTTATATTCACCCCAATAAAAAATACAATATTTGCTATTCCGTTAATACACTGAATTTTAACATATTTCAGAAGACCATAACATCGGCGTTATACGAATATCCGGGAAATAAAAGGATGCTTTTGAACGGACAATTGTTGTTGTTTATCGTATGAAAATATTTAGTTTGGCCCGTGAAAATCTAGCGCGCTAGACGAAAATATATGGTGTGCACTTTTGGCAGATTTTGCCATTTTCTTTGTTGTACTCCTATTTCAAGATCTTGCAAGTCACGCAATCTTTTCGCGCAAACTCTACGTTCTTCTGGTTCTTGGTCTCTTTTACTGCTTTTATTCATTTAAATGGATAAAATTTGGCTAAAGACCGAACGATTCTTCTACGTTACGTTTTTTTGGAGTTTGTTTTATGTCAGTTCTAAATAAACCGGCACTTGCATGAACAAAGTGTGATGAAAGATCCCTTCTTCTAGCTGTCGACGATTTATTGTTTTGATAACTTGAAATTGTCCTGTCGCCTATATTCTACTTTAAAAAGCTATTCTACTCTCATTACGTTACAGCAAATAAAGTGTAAATGTTGCTAAAAATATGCGAGTTCAATTTAAAAATTATAGGTTACATAAATATTAGAAAGTTGCCGCAGGAAAGAGGAACTGCGTACTAAATAAACCTTGTGCGTGGTTATATATTGCTGCTTTTATCTCCCGGTTTTGTAGGTCGTTACCAACTTTCACTGCAGTCCACCTGTTAAAATACACTTGTCAATCAAGCTTTGCTTTGAGATTGTTGAATGGACGGCAATGCAGTGGGCATTTGTACTGACAGCCGGCCGGGATAAAATAAAATAACTTAACAGTCCGACTATAACAAATCATTCCCTTTTCTAGATTAGGTAAATGTTCTTACTTGTTTGCAGTCCAGATGTTTGAAGCAAATTGTATGTGAGGACATCAGATCATTTGCAAAGCAAACCTGACCTCAAAATTTCGTGAGATCCGAACTATTTTAAAAGCAACACAATGTAAATGTTATGTTGCGTGACAGATGAAATGCGATACATCAGCCAGCGGAAAAAATACCGCGGGGAAACCACTACGTCAATATTTGCGCATCTAATGTAGGTTTTCTATAAAAATATGAAAACAAAAAATATGAAATAAAACTCCTGGCCACCGTAATGAAGTTTGATGTCTATGAAATGATAGAAGTGTCAGAATCAGATTTATATGTAACCCATGTACGATGAAACCGTGTGAAGATGGCCATGGTAAAAAAATGAACATACATATTTAATATATAGACAAGAGGCTGCAAGCAGCCTATACTCATGCGCATGCGTAAGAAAGTTTTATGATACAGTGTTTATATATAAACATGATAAGAAGATGTCCGTGTCCAGTCCTCGTTCCTGCAAACCACGTTGTTTACTATTGAATGTTTTGTAAATGAAGGCTGTACCACAATGAAGCCAGTGATTCTTCTACGTCTTATATATACCTAACGTGAACATTGTAGGAGACGCTGTCGTGACGCTTCAGTAACGCTGTTTTACCGGAAGTGAAAGTAGCCGGAAGTCACTAAACAGGAAGTGTAAATAGCAAAGCTATGAACCGGAAGAGCACAATGTAAAATATGCGTGCATAAAGTTGCATGCAAAATCGTGACACACACAAAAAAAGAAAAATAAGAAGAAAAACCGAGGCCATTTTATAACTCATGCCGCTTCGCGCATGAGTAATAAGAAGAAAAACCGAGGCCATTTTATAACTCATGCCGCTACGCGCATGAGTAATAGGCAGAGCCTAACAGCGTAGCACTATGAACAAGCTTAACTAAGGTGAAACTTAATTAAGGTGAAAGGTTGGAACCACAAGAATTAAGATTGACGACCGGGCTATTTTTCAATTTTAGCAATTCTCAAAAAACAGTATTACCCGACCGATGCACAGTACATTTAGACCGTTGTTGTTGTTGTTGGTCCTTTCGTTTTTGTGATTTTTTTGTACAAAGATTCGTTGGAGATAACTGATAACTTTTCGTTGGAGAAAATTGTACAAAAAATCACAAAAACGAAAGGACCAACAACAAAGAAGGAATCCACGCAGGATTTTAAATCTACTGCAGTATTGCCTTATATCAAAGGTGTATCAAAGGTTCTTCGCCGCTGCCTACAACAACAAGGCGTACGCACTGTTTTCAAACCTGACACAACTCTCAGGTCACACTTAGTACGACCTAAGGACGTCCTCGACTCTAATAAACAGGACGGTGTTGTCTACAAGATTCCTTGCGAATGCGGCAAAGTGTATATCGGAGAAACAGGGAGGTCTATGCATGAAAGGATAAAAGAACACGATAGAGACATACGGCTTGCTCGTACTCAAACCTCCGCAGTTTCAAAACACGCTAACAAGACCGGGCATTTTCCTATTTGGGACGAGGTTAAGTTTATTGACCGTGACCCACACTGGTACACCCGTAGAGTTAAAGAGGCCATCCACATAAGATTTCATCCTAATAACATCAACAGAGATAGTGGAATTGAAATTCCCGAAGCGTGGATGCCTACAATCAAGAAGCATAACAGCCGACCGATATCAAATCGGACCGGAGAGGGAACAACATCTTTTCGGAATAATAATGAGGATCGAAATGCACCAATAGCAACAAGCCAACGTGCTACATAAGCGACACGTAACCAATCGACCTCATCGCCTGATGAAGACAAGCAGTAATAGCAGTCGAAACGTCGCGATCAACATCTTAAAGTGACTCCATCGTGAGACAAATGAAAAAAGCGTTTACCTACACAAACATATTTGCATATGAAAGGCGACGCGAGTGAAGACAGAAAATCTAAGTCTTGTTTTATTTACATAAAATCGCTTTTCAATCTATGTAATGAATGAACCAGCACATAAAAATGCACAACGCAATCTTCTTTCGAAAAATGTTATTCAAATCTTCATTAGTTTATGTTTAAAAGTAAAACACGTACCATTTATAGCGCATCAAGGCAGAGCTGTCCTCGATGAAATTCAAGATAACAACACGACTTAATTTGAGCACGTTTCATAAACATGTCTAAAAAACTTAAGACAACAGAAAGGAAAAGTCAATCAAAAATTGATATCAACATAAATTCCCATCGAAAAATGTGATTTATTTTACCTTTAAGTCACTGGACTGCTTGGAAATCCATTAAAACTCCGCTTCTTCGGTTCTGAAATCCGTAATAAAAACAAGGCATCTCCCCGCATTGCTCCTGCATTGATAAAAACCTATGAGGGTTCCTCGAAGGAAGATTTTGTTCTCGAGAGTTCTTCTTTTTCCACTAAAGCGGCTTCTGAGTATCCCTTAATTAGTATCTCTGTCTTGAGTAGCAAACCACGAAACAATGCAGTGAAGTAACAACTTTACTGCTTCGCTAAACACTGCGAAAGATCCAACTTTTTTAAAACTTTAAAAAGTGTTTACAGAGCTGACGGCTGTGTAGCCGCGCGTGTGGCGTCATACGCGCATGTTTTGCGACGTCATACGCGCCCGCGAGTTTGCCTTGTGCGACCGACTTGACTGATGACGCATGTCACGGAAGCGCGCCCGCGAAACATTCCGCTAGCCATGACCATGGAAAATGACGGGCGTAGGTTCTATGAGTATGGGGCTGCGCAGCCAGGCCTTCGGCCCGGCAAGCGCTCCGCTAACAACATAATCTCCAATATTATTTTTTGCGCATGCCAACTTTATCCTTAACTTCAAACAATCATATATTAAATAATATCAGATAAATTACATAAATGCTTTAACAATGTTGTTTCATTTTTACGTGGAACATGGCAGTCTAAAATCGTGTCAAAGGTTTATAACTCGCTGGATAAGTATTTCGAAAAAAAAACCCTTTCGCAAATGCATTGATGATTGTTTAAAACACGGTAGAACAAAGTGCAGGTCTCTTGATGAGAGTGAAACACGCAAGCTTACGTGATAGGTAGGCAACTGTCACGCGTGCCCGCGTGTTTTGCTCGTAGTCTCTCCCTCCTTTGCAGAGGAATAACAAGGGAACACGCGGGAAACGATGAGAAGAGATAAAATGCCACGCCCACACTCTCAATTCTCTCATGAGAGCCCGGGAGCCGGGAGTAATCCCATATATGAGCTATATAGTTATGTGCCGCTATGAAGGGTATGGTTTTCAGGCAGTTTGGTCTGGGATAGGGTATAGTAATCAGAGATTTTTGGTCTAGAATAAGGTATCATTTTCCGCGAAACTGATCAGATTCAGAATTTAGTCTAGACTAGGTTTACTGACAAATCGACATTTAAAAATCGGTACGGTGGGCAGTACGGCATTTTTACTGACCCCTGGCATCTTAGACTGTGATAGTGAACGAGGTTCTGGAAAATAGCGAGTCTGGAATAGATCTAGGAAGGGTAGAGTTTTTCGGTGTTTCGTCTAGAATAGGGTTGTAAAATGCAGCTAAAATGGTCTAGTATAGGTAAAGGGTCTTAGAGTCCCAGCGGCACACCCCCGCTGCACACCCCATTTTTTCCCTTTCTCTACCTCCGCTTTCTGTTTTCTTATCGCGGCACGAAAAAATAATTCACAGCTCGAAAAGACCTCTGCGAGATTATCAGGTGCACGAGCAAAAATCACGCGACTAAGCAAGGATTTACGGCTCTTACTTAGTGAAGAGGACACAGATGACTTAAAACAAAAGGAAACAATGCTTCATCAAAATTCTTGATTCAATATTAAAACAGCAGAGGCACTTTAAGTATCTTGGCGTGGTGGTAGACGAATCATTATCATGGAATAATCACGTGTCTTATGTTGCCTCGAGAGTTTATCCTAAACTGAAACTTTTAAATAGAATTTCATCTTTTCTTAGCCCTGCTATTTTATTAAAGATTTATAAAGTGACAATTTTACCTATTTTAGACTATGGCTGCATTGTATGGGATTTCTGCAGCAAGAAGAACTCTGATTTTCTGGAAAGATTGCAAAACAAAGTAATGCGAATAATTTTAAGAACAAATCACTTAACGTGCACACAGTCAATGAGAGAGAGTCTCGGGCTGTTAACTTTATCTAACAGACGCCGTTATTTACGTTTACAATTAGTATATAAAATCGTAAATGATTATAATTGTCCTAGGCAACTACAAGGTTTTTTTACAATGAGATCCGAACTTCGCCGTAAGGCCCTGAGAGATAATAGGGAACTTCATCTTCCAAGATTCAAAACAGCTATGGGCCAGTCAACTTTCGAGTTCGCTGCTGGAAAGGAATGGAACGATCTCCCCAAAGAACTGCGTGCTTGTGAGACACTAAGAATTTTTAAAATTAGAATTTTTAAATTTTTAATAGAGCTAGATAAGGCACAACATAAATGTTCAGTATAGGTAGTTTTGTTAATTCTATTTTTTTACCTACTTACATCGATTTTTATGTAGATTATAGGTTTTTTATCACTGTAAATATTTTTGTTAGTTTTTTTATTCCATTTTTATTTTCGATTTGTATATACACTGATCACCGGTTTATACCAGCGTTTTTATTTTAAATTCGCTGATCGGTTTTTCAGGATAAATAAAGCATTTATTATTATTGTTATTACATTCAAGCCCTCAAGACAAAAGGATACTAGTTTATTGGCACTGAAGAAGGTATTGAGAAACACCCTATTGAAGTTTCGAAACTGCTATGGTCTGTTGACTTTTCATAAGGCGTTTAGGTTTGACTGTCAGACAAGGCTTTATTTTATTTGCTGGGTATTTCGAATCAGTACTGGCCCTAAATTCTATGCACATATACCCCGGGTGCCAGAGGTTTTTATTTTTTAGTGAAAACGGCGAGTTTGAGCGGCGAAGCCGCGACTACGAGGCGCAACGCGCCGAGAAAAAATAAAAACCTCTGGGCACTCGAGTACACAACCTCATTTCCATGCGATTTGTGGATCGGATATCCTACCAAACCGGTTTTAAACCTTGGGGACCAACGCGTGTCTGTTTGTTTACATTAAATCTGGTGACAATATTCCGCGGTCGAGACAGAAATATTAAATCAAATCCACTCCAGTGGAAAAGATACATCGATGACATTTTTTCACTGTAGAGTGTTGAGAAAAAGGAGATAGAAGATTTTATTGTCCTTGCAAACAAAAATTAATCTCAGACAAAGAAGTAAACTTTCTGGATACAACCGTTTTTAATGGCGATAGATTTAACAAACAAAGAATCCTTGATATCCGCACGCAATTAATCCAGTACACCTATTTCTCTTCCTGTCACCTACCAGTGGTCAGCGAAATCGTTCAGCGAGAATACCTGCAGCTCCAAAGCACGCCACCGTGCTAGAGATAAAACTTTTCCTCGTTCAAACAAAACTCTAAAGGTCACACTCCACGATAACACGAATTAATAAGTCGTGTCTGGCCTGTCAACACCTCTTTTCAAGACATCCTTGCGCTGAATAAATTTCAACAGCGCTTCTTTCTGAACTGGCTTTAGTTCTCTGATATTTTGAAAATTTGGATACTAAAGAGTAATCCACAGCGTTTCTTAAAGATCTCAAAAAGCCGCAATCTCTATCTACGTTCGCCATTGTTGTTTGCGTGGCTTCACTTTGGGAAACCGGTTTTTCACGCGCCCGTGGCGAATTGTTTTGGTCCAGCCAATCGAAGTTGCTGTTGCATCATTAACTCCCGGTAGAGTCTGGAAACAAGTAGGAGTAACCAATCAGCGACCTAGTTCAGATTCTGAACTGGATCCTCGCATGGAAATGAGGTTGTATATTCGAGTGACCAGAGGTCCGTCTCGCGAGCTTCTTCTAACCGTTTATGCGGTTAATTTCACTCATGATATTCAGAGAACGGACCTCTGGATCCAGGGTGATGCACATACTGATCCAATCTTTAAAAACCTTGGCATTTTAAAATTTCATGACATACACCTATTACAACTTGGCTTATTCATGTATTCCTATCAAAACCGTACTCTTCCTTTAAAATTTTATTGTAAATTTACCTTACAGAGAAAAATTCATTCATATAATGCGAGGAATTCCCACGCTTTTCGTCTACCTTTCTGACGGACTAATATCAAACAATTTTCCGTTTTTTACCAAGGACCCAAATTTTACAACTCCTTATCTAATGAGATCGTGAACTCGTCCTCTCCTGCCTCCTTTAAAAAAGCAATTAAGACGTTTATTTGTAATAAATATTAGTAATCTTATATAAATGTGTCAAATTAATCGTTTTGAGTTTTCCTTTTCATTTTGTAACTTTCCATTTATTTTGTAATAATGTATCCGTCGTCATGTTCTTATTTTGTTAATGTCATCTTACAAAACTAAAGCTGAGGAGGCCTAATTAACATAAGCTTCATAGTTTCTTTTAGGCCTCCTCGCCTTTGTTGCCTCTATTCTTCTTATATAAATGTGTTATTGTAGTATGGCAAATAAAAAAATAAAAAATAAAAAAATAAATAAATAAAAGACCTAACTCGTGCATAAAAAATTCGCGCAGAGACGATTTTTTATGACTTCGAATTCATAAGCTACAAATTAAATAAACACTACAGAAAGAACTGTGATTTTCGTTTTAGTCCATCCAGTAAAATCAAAAAAAGATTTTTTTTTTTACATTAAAAAAGTCGTAAAACTGTCATTACATCCACAAATATTGACATAGTCTCTTCCTGGTATTTGTCCTGCGCTAGTATATCGCATTTCATTTGTCGCGCAACAAGCAACCCGCAACAGTCGTAGAAACTGATTTTGTCCTGATTTTGTCCTGCGCTAGTATATCGCATTTCATTTGTCACGCAACAAGCAACCCGCAACAGTCGTAGAAACTGATTTTAATAGAGGTTCACACGAAATTTCAGCTCAGTATTGCTTTGACTGATGGATGTGTTGACTTCAGATATAATCGTCTGAAAATATATGGACCACCATCAAGTAAGTACAAGGGAATGACTCAGTGATTTCTCAGTCGGCAGCAGTTATTCTGAAGTGCTCTGATTGAATGAGCCCGGCACCTGACGCCTGCCTGTAGTACAATTTCCTTTTTTAACATTCTTAACAAACATATATCAGAGCTAAGCTTGATAAGCAAATGTATTTTAAGAGATAGTCTACAAAGATATTGGCAAAGTGGTAAAGTTCTTTAAAGCAACTAAAAACACCGCGAGCACTCATTTCGTTTACAAGCTGTAGTCGACCACAAGCGGCCCAAGCTCACTATTAGATAACCGGGACGTGACCCTTGCTTTATGAGCGGTATTGTGTTACAAAGATTCGATTTATAAGAATTGTATGGGAACCCCGGGGGGGGGGGGGGGGGGGGGGGGTACTCAACGAAGTTTTGTACGGGGATGCTCCGCCCCGAGGTCCAAACCCTTACCCTTTCATATACCGTTTTTGACAGAAAAGGTACCCCTTTCATATACCTTTCATTGAAAATGGTACCTCTTTCATATACCTTTCATTGAAAATGCTACCCCTTTCATATAGCCTTTATGTGCGTCTGTTTGATATATTTTAAAAGACGCTTTTTATAATGCTTAAATGGCAGTTTTTCCTGCCATTTTTATACTTCAACTCGTGTTTTCGCTACCCTTTCCTATTCTTCGTGAAATCCCTACCCTTTCATATACTTCAACTCGTGAAATCCCGACCCTTTCATATACCTCCAGCCTCAAAAAAGTACCCCTTTCGGGCGGAGCATCCCCGTATAGCCCATTATAGGGAGTACCCCCCCCCCCCCCGGGATGGGAACGCAACGGTTTTGCATCGAAACTTAGAAATTCTAATGGTATGTCAATAAAATTGACTTACCCTGTTGCTGTGTTGTATTCTTTGTTGTTTGCCCGCTCCTCGCGGCGATTTAACACGATTTTGGCGAGTTATCGTTATTTGGGTGTTCCGCTGCTAAGAAAAGGGTCTTTCTGCATGTACCGGTATCCATGAACCACTCATTGTCTCCTATTGATTGTGAGGTATTGTATTTTTGGTCTTGTTTTGCATTTGTATTATTGTCGTTCGTTGTTCCTTTTGTATTACGTAATATGTGACCGGTACATGCAGAATCTACCTAAGAAAAAGACAAGGCAGAACACTGATTTCCGGAGTGCCCGCCGCTCGAAGCGAGTAAGTCCACCGAAATTAACCCTGATGCCACAATTCCTCCATAGAATCAAAGCAGATATGCTAAAGTTCCTTGTCAGTTCACTCGCGACGCAATGCCATCAAAAATGCGTTCCCTGCGAAACATTTGTTTCGAGTCAGCTTCCCTTCGGAATATTCAAAATGGCCGCGCAAAGAGTCGCGTGGACACCTTCACCGTTCGCCCGGTGTGTCGGGTAAAAAAATCTAGCCTGACGGGAGTAGTCAGCAGCCAGTTGTCGACACCAAGACAAGTGGCTGCTGACTACCCCCCGTCAGGCTAGATTTTTTTACCCGACATACCGGGCGAACGGTGAATTTGTCCACGCGACTCTTTGCGCGGCCATTTAGAATATTCCGAAGCGAAGCTGACTCGAAACAAATGGAACATGGGAACAGTTGGGAACATGCGGATTCTCATGGTGTTGTTGTTTTAGAAAAATTGCTGCTTTTGTTATGGTTCATTAAAATATATGACAAAGGTTTCTTACGCGTGCGCATGTTTATCACGCAAAAGGTAGATTTTGTTCGGGGGAGGGGTGCGTGACTCGTTCCAGACCTTACTCTGCTCGATTGATGGTGCAAGAGTTTATTTAAGAGAGTACGTTGCTTTATACTTCCGTTGATCGTTATAAAAGCAAGCGATATCGTTCGTTTGCTGTTGTAAAACAAAACGATACTGTAACAAGACTCGGCTGTTGGATTTGTGAGACATCGATGGTCAATTTGATGCAGTTGCTGTGACATTCATCAATCGCTTCACTTTGACAAATCTCCAAGGTAAGCGCTCGATCGTCTGTAGCCGTTTTGTGATTAGTACAAAATACAACCATATGTTTTCCACATTTTCTTCGTTTTAGGAGACGTCTAGGAGGAAGTCATGATCATTTAAGGGAAATGGCTTTGCTTTGAGATTTATATCCTTTGTATATCGCTACCGTGTGTGATTTTGTTGTGTTTACACAAGTAGTATAGCGAACTGAAACCAATAATTAGGCAACTACAATTCAAATATTTACCGTTCTAAAATCCACGGAATTGTTAAACAATTTTCGGATATGTTCTATTTCTGGTAAAAGGAAAGCGGGTTGATCTTTTCTAACCAAATCAATTGTCAAAAAGTTGAGTTTAGATCAACTAAATCGTTAAACACAAAATACGTACCGAGGGTGGGGAGCCATAGGCATTTTCGTAAGGTCGAACAAAGGTCGAACGTAAGTCTTTCTGGGCTTCTGGTAGTCGCCGCTCACACGACCCGAGTCTGGTGAGTAAACGGTTCGGCCTTACGAAAATGCCTATGGCTCCCCACCCTCGGTATGTATTTTGAATCGGTTATTGTTTAACGGCGACCAATCAGAAAGAGGCAATCAGCAGGACGGTTTCTGGCTGGCACGGCAAAATGTTGATACGAATATCAACCGCTTGGAAAGTGTGGGATTTTGATTTTCTTCGACGGCTAGCTCCGGGCCGTTTGGACGGATTTTCGATCGAGAGGTACGAGAAGAAGCGTGAATCTTTCGGCCTTTCTGTTGTGTGGTTTGAAAGCCGAGCGATGCGATTTTATGTGAAAAAATCGCCTCGGCGCTGGAGCCGTTCAAAAATCTCTTTCCACCCTTGTCTTTCTCTTAGACGCACAGTCAACGGCGAACTCAGAATCCTTCAAAATCGCTCAAAATTCACTTTTACGGCAAAAGGACGACAACACACAACAAATAAGGTAATTTAACGTTTATTTAGCGTTGATCAGTACATACATTTGGCGATACGTCGCTATAATATGAAATTTAGGTAAATCCCATACATTTCCTATAAAATTATAAACCGTCATTAAGTTACACAAACAGATTGTATGGGCTCCCTGTGGTTTCATATCAAACTGCCTTCGAAAACGCACGAAATGCTGTCTCAGACAACCGAATTTTTCCAAATTTTCCCGGGGGAGGATACCCCCGAACCCCCTCCTGGCTAGCGCTGGAGGCGCTCGTGTGATCACGCCTGCAGTGCTCTAATGCACCCATCCATCGAAGAAGAGAAATGAGGAGGAGAAAGAGGCGTTTTGCTGAAGAGTATCAGTGCTATGACTAACGAGGTAAAACCTATGAAAATAACTAACCATCAAAAAAATAAAATATGAGAGAAATTGTGGGGAACAATTAGGAATATTTTGAGGATCAAGGGAACATGGAACAGGATTTCTGGGAACAGGGGAGCTTGATAAAAGTGAATTTCGGGGAACACCTTAACTTATTTTTGAGGAACAAGGGAACAACTTCAAATATTTGTAGGGAACAAGGGAACATGCACCCCTCCCCCCCCCCCCCCCCCCCCCCCCTCCGCCCCCTGCGAGGCCCTCAATAAACTGGCGTCTGCTACCCAGGCTATCTTTCCTTAATATTTAACTATTATCAACTTTGTTTTTTCAACTGCGTGTCCACCACTTTGAAATTATCGGGGATGTTAGACAACGTTTAGACGGGCGTCCAACATATACAAGAAATATTGGGCGTCATACAAAAAAATGTTAAAACGGTTTAGCCGTGGATTAAGATTTCTCCTATTTTAACTCATCTTTCAACGGTACTGGTATATCTATTCTCGGTTCTTTATGCCTATCACTTTTTGAATTTCTCAGGATACCAATAGGTATTTCCTGTCTTTTGATATTCCAGAAACTTGTCTAATTCTCACTTTTCAAGCGTGTGAGGGTAAGAAGCCTTCAACAATTTTAACAAAAAAAATGAGCCACAATTACATCATCAATATCACCATTGTCAGCCAAGTGCTGAAAGAAAAACAAGGGCTTTGGGATTCACGCAAAAAAGAAGCAAATGAACCATGCTCGAAGAAGGAACGATAGCAGGATTGGAGGCAACTATCATTATTATAAGACATATAGGCCGCTTCAAGTAGTATACATATCAAGCTTTTATTGATACATTCCTGATTATTTTATACACCTATCATTACACAATTATATACGACTAATGTATAGCTCGCCTGCTAACGTTTGTCTGTTATTTTTCCCTGTTATGTTTTAAAACTGTCTATACGTATCGAAAGCAACACACTTGTTGCACTTTGGAGTTTCGCAGTCACAACTCCCCACATCACATACGGTTCGCCTGCATGCAACCTTGTTTACACAGTGTAAGGCTGTTGTCAATTTTTGGCATATGTTTGTTTGTCGTTTAGCCGTCTCTACCGAGGTTGAGAAGTCTTCAGAGTCATCGCTTTTTTGCCCTCTCAACCCAATAAACCTAAGAAGGGAGTTGTCATCAGCGGCTATCTCCTCTTTTGCCTCCTTATTTTCAAGTCTTCTTTGGCTTCTACCATGCGAACACGAGATAGCAAGCAGTAAAAGAATCAGAACTTTCATAGCACCATGCTGTAAATATTAGAAAACAGAAAGTTGCGTGAGTAAAGTCTGGTCACATCAATTTCCTGCTGTTGATTTTCTTCATAAAATTAGCCAACTTGAGTCTTAACGTTTTTCAGTAAAAAATGAAACTACAGTAAGAAACGAAAACCACAAAATTACTGAAAAGCAGAAATAGGAACAGCGACTTTGAGGACTAAACATATGACTTTAAGAAAATCTTCATTCAAAACTTTACCTTGATAACAATTGTGTTCATGTTGGCTTCTGATTGACTCAGGGGCTGCTTGTAAGTTACCGTTCAACGAATTTTCGGTTGGCCTTGAGCTGTTTTAGTACTCTATTTATATATTTTACTTAACGGAAAATTATGGAATGTTTCACATCCTTTAAATTAATTTTAGACTTTTAACATTTAATAGACAATTATTAGCATTAACATTTACAAATGAAATAGCGTTGTAACATATATAGCCGTCGACAGAATAAATATAACGAACCGTTAAGACACCCACGTGTAACCGTCAATCAACTACTGCATGCATGGTTCTTGTTAAATTTGCTATCCGATGGACATCTGTTCCGGGCCCTGGATACGGATCTGAGGTATTCTTTTTGTTTGAATGTGTCCGTGTGTGTGAAGGGGAGCATGGGTGAGGGTGGTTGTTAAACGGAGGATTTAATATATTTCCCTTTCAGTGATCTCATATATATATCGTGTGGATTTTTAAAAGGGATCCATCGAACCATTATTTTGTTTTTCGTTTATATGATGTACATTTCTCGTGAACTATTGCTTTTTATCTTTAACCCATAAGTGGGTTGAAACGTGTAACGCGCATTCACAGCTTCCCAATATTCAATTTTTGCTTAGTACCATATTTGGAAAACCCTCGGTCACCCGAGATTCCCAAATATGGCTGTAACAACTTCTTAGCAAATTGAATAATCGGAATCTTGGTTTAAAGCGTACAATAGACAGTTTACGTTTCAACCCACTGATGGGTTTCTGTTTTTATCTAGTAAGAGAAAGAAAGATGAGAAGGATTTGATTGACAAGGCAAAACTGAATAAAATGAAAAATATTATGTTCAGAAGCAACGCGCGCGTCTTCCCAAATTTAAACACCTACTGTCTTGTTAAATCCCAAAGCGCTGCTATCATCCATTGAAACTTCCTCGATTTTTTAGCGTTATACGATAGCGTTATGAATGCGCGCTATAGTTCCGTCTTTATGTTTGCCTCATATGTGGCAAAACGTGGGTGGTTGTGAGGTTATAGCTTCAGTTGCCATTTTCCAATGTTCACTTTATACAGTTTAAGCAACAAGATTGCTTCTGTAACGTCATAGTGCCGTTTTCTTCCCTCGTGTTCCTTAACTAATTGATGAACAGCTTTAATGGGGCAATGTCATCTATTCTTAGTACAACTTTGAAACTTAGCCAGAATACGTATTTGTTTCAATGAAAACCTAAAAGTAATGGTTTAGTTTTGTTAAAAACAACATTATTACTATACCAATGCAGATAAACTATTATTAACTCAGTCTTTGACTTCTGATGGACAGGATGGAAATGGATTGCAACTTTTGAAAAAATCGGTCATTTTTTCAAGTTCGTTCCTTGTTTCTTGAAAAAAGCGCTGACAACGAATTATGTTTTTTTCTTCTGTTTTCGAGAAACTTCATAATATTTTCCTTTCATTGTCATAGCGCATTTTACGTATAAACAAAGGTCTTAATTAGTCCAATATTTCGCACAAATTGTACCAAGAATCTAGAACATACCCGTGACATTGCCCCTTAAAGCTTTATAGTCATTGGCTTTTCAGTTTTAACAGGAACGTATCATAAAAGACATTACGAGAATGATTAACGCCATTAGTAGCTATGATAGATTGCCGGAACATTTTCTATTTGGTCTGTTTTTGTCTTTGCATCTACAGGTGGTCTAGACGCGCTCCGCTGCAGCCGATCTCCCTTGTCGCGTTAGACAATTAACACTGATGTTCATATCAAAATTGTATTGTTTTGTTGCTGCTCACGCTGAAGTGTTAATTATTCCCATACAGACTCAAAACACTAGGATTAAATGGAAACACAAATATCAACTCTCTAAAGCGACCGCAGCCAATGACTCAGAAATAAACACCTTTATCTGAAACACTTGGCTGAAAAAAGAACATAATATACAAATTTCGCGAATTTTGGAAGGACTAATGGTGGGTGGACACTGTAATAACAATGACAACAACCAGCTTCCTGTGTGGGCTTACAATCGTAAACTGAAAATAACTATTAAAGCAACGAAAAAGAACGTTCCTCATATAATTAACATGGTCAGTATAAAGACAACCCGGAAAATCATTTGATACCGCGAATCGATGGCAATTATAGTAGAAAAGCCAGTTATAAAAACAAGCTTTTAAATACGTATCGACAGAAAAATAACGGAAACTGCCTGAAACAAAATGTCGGAAAACGAGTTATTTGTTTGGTTAAAAGAAAAAACTTAAACTACTCTAGGACGAAAAAATAGTACATATACCTATACAATACATATGCGCCTTAAAATCGCTGGTTAAAAATAAGAATAATACGAAGAAGAACTAGTGAAATCTAATACACAACTTCTAAATAGGCAAGAATGTCACTGCAATTATAGTGAAAAACAAGTAAGTTACTTAAAAGCGAGCCGAAACCAATACGTCTTTAGCTTTTTCTTCAATGTAGAGTTACACAAGATCTCTAGGAAGCTTATTCCATGGAGATGGCGTTGCTATAGAAAAAGCACTGACACCATATTATTTAACATAGTGAGGACACGTAGCAGGTGATGAGATAAATATTGTGGTGTTTGTAGTTCTTCTAGCGTATCTTTTTTCATTAGTTTTATTTAAAAGAACAGCACGCTAAAACTGAGATATTCCGTTTGAAAACAGGATTTCCTCACTCAGTTCTTTATCAATTGAGCATCATGAGAAGGAAAAAAGCCAGGGCGTAAAACTGCCTGGCGTGGGTTAATCTCAACGTTATATTTGTGGCTCACGTCGACTTGGTTTCACAAATAGATCTAGATAAGGCGGTTGTCGTGTTGTTAAGATCAACTATAGCTGTCGTTCAAATGGGTAATTTGACCGGACCCTGTGAAATTTATACCGAATTGAAAGGGGACTATAAACGACGTGTTTCAATTATCTTGATAAGGAAAACATTAATATCTTGCAAAAGAGGAAAATACAATATTTGTTCCTTTTATTTATTAACTATAACAGTCACACCATCACGGAAATCGTTTAAAAAACAACAACGAAAGAATCATCTCGAAGGTTTTCGATTTGTCACGTTTTAGGAAGAAAAACGTATTTTTGTAGGGAACAAAATCAGACATGTTTCGAAAGAAAAAGTCATAAAAATGAAAAAAAAAATGCCTTTCGTGAATCGGTCTAACAGACTACAATTTGTCGGCTATTCGTCCGCAGGTTCTCGAATCTTATTGACCGCAACACAATAAACATTCCAGACATATTTTCAGCATCCACGGATTTCGTGGTCCTGGCTGTAAAGGTGTAACTGCCGTTTATTTAGTCTGTTCAAGAGCTCTAACAAAGAACATTTCTTAGCATTGGTGCATGGGGGATAGAAATTCATGAACAAATTCATGTTTATATTTTTAGTTTCATTAACATACGTATCAATTCATATAAACGCTTGGTACTCTTTAGCTTCAGGCGACTATTACTTCCTTAAGTTAAATATTTTTTTACTCTGGGAAACAAACATGCATTGGTGTTTATGGGATGCCTCAGAACTGTATGACTGGATTTAGAATAAAATGTATCACTTAAATTAAGTTGAAGTGTGGCGCTATGGAAATGTAAAGGAAAAAAAACCAATAAGGTTTCTTTATATAGAATGTTTTGAGGCTTTACAGAAACATAGAATTCAACTTTTTTTTATATAAAATGAACCAGTTTACAGACGGCGTGAAGTTGAACAAAACTTTACATACTTATACAAACTTTGTTAAGTTGAACTTAACTCGACGACTAGATGCGCCTTTACGAAATGTTAACGCGTCCTTAAGGACGGATACGCAATGATTAACTCAATTAACACTTTTACCTTTAACGTCCGGAAATATGATTGTAGGGACATAACTTCAAACATCCTTATCTGCGCGCGCCTTAACTTACGGTAAATAAACATTAATGTTGAAATATAGTCAGTTCATTAGGTCATACAAGTATGTTGCGTAATTTGAGTTGGCTAAACCAGTCGGGTCGGTTGCGCCATCCGGATCATTTGCTGTCGTTATCTTTTGACGTCCGGCTACAATTTATGTAATGAAAACACCATAATGGCATGAAAATTCATAAATAGTTAAAGGTAAGTCATATATTTGTTGAGATCACATGTATTTTATTAGTGTATTGCTCAATAGATCTTATAACACACCTTTTTCGCGGTAAAATTGATAATTTTGAAAGCGGGGCAGACTGGCCATTAATATAAGTACTTTGCACGAAAAACAAAAGAAAAATAGAATCCGATGTCAAATGAAGTATTTATTTCCGCGGGCTGTTGGCAGGGTTTCATTGGCCAACGTGTATATTATATATAAAAAGAGATGTGAATTACATGTTTAATAGGCCAGCTTCATCCAAAGCTAAAATTCGAACAGAAAGATCCTTCGCCTAAAATTCATTTTCAGATCTTACTTATAGGGAAATTATTTGGCATCGGATTCCATTTGTTGTTCTGTACACAGAAACGCTGTATTTCCTGCCCTGTTTGTATTTCAAAGATGGCGGATTTACCATAGAATTGGTAAGTCTCGTGATATCACTCGCCAGAACGACACAAGTATTTGTGAAGAGCCATGACAGGAAAATTATAGTCTAGTACTTGTCGTAATGTACCACTAACCAACGGTAAGACTGGGAAATAACAAAGGAAAAATGGGGATATTTGTACGAAAGAAACTTGATCATTCGATTGATCATTCGATTAATCCTTGGATCGACTGATCTTTGGATCGACGAGATCAGCGAATGATTTTTATAGGAGAAATTCCGGGTTAATCGCAAAGCGTCGTTCGTTGTTTTAGTGACGTTTGCCTAATTTTCTAAATCGGTCATCGACTAAGGGGATCAATAAAAAATAAAGCTAAACCAAATAAAAAGAACAAAAATGACAGCAAACATATTTAGCCGTTTCTTAAAGCTGAATATGAATGATCGTTTCCTGAAAACATGCAAGCAAAGAAGGAAACGTAATTTATAATAACGTGAAGCAATATGCTTAGTAGTTCCCTGAAACCAAAATAAAATACATACACGTGGCTGCCAATTTTATCTCTGTTGTGGTTCAAATTTTTCTGTGGTTTGAAAATTTTCAAACCAGTTTGATTTTTGTTTTCCTCTGTCTCTGATTATGGTAATGAATCAAGGACAAAGGAAAATGAAAATTAAACTGGTTTGAAAGTTTTCAAACCAAAGAAAACATTGAACCACAACATCTCCATTTGCGATATCTTTACTAAAAGATAACGTGTAAGCAATGGAACTTTGTCCTATGACTTGGGAAAAGTTAATGAATAAAAATATGAGTACACGAGATGGGTGCAGTCATCCCAAAAATGACGTGTGAAAACCCTCTTTATATAAAACGCCCAGAAATACTTTTTCTAGCATCCAGCTTCCTGTAATTCCAGATAATTTGTTTGTCTTTTGAAAAAAAGATATTCTTGATGAAACATATATAGGAAATAGAAAACGTTTGAGATGATTATTTCGTTTATCTTTTTAAAACTATTTTCCTGGTGGGATGACTGTTATAGAAGGGAAAAAAAAATATCGAGTTTTCCTTGTTTTGCAAGTCATTAATGTTTTCCGTATCAAGGTAATTGAAACTCGTCGTTTTTTAGTCCTCCTTCAATTCGGTATAAATTTCACAAGATCAGGTCAAATTACCAATTTGAACGTCAGTTTTAGTTTATATCTTTGACAACACGACAACCGCCTTCTCTATTTGTGAAACCAAGTCGACTTGAGCCAGAAATATATCGTTGAGATTAACCCACGCCAGGCGATTTTACGCCCTGACTTTTTTCCTTCTCATGACGCTCAATTCAGAAGGAACAGGATGTCCTGTTTTCATATGGTTTATCTCAGCTTTAGCGTGCTGTTCTTTGAACTAAAACTAAAGAAAAGAAACACTAGAAAAACTACAAACACTACAATATTTATCTCATCACCTGCTACGCGTCCCAACCAGAAATGTTAAATCATATGATGTCAGTGCGTTTTCTATAGCAACGCCATCTTATGGAATAAAAGCTTCCTAGTGATCTTAGATTGCGTATAATTAACTACATTAGATACGTACAGGATAAGGACGTATTTGTTTCGGCTCACTTTTTTAATGAGTTGTTTTTCATATTATAATTTTAGCGATATTCATGCATATTTAAGCTTAATTAGCTATTATTTATTTAGCTATTATTTATTTTAGCTTATTTTAGCTTATGTATTAGCTTTCACTAGTTCTTCTTAATCATCATCATCTTCTTCTTCTTTTTCTTCTTCTTCTTCTTTCTTCTTCTTTTTAATTCGTTAACAGTTTTTTTAAAGCGCTTAAATATGTATTGCATAGGCGCTTTATAAATGATCTATCATTATCATTAAACAATAAAAGAAAGCGTAACCTATTGACACCTCAAACGCTCTAATTACCAACAACTCGCGGTATCAAATAATTTTCCGGGTTGTCTTCATACTTACCATGTTTACAATATAATAAACGTTCCATTTTGTTGTTTTCATAGTTCTTTTTGCGCTAGTCAGACTTGTCGGCCCACACAGGAAGCTAAGTTTCCGTCATAGTTATTACAGTGTCCACCCGCCATTACACCATTCCAAAATCATGTTTATCTCTCCTTACATTATGTTCCCTTTTCAACTATGTTTTTCAGAAAAGGTGTTTGTTATTTTCTGCATGAGTCATTGGCTGCAGTCGCTTTAGAAAGTTGATTAGGGTGTTTTCATCAAATGCTAGTGATTTAACACCTCAGTGCCAGCAATTAGCACAACAACATATTTGATGATAATAACTGTTTTTATTGTCTAACGCGACCGCAGCCATCAGCTGCAGTGAAGCGGGTCTAGACTACCTCTAGATGCAAAGACAAAAACGGACCAAATAGTAAAAGTTTCAATCTATCATTGTTACTACATGTACAATAAGGCAATGGCGATAAAGTTTAAAGGGACAATTCAATGTTGCGGGGATTTTCTTGATTCGTAGTAATAACATTGTGCGAAATATTCTACTATAGGCCATTTCCGAGTTGCCTATAGCCTCTCTATCAAAGCAAGGCTAGGTGCGAAACCTTTTTATATGAAAATGAGTTTTCATTCACAAGCAACTTATTTGCATGTGAATGAAAGCTCATTTCAATATGAAAGGTTTTGCACCTAACCTCGCTTTGATAGAGAGGCTAAAGGCAACTCGGAAATGGCCTATTGAGAACCTTTGATAATACATGAAATACCTTATTGACACTGAAAGGAGAATATCAAGTAGTTTTCGAATAAAGAACAAACCATAATCCAAGACACAAGAAAATAACTTGAAACAATGGCCACATTAATCAAGTTGCAATCCATTTCCATCCTGGCCATTCGCAGTCATAGACAGTTAATAAAGTTTCGCTGCATTAGTGCAGTACTAGACTTGCTACAAGTCCCTTCCAATACTCATTTTCTCTAAGTCAGGTTCTTCTTTGGAAGGGACTTGTCCCACTTGCAGCGCGGGAAATCTTTACCGGTAGATTTTTTCCACCGGTGACGTAAGAAGCATATTAGCCAATGAACAAGCAATTCCTGATCTACGTCATAGGTTCGCGCGGTCAACATGCTGAAAAATCGATCTTAATCGGACAAGATCACAAGAATCGCCTGTACTTGGTTGTTAAAACCGTAGTTTCTCATTTTCCGAGTAATAGCACGTATTTAAAATATATAAAATGGAAAGAAAAAGTTTCAAGAAAACTCAGTTGCCATTATAGTGGAAAAGGAGGAGCTTCAAGCCATGAAATTTTGCTTCGAGGAACTTCAATATGTTTATATTAATGCGGGGTCATATTTCAGTACCGACGAAGTGGAGTTTTAAAGAATTTTCAAGCAGATGAGGGACGTCACGGTAAAAGAAATAATTTGCAAAGATGTAAGATCTTATGTGTATTTTTTGCAATTTTGATTTCCAAATCAGTTTCTTGGGCAATTTTTGATACGCAACTGGTGTATGTTATTAGGAAATTAGTCATTCTAGATATTCTAGACTGAGAAAAGTTGTTTTTCTAAGCCTTTCTGTACCCGAAATCTACTGCGCAGACGGTCCGCGTAATACCGTTTTTGAGAATCGCTAAAATTGAAAAATTGGCCGGTCGTCAACGGGTTAAAAAATTTTAGTGCTGCCATTGCTGAAAGTGCTGTTTTGTTTTCACACCTGAACATCAGATCTGAAATAATTAACAAACATGGATTTTTATACGTAAGCTATTCAGTACGGGGTTGTCAAAAGTAAAACATGACGCGTTGAAAGGAGTACAGGAAACTGTAGTAGAGGGTTCAATATTTATCGGCAAAGAGACGTCCAGTATTTCTCGGGAAAGATTTTGTGTTTTGAAATTGCATCGTATGTCATCGACAACTGAATGAGGTATGGTCCTATTAACATCATTCAAGGACAGTTTGTATCATTGAACTCATTGAACGATCCGTGCTCCTTCATGGGAAATAAAACGTACATTCTCGAGGCATGTTTTTTCTCACTTATAAAACAATTCGGTTTCATTTTTATTTTGCAAAATTAGCCAAAATATATTTTATTGTTTGTATTGTGATCGGTTATTGTTCGTCATCGCTTTTCAGCCAAGAGAACTTTGACGGCGTTGAAATTTTCCCTCGCTGACTCTATTTTCTTCGCCAAAGTCGCAGTCTTGTCGTAAGCTTACTGCTGTCTTGACAAAGTCATTCTGACAAGTGTATAAGGTTACAGTGTACCTTCGGGGGTGTCTCCAGTATAACAGCTCTAGCGTCTTAAGATTACACTTAATATACCTAAACCCAGATATCAAATTAAAGCTTATGGAGCTGGCTATCTAAATATGTAAACGATTTGGTAATAAAATGAATTGTCGAATTTTTTACGACGTCTAAATTCGAACGTCCGAATCAGCTTTAAAACGCTTTAACTCAAAGCGATTGTTGTATTTTGCTAATTTGATTTGTTCTCGGATTTCCGGACACGAAGCGCTAAAAAATCGTGTCGGCGATTTCCCATATTCAATTGCAGTGAAAAGTTACAGAATATATTTTCGAATCAAAGGGCTCTTAAAGCCATCTCGTTAATGCGTTGAAACATGAGGTTAAAAAAAGAAGAATCTAAAATAAATATAAAATAAATATGGTAAAGATGGCGTTGTAGAATCAGACATTATGTAGAAAATGCGAGGCGCAGTAGTCAACTGGATATGGTTCTTGGCAGGATAGAGAAGATTGAGAGAACTTGGTTTGAAAATTCGTGTTGGTGCAAGTCAAAAAAAGTTATGAGTAACAAAGAATCACGAGTGTGAATGTAAATAATTTTGATGTTAGTGAAGTGAAAGTGAAAGACTTTTCCCGCCTTGCTAGCTAATTGACGATGAAAATGTGTTGTTGGTTCAATTTACACAGTGCATTTTCAGTTATTCATTGTCTATTTTCGGTTGGGATATTTGACAATGGAAAAGACTTTCTAAATCAAATACAATAGATTGCCGCAATTTCAAAACAATTAAAAGCCCACATCGATAATACGTCACGTGCAATGACTTTATATCTGATCAGATGAGACATTAATATTAATTATCAAAATATCAATTGACACAACAAATGGTGACTGAATCTTTAATATTCTTTAAAGTAAGGCCCGATTCAAACATTGAACTTCACATTTGCCGAATCTAATGAAAGGAGGCCGTAACAACATGTCATTTCTCTAGAGCTGCCTTTCCCCATGCCAGGACAATTTGAGCTATGTTTAGCAAACATCGCGCCATCAGCCATTTCTTTTTCAACTCTCCAGCAGTATTCGAAAAAAGAACGAAAGTCAAAATTTATGGTATTTTGCTGTTCCTACTCTTGCATAATGAAACGGAAAGTTTTGTAGTTAGCTAAAGTATCAAGTCTGCTGTTTTATATATTTTGACATGAAAAATGGCGGGAAAATGGTGATCACGTGGTCATTTTTCGGTCACGTCTGCTATGGACGCACTTATATAGAAAATATTGGGTCTGGAGCGGATAAACAGGGCACCACTCCTGGCGGTCACTTTTTTAGTTTCCCTTAGATCGAAATGAGGTTCATGACAGGCCTGCAGCGACTCCGCTATGTGGTTTTGCGGTTGCGATGCATTTATATTAGCTTTCAAAGTTTGGCTGTTATGAGTCGTGTCGTTAAGTGATTTACGTCTTGTATGATGTGTTAGACGGCGTTTTGTAAACAGTTTTCAGGAATGGTTGGTTTTGAACGAAACTCCATTTTTCATCAGTATTTGTTTAAGGTTTTTCAGTCGTGGGTGAAATGTTGCAAAAGTGAGATTTAGAATACCAGTGCATTTAGGAGGGTGCTGATGGGGTTAACAGTTAACTGACAATTGCCCAAAAATATAGTAGTTAACTGATAAATGAAAAGTTACCGTATTTTCTCTATTAAATGCCCCCGGCGTTTATTTCAAACTTGGCCTTGTGGACCCGGCGTTTCTTTGTATCAGCAGTTTTTTCTCGCCCGCCATTTTTTAAGAAAGGGTTATTATTCGTTTTTCTTGGCAGCCTTGTACCTTGCCCTTAAATCTTAAGTTTATTATACCACAAACAAACGTTTGAGGAGCTTACTTACAACTTCCTCAATTATACCCGGCGTTTATTCGGGGCCCGGCGTTTAATCGAGAAAATACGGTAACAGTTAAGTGACATTCTATTAATTATACTAAATGAACGATTGTTGTTGTTAATAAAAGCAACATAGTTTTTTCCTAACAGCAAAGCTATTTTGTGACTTTTACCTGCCTCGCTGCGTGACCAGGTGACATATTAACCGATATTATATGCGAAAGGTACCAGGGTCGTAGAGCGTTGACCTTGATCTCCGTGATGGCGTCGAGTGGCGTGGTCAAAGTTATTCTGAGTTTTTATCGAGATGATGACAAAGGATCGGCATTCGAATGACACATAAGTCGCATACCGTTTGACATGACAAAGCACAATTCAATGGACATATAATCAAACAATAAGCGGAAAGTTTGGACTCGGTGAGTTTGATTTAAAGTTGTTGCGATTAGAGAAGATCGACGGGAAAGCTGTTACAAAGGCTCAGTTGGAAATGGAGCTACCTTTTCTAATGGGAAGTGCGACAAGTGAGATACATGGTATGTATTCTGTTTCGTCATTTTGTCCTAGCACGCGAACGCGGGTTGACTAAATAGCCGGCAGTCCTATATTCTCAGTAAATTTCTCAAAATCGAAAAATTCCAGCTAATCTAAACTATCATATGTCGATTTAGAAAGGTCAAGCGATCCTGAAATGTTTTATAGATTTCAAGCCTAGTGTTTGGTTTACGCTAGGCTCAGTAGATGAAACCATGTTTTGTGACACTTAGAAATTTTTTCAGTTCGACTGCCGGTCAAGGTTTTCAAAACACTAAATGGCCGGCAGTTCTATATTCTCAGTAAATTTCACAAAATCGAAAAATTCCGGCTAATCTAAACTATCATATCTCGATTTAAAAAAGTCAAACGATCCTGAAATGCTTTATAGATCTCAAGTCTAATGTTTGGTTTACGCTGGGCTCAGAAGACAAAACCATGTTTTGTGACACTTAACTTTTTTCAGCTCGACTGCAAAAACATGGTTTCGTCGGGGGTTTCGTGATATAGAAATCCCACAAAACCGGCTCGTTTGATCAGGATCACGACATATGATAGTTCAGAATGGCTGGATCTTTTCGATTTTGTGAAATTTACTGAAAAAATAGAACTGCCGGCCATTTAGTGTTTTGAAAACCTTGACCGGCAGTCGAGCTGAAAAAAGTTCCAAGTGTCACAAAACATGGTTTCGTGATATAGAAATCCCACAAAACCGGCTCGTTTGATCAGGATCACGACACATGATAGTTCAGAATGGCTGTATTGTTTCGATTTGTCAAATTTACTGAGAATATAGGACTGCCGGCCATTTAGTGTTTTGAAAACCTTGACCGGCAGTGGAACTGAAAAAAGTTTAAGTGTCACAAAACATGGTTTCGTCTTCTGAGCCCAGCGTAAACCAAACCCTAGACTTGAGATCTATAAAGCATTTCAGGATCGCTTGACTTTTCTAAATCGACATATGATAGTTTAGATTAGCTGGAATTTTTCGATTTTGAGAAATTTACTGTGAATATAGAACTGCCGGCCATTTAGTGTTTTGAAAACCTTGACCGGTTACCGGCCATATAGCCACAGCGTATTTTATTGGACACAAGCATCAGTGAAATTCGATTTTTTTCCTTCCCATACTCTCTGTGTACGATCCTGTATCAAACAGACATCTTTAATACTGACAATCCTTATTACGGTTTTGGAAGCTATCTTGACAGGTGAGAAATTATGGTTTTTAGATGAGAATCTAATGTCGAATAATTTTCGTAAAGCGGCTGTTCTAAGTCCAATCCCGAAAACGCATTCACTCTGGTCATTCTCATGGCCTTTAAAGTAACCTTATCTTAACTTTGCAAATTTAAAAGCCTTACTGATATACGTAATTTCCTACTTGTCAAGCTAAATCACTTGATAAGATCAATGAATGAAAATATTGAAATGAACCGATTTCCGACAGCGTGACCCAGTTAAAAAAGAACGTAAAACTTTCTTATGCAAGCGCATGAGTATAGGCTACCAGTGTAGCCTCTTGTTAACTGACAATTGGCCGAAAAAAAATAGTTAGTTAACTGACAATTGGGTTCCCCCATTAGCACCCTCATTTAGCAGTGCTAGATTAATTTGTCGTGTGTTTGGCCTTGTTTACAAAATGGTAAAGTAAGCTCACTGTAGCTGTCGAGAAAAAGCTGCGCCGGGTTTACAGCTCTTTACAGGCAAATTCACCGCGAGAAACAACTTCAAGCATCACGCTTCAGTGAATGTTCTGACACCTATAGAACGAATTGAGTTCTGGTCATTTCACGAACAAAAATCTAGAACCGGAAAGGAGGAAAGAGTTACGCGGTTAACATCGGAACGGATAGATTGCCGTCCAAAATGGTGGCGCTGTTCAGATGTGTGTTACTTTTCCTTTATACCCTCTTAAAGTTTGATGTTCCCAATGTTTACGTATTTTTCTACGAAAGAGACGATAACTTAATTTGTAATAGGAACGAAATTAAACAAGAGTGACAGGAGCAAAAGTTTCATTTGATTCAACAATATAAATTGATAAATTGAGACAATTAGCCACAGCTTGAATGATAATCGCATCAGCCCATGTTCCTTGACATGACATATTATTCAAATATTCTTGCCAAGAGTGTTCAGTATTACTCTCTATAAACTGTTCTGGGTTATATACTAAATATTCAATGCCAAGACTACGTATATAAAAATGGTTCGTAGCATCGCCATACAATTGATGTGATACGGCACGAAAAAACAATCGCCACCTCCTCCAACATCAAGAGCAATTCTATTTAATTCAGATAACCTACTTTCTAGTAGTAAAACTGAATCTATAGCACCTGAACCATTAAAAGCAACCATTACAAACAATTGATAATTTTGTTTAACGAAATAATAGATTTAAATATATTTTTTCTTGCTTTAAGTGTGCTATATTCTTTGCTAATAGAGCTACGTTGAGCGCTCGAAGGCAACTCTCTTGTGTCAGGATTTCAATGCAATCAAGCTACGTTGAGCACTCTAAGGTAACTCTCTTGTCCGCTTTAGGATTTCAATGTTATCAGTACGACACGCAATTGATATTCGTCTTCTTTTTATAGACTTTATACGCCAAGAACGTTTTCTCTCTCTTACTTGCCACTCAAACAATACATTGTCTTTTTGTCAAATAGAGACAAAATCTCTCTTAAAAAAATAAACACGCCTAAATCGCTTATAAAATGCTTCTTAAAATGCTTCCTTGATAACTTTTATAAACAAAATCAGGAACATTTTTACGTCTTTTGCGTACTGTTGCATAATCAAACTGTAATAGCAATGATTAATTGTTTTAAAATAGCACAAAACCGAAATCCACACTCTTGCATAATCAAACCGAAACATTTTTAGTTAGCTGAATAAGCAAAATCTACCCTCTCTTGCATACTATTGCATAATCATGACACCTAAATATTTAATAACTATTGGAACAGCAGACAAAGATTACAACTCAAAAAGCGAACAAAAATACAGCGTGAGATTTCTCAGCTTCGTCGAGCGCGAAAAGTTGACTCGTTTAACTTTAAGCGAGTTGACTTTAAACGAATCGTAAAATTAACTCTTTTCACGAGATTTCACTTTGACATTCGTTAAGCGACATAAAAAATCGCTCCTCGCTGTTCATCATACCGGGTAGACAACGTATAGCAGAACCCCGGAGGAGGACTCGCATATGTGGTTGGGTGGGGGTGCTCGTCGTATCTTTTAGGGGTTAAAATTAGGGGATCTAGGTATCTTTTAGAATATATGATTAAAAAAAAAAACTCATTTTCCCAGAAAATGGTATCTTTTAGTGAGTTCAGGGTTTCACTTTTTTTCCTGACGAGCACCTCCGCTTGACGACTTATAGGAGTCCCCCCCCCCCCCCACCCCCCTCCGGGAGCAGAATATTCTTACCAATTTTTCTTTTCACGATATTTCCGGTTGTCACTCGCTAAGCGACTTAAAAGGCAGAGCAAAATAGCATGTTCTTTTGAGCGCAGCTATCAAATGTACTGAATAGGACAGCCTCTGACTCAGTTAAACTTCCCATATGACTAAGAAAAAAATTGCCGGATTGACCCCTTTCATAAAATAGAAGTCCGTATAAAGGTGAATATTTTAAGTTCGTTTACCTACAGGTTGCAACTAATTTGATTGAACCTGCACTTGGCACCGGTAGCATAGTATTGGCTGACCCGTGTACTTTCGCTTTTGTGCTATTTTAAAACAATTAATAATTGCTATTACAGTTTCATTATGTAACAGTACGCAAAAGACGCAAAAATTTAAGCCATTGAAGGCTTGCCGCAATTCCATTCAACCGTCATCATTATAAGCCAAAAAATCAACACAACTATGACATGTTTACCATACTATTGCACAATCAAACCGCTTGGCCAATCATAATGCAGAACGTAGCTAATACAGGAAATCGCCTGCTGCTGCTCTCTGAGTTGACCTCTGATACGCTTGGTTAATTGCACGCTTACTTGTAACTCTAAAGTTTTCTTTCCACCAGTGATCGAGTGCATTGTTATTTAGAAGTTGCTGAAACCAATTCTGTGGTCGTGGAAATACCCAAGCCCTCCTTGGCGGCGAGCAAGTTCGTGGCGAGCTCCTAAATGTAAATAAAACGCCGACAAACCTTGAAGATAGCGTAGTTGAAGGCGTCTTCTTCGGTGTCTTCTCGCAAAAAAAAAAACTGCCGGATTGTTATATTTATCGAATGATAAGCAGGAGATTGACTGAAATTAAACTTACAAGATCTCGATTCGTGTCATCCATGTCGATCTGTACGTTTTCGCGCGTAAACTGCAGTGTCAGTGAACTCATATCTTATTATATTTTACCCTGGGGAGTCTTTTACTGTGTAACCGCATCCCCAAGAGTAAGATGAAACCTGAGATAAACCGAACCCAAGCCATTAACCCTTGGGAAGGCCCCAAACCCAAGGTGTGTGTAACCACAACTCAATAGAAAAAAAACGCAAAGTTCATGCTATTTTGATCTGCCATACCGCTCATATTAACACACAAACTTTCCTGTCCCATTTAACTTTCTTATAACCTCTCCATTAGTAAAATACACCGTGAAATTCTCAAACTACGTTTCCCAAGAAAACGCATTTAAACTATTTTTACCCTTTTAAAGTAGCTATAATGGCTTTACGACAAATGATTGAAACTGATAGGTAACGTGAGATATCGAAATTTAACAAGGACTAATACCTTTGCGGTAACGTAATGTGAGATATGACAAGTTCATCACAAGTTCTGACATCCCAATACCCTAGGGAAATTAACAATAGGTCCGGGGGTGCTCCCCAAACATTTTAGTGGCAGTATGTGACGCCCTTCTTGAAATCCTAACCGCTTTAACCAACCATATCCTCAATGCCCTAATATAGCTTCTATAAAGAACGAACAAGAAACCCCCCCGGACAAAAGTCCACAAAATTTTGTTAACAGCTTTTGTCCCTTTTTAGTACTCGACTCCGAAATCTCGCTTAATGCGCAAGCGCATTAACGAGATAAAAAGGGAGAAAAAATTGGAATGATCGCACGGAAATGGCTCTTGACGAAAAAGTTATCAGAAATAAGAAATTCGCCGAAACCATTTTGTTGATTATATGTTAGCCTAGCTTCTATCCAAATTAGAGGAAAATCGAACAAATTCCCTTTGAGTTGTAGCTCTTTAAATTGTCCCCAACAAGCGAAAAATTAAGTTTGAGAAAACAGCGCTTAAAAAAACATATCGCTTCAGCCCGGTTTCCATATGATCGCTACGATCGCTACGATCGCTATCGCTGAAAAAAATAGTTCAGCGATCGCAGCGATTGATGGTTTCCATATGATCGCTGCGATCGCTACGATCGCTGAGAAAGTGAATGAAGATCGAGGGGACCTGGGTCTGACAATATCGCTTCGCCTCATTCTTGAAATTCAACACAGCGGCTGTGAATTGTTTTTAAAATTTGATATAAAGACAGTCGTATCTTTGCACTTCTTCCATAAAAAGGTCCAAATCGCACCCTTTGAGTGGGCGTACGCAGTGCATCGTGGTATTTTTGCTGTCGCTGCGATCGCTGCGATCGCTGGAGAGTGGTTTCCATATGATCGCTACGATCGCTGAGATAGAATCGCAGCGATCGCAGCGATCGTTGTCGCTGCGATTGCTGTGATCACTACGATCGCTGGAGAGTGGTTTCCATATGATCGCTACGATCGCTGAACTTTTTTTTCAGCGATCGCAGCGATCGCAGCGATCGTAGCGATCATATGGAAACCGGGCTTTAATAAACAAACTCCGCCCACAAAAGTTATACCGTCATTTCTCCGTCAATTTTCAACATTTTTCGATAATTTTTTTTGGATGAAAGTTCATTCTGTAAACTTTATTTTGACGCCAAAAAAAATTCAATAAATTTTCGATCTGAAGGTACACTGTAACCTTAACCAAGCACTGTTTCTACGCTCTGTTTTTTTTTTTTTTTTTTTTTTTTTTTTTGGGGGGGGGGGGGGGGGGGTCGGCGAATGTAATAGCTTCCGGCGGTTACCCGAGTTTTAGACTTCTTCTCCGAATAGGATAATATATATAGTTAGCCTTAGCCTAATAGCGTCGCCCTTTGAAGAACCTCTGAACAAGCTTAACTAAGATGAAACGTAACCTAGGTGAAAGGTCGGAAGCACAAGAATTAAGATTGACGACCGGGCTATTTTTCAATTTTAGCAATTCTCAAAAACAGTATTACCCGACCGTCTGCACAGTACATTTAGACCGTACAAAAGTTCACAAAAACAACTTTTTCTCCCTCTAGAATAACTATTACAACTATTTTCTGAATAAAATACAGTTGTCGCTTGTCAAAAAATGCCTGAGAAACTGATTTGGAAGTCAAAATTGCAAAAAATACACAAACATATTTGCATAAGGCGGCGCGAGTATAAAATCTAAGTTTTGTTTTGTTTACATAAAATCGCTTTTCAATCTATGTAATGAATGAACAAACACATAAAAATGGACAACACAACCTTCTTTCGAAAAATTTTATTCAAATCTTCATTAGTTTATGTTTAAAAGCAAAACGCGTACCATGAATTATATAGCGCATCGAGGCCGAGCCGTGTCTTCGATAAAATTCAAGAAATTAGTACAACTGAATTTAAGCTACACGTTTATAAACAATTCTCCAAAACTAACGAGAACGCAAACAAAAAGTCAATCACAGATTGAAATCAAGATAAATTCCCATCGAAAAATGTAATTTGTTT
>JAJGOT010000176.1:1352500-1405000 GCA_022457155.1 Cladopsammia gracilis
CGTCTCTTTGTGACCAATTGTAAGCAGATTCTGTCCAACCTCGTTCCCAGGGTCTCTCATCTGCCCGCCCCCTGGAGCGAGAGAAGAGAGACCCTGGTCAACTCATCAAGCTTCATTGGACAGGCACATTAAATTGTCGCCGTCTGTTCTCGGACGATGGCGAAGTGGAAAAATATTTTGACATGTAGATCGACTCTACACTTTCATAACAGGAAACGAGGTAGAGAAGATAATGATAGCTTTTATTCTTCGTAGGTGAGGCATGCTGTTTTGTTCAACATTTACCAGTTCCAGTCGTTTGAATGTCTGTACAAGATCTTTACATTTTGTTGTTTCATTATACGCTTGTAAAATTATTGAACGATAACCATTTTAATTCTTGCGCATAATTCATTCGCTTTTGTTTGAATCGTTTGATTGAACCGTTTCCGGACATCAACGGACTCGCGCACAGCACGAGCCACTGTGAAGAAAACGAGACAAAGTTACAAACACCGTCGACCCCTCCTTAGGAATATAATTGTCCAAGGGGCACGTGACCAGAGTTGACCAGGGTCTCTCTTCTCTTGCTCCAGGGGACGGGAAGATGAGAGACCCTGGGAACGAGGTTGGATTCTGTCTGCCTCGAGTAACGTCTCGACCATCTCAGAGTGTTTTTAGTATGTCGAAGAGTGTTACACGGTAATCGAACAGTAATTCACAAATGGGGAAAAAAAGAAGAGAGATCGCGACAGACGGTACGTTGAATTCAAGTTTGATATCGTAACTGACATTCGATTCATGTTTAATTATCTGTTGTTCACTACAGTTCATACGTTATCAAAATTGCATTATTTCCAGGTCACGTTCCCAATTCTGGTCGCCTGAAAGGTCACAGCGTATAGCTCAAAACGGTCGAAAAGATCGGAAAGGTCGGTCAATTTTAAGTGTTTAAGGCCGTTTTCTATTAGGATCAACCATTTTCGGTTGGTTGGGTTGGTTGGATATCTTTTGTGGTCTATTGGGAAAAAAACGTTATGTTCTCTTGATAATTTGATTTAACACTTTGTGGGATTTGTAATCTTATGGCTGATCTACGTTACAATTTTTACAATGCAAAAAACAATTGCTTTTGACTGGGAATATCTCGATGGTAACTGGTTAACACACCTCGCATAGTGTTACATTTCCAGCCCCGACGTCTCCTTGGAACTTTATGCTGTAAAATTGTTCCCGGCGTAAAGCTTATGAATAGGAATGGCAGTATTTAATTCTATTCAAATAACTTTAGACAAAGTTAATAATTTATTGAGACATAATTTGTGGTATCCTATTAGTCGATTTTAAGGATGAAAAGGAAGAGAGATATTTTTGTTCGACTGAAGCATAGTTTGTTTTGGAGAAGGGAAAAAAATATTGTGACGTTTGATGATTTTGCAGTAAAATAGATGCTTATTACAAAATTAGGTCCAGAGATAACTTAACATCACAGTTTTTTTCTTCGAGATCTCTGACACTATTAATTTTGCTGCCCTCGAAGCAGTGAGCAGACTTTATCCAAACTCTCCATATCGGCACGTACCATTGTAAATAAGAATATCAAACAATGTGGTGCTTAGTTATCTACCAATAATTTCCGCAAAGTAAATAGGACTATATGGAAAAAGGTAAGGTAAAGGTAAAGTCGCACTCGAGCCACGAATGGCCCACACGGCCGGAGCTTAACCCGGTTTCTGTTAGCATGAAGCAACTAGGAATATTGCTACTCCCCCTGGATGGGATGCTAGTCCATCGCAGGGTTACCCTGGAAAAATGTATGTGTCAAATAAACGAATATACAGTTAGCCTGCATAACAGGCGTTATTATATTGGGGCGCTCAAGCGGGTTTTAGGTCGCGAGCGTGCAGTAGGATCAGTAGGATAAGATGCAACTTTTGGCAAAGTTTAAAAAAATTCTGTAGGTGGGGTTCAGAGCCACCTTAAATTTTCGAAAATTTAAGGTGGCTCTCAACCCCTCTTACATAACTTTTTAAAAGTTGCCAAAAGTTGCATCTTATCCTACTGATCAAAATTAGAAAATGAAAAATGGGGTTCACCGAGTTATTAACACTTAAAGCTAAAATTTTTTCAGCACGTTATACTGTTGCTATAGTAACATATTGTGTCACAAAAATGATAACAACGTGTTCACCAATCATTGGGCATTCATTTGATATCATGAATGTAGCACCAACTGATAAACAGTGGTTTTAATGACCCATCAAAATCTAAGTCTTGGAAAGTGCTGGAAACTGTTGGGAACCACCTTAAATCATATTTTAATTGAAGTGAAAATCTTCTATTTCACAAAAATTGCAAGTTAGAAGCTGCCTAAAAAACTCGAATATGGAATAATGAATAACGAGAAAAAATTAAAAATGAATAATGAATAACCTCGGAAAAAATGAAAGGAATAATGAATAAGTGAGATCCAATTATATCGCTTCCACAAAGCCTTAAAAATTGGCGCCCGATTTCCTTGCCGAACGTCGATTAATAGATCTTTTCGATGACATTGTTCCTTAGATTGGCGAAGTTTTAGAGTCTATTGTTAACCCTGATCAGACCTGCTCCGTCTCGTCCTGTTGCGTGATGTGCTTGACTATATTGATCGTACCAATGAGACTGGAAATCTGGTTAGTCTAGATCAAGAAAAAGCTTTTGATAGAGTTAATAGGTTATTTATCGTTAGGCTTTGCAGCATTTCGGCTTTGGCCCAGTCTTTTTTAATTGGATTCCTACTCTCTATTCTGGCGCGTTTATGCGCGTCTTATTAAACGGATTCCTCTCTGACAAAGTCTTTTTGCGGTGCGGTGTAAGGCAGGGCGACTCTTTGTCACCTATGCTTTACATCCTGTGCATACAGTAGAAGTTTTAGCGTGTAAGATCCGGGATACTAATGAGATTGAAGGCTTTTTGTTGCCTGGAGCTGCTGGCCGACAGTTTAAAGTCAGTCAGTACGCTGACGATACTACTAGTCTTGTCAAAACGTTATTTTCCTTACAAAGCCTCTTTAAGGTAGTTGCGTTGTATGAAAGGGGTACGGGGACCAAGTTAAACCTCTCAAAAACAGAAGCGATGTGGTTAGGGGCGTGGAGGGATCGCTTCGACCAGCCCTCGGGCTTACGTGGGTGCGCAAAATGAAGCTTTTGGGCGTCACCTTTGGGATTGAATGCGTTGAGAGGGACAACTGGGAACCCCGCTTGTCTATATTAGATAAGTCCCTCAGTTTATGGAAGTCGCGTGCTCTCTCCTTAGTGGGGAAAGCACTTATTATTAACATATTAGGTATTAGTAAGCTGATCTATCTTTCTCAAGTGCTGATTCCGCCCCGCTGGGCTTTAGATAAGCTTAATAAATTAGTGTGGCCTTTCCTGTGGGGGTCTAAAATGGAAACCGTTGGACGTAAGTCTCTTTTTTGCCCGATCGCTGATGGCGGTCTGGGGCTTATCGATTTCCAGGTGAAGGAGCAGGTTTTGCGCTTAATGTCCATACTGAGATCGATTAATGAGCCGTCCACTGCGCATGCGTCCTTCTTTTGACTAAGTATTTCTGTGGGGGCGGGCTCTCCCGCATCCGCCCTGAGTGGGCGCGGCTGCGGGACATTCTGTCCCCCAGCGCTTTTCTCCCCACGGCCGTATATACTGATGTGTTACAAACAGCGAAGTCCTTGTCTCTTGTCTCTTCCTCTTTTGTGTTTTCCTCGCAGAATTGCTATCGCGAGTTACGTAAGGTTAAATCTGCTCCGCCGTTACTCCCTCATTGCTGGTCACAGCTTGTCCCTGCGCAGTTTTCAATGTTCGATCATCTATCACGAGTTAGGGACTCCTTAACAGAGAACTGTAAGAACGATGTGCTTTGGCTTATTACGCTGCGCGGGTTCAAGGTCCGTGATGCTCTCTGTCGCCGGGGTTACATCGACTCTTCTGTTTGTGCGATGTGCCCCCGGTGCGAGACCATCGATCACTGCTTTTTGAATTGCTCTAGGGTTAAGCTAGTGTGGCTGTTCAGCTTCACCCCGCTTCTCTCGTCCTTTGTGTCCGCTCCGTTGCCTTTCGTTGTTGATGTTTCGTCTGCTTTTTTCTTTGGTTTTGAGTCTGCTATCGCTAACAATAAGAGTATTGCCGTCTTTTTTATTAAGTCCATTCTATATGCCGTGTGGAAGTTTAGGAACCGCGCCTCCTTTTACAACTCCCGTGATGACCATAGAGCTATTATTAAGTATGCGCTCGTGGACTTTTCGCGACTCTCTTGCGCTTAGTTTGTGGCCACATGAGTCCACTCCAGTTTATGTTCAGTGGTCGATGGAGCACTCTTCTTGAATATTTAATTGTAGTTTTTTTATTTATTATTTTAATAGTTTGCTGGATCTGTGCGCTGTTTGCGCCTTGAATGTGGAATCATGGACTCTTGGGTGAGGACCTTGTTTGGTACCCTCCGCCTCAAGGACTCTGGCAAGGGAATTTGTTTTTTCCTTTTTTTAGGCTAGCTTACTCCGGATCCTGTAACTGTTTTTTAATTGTGTATATTCAATAAATGTTTTATAAGATAAAAAAAGAGCAAAATTACGAAGTTGCCTCGTAGCGCTCGACTGTTCGAAGATTTGTTTCAGTTTAGGCATTTTTCAAGTCGCCAGAAACACTTTTCGTCTTCGTTTCTTCTTTTTCCTGCTCACAAACAGCTCCTGCTAAACTTTTTTAATGCTTTCACTTGCTCAATCCAGAATAATCTTGCAAACATTTTCAAAGCCGTACGCAACAAAGAAAACAATTATTCTATGACGTCAGTCGTGCGTCTGTACTCTGATAGACCATAGGGAACGACCAATCACAGATTGCGTAGTATTCAGTTCATTGTATGTATATTATATATATATATAGTATATATATATATATATATATATATATATATATATATATATATATATATTTTAATAATAAAAACACTCATTGATTCATGTTTTTTTTTTCAAAGTAAAGTATTCTGTATAGATATGAACTTAAGCAGGCAATTTTTGTGTCACCTGACTAGAGACCGCTAAACGACAAACAAATTCATGCTCAGTACATCATTGTCAAATCTTGACAACAGTCGTACACGTTTTAAACTTGACAAACTTGGCACAGAGAAAAGCCATATGTTATGCGGGCAAGAATTGTGACTGCAATAATCCGCGAAACTGCTCAGAACACAGGCTTCCCAAGCTACATACGTGGTGTATGCGACAGCTTGTGTATACAGAGAAATGTATGGGAAAATCACGGATTCTCTAAAATTGGGTAAATAACTATCTATTTTGAAATAAAGTTTACCTACCTCAAATGTGTCGTTTACTTGTGTCTTGTACCGAATTTGAAGCCATTCCGACGCCATTTAGCGAAGTTATCCGAAGCCTTCTTTTTAGAAGGGGAGACAACGACTTCGAATAACTTCGCTAAATGGCGTCGGAATGGCTTCAAATTCGGTACAAGACACAAGTAAACGACACATTTGAGGTAGGTAAACTTTATTTCAAAATAGATAGTTATTTACCCAATTTTAGAGAATCCGTGATTTTCCCATACATTTCTCTGTATACACAAGCTGTCGCATACACCACGTATGTAGCTTGGGAAGCCTGTGCTCAGAATGCATGTCTTTGGACCGTAGTCGGAAGTTGTAAGACACCGTGAACGGGACAAACTTAACCCGTGCGAAATGATTTCCGAGAATTCTCGAGAAAATCAAATTCTCAGGATTTCGCAGGATTCCCAAAGAAATCTTGGTACATTTTGGTGCGACCGAAATTTCCCGGAAATTCTTGGGAAATTTCGAGATCACCTCTGGCAGAATTTAACACTTTCTCGGTTATCGCCCGGAATTCTCGAGATTTGGCTGAAATGTGTGATAACCAGAAATAAACTTGCTTAAAAGAAGGGGTTCTCAGAATTTCTCGAGAAATCCCTGGACTTACTTGCTGTTCAAAAAGTGATTGTCAAACAATATTCAACTTTCACTACAAAAGTATGGAGGCCGAAGTTAATCATCAACCTCACATGTTGCCCATTGTTGGCTTGCAGGCAGTGAAAGCAAGACGATATCGCACGGCAAGATAGATTTGATGTTCGCATTTTTTTGGCTCCACTCATTATTCCGACATAATTATTTTTTGAAATACATGTAGTATTGACGCCGTAACGAATGAAACCTTGGCCGGTATAAAAATATAATTTCCTAACAAGATGTTGTTATTATTCAACGAGATGCACTCAAATGTTTGCTAACGGCGTGTCTGATCGGGATTCCGGTATCGCATGTCGCATCTCGTAATAGGATATTAAACTGTGTGACCGTTCGTATTTTTAGATTTAGAGGAAATGTATGGGAATATCGAAAAGGTTCACTTATCCTAGGTAATATACTGCGATGAATATTCATATATAAGGTTAAAATAAACGTATTTTTCCTTGTAATGCTGTGTGTTGTCGTTCTTGCTCGAACGTCCAATGCAAAACCTTTCAAATAGCTTAAATTCACCGTTTTCAGCTACAAGAATGACACACAATATTTCAGGTAAAAATAAGTTTATTTTGATCTTATATATGAATATTCATCACAGTATAGTACGATAAGTGAACCCTTTCGATATTCCAATACATTTCCTCTAAATTTAAAGATACGAACGGTCACACAGTTTGTGTGTGCTCCCTGTTATATAATCGGTGGCGCAAGTCAAGCCCGTCTAGCCAACGGAAAATTAATCACTGAAGCACAATTATCGTTCAGTATTCAGTTGATATCACACATTGGTTATGTTTAAATCTACACTTTTCCGCGTTCTCTTCGTGGTGTTCCTTTGGCTGTATGCCGTACTTTTACACTGCTGCGCTCTAGATGTTGACAAACAGCAAAACGGGCAAACAAAGAGGCAGTGTCTGAGGAATTGTTTTTATCAGACAACTACTCAGATGAATGGAACGCGACTAAAATCCAAGGTAAGAAGCCAATTTCTTCAATTACGGCTACAACCGAGAATAAAGGACGGAGATAGCGCGTACTTTGCTAATTAGCAAGTTGTCAAGTTTCAATAAATTCACACATAACTTGTTAAACTCGACATTATTTTACTGTATGTATTGCTATTATAACAACAAACTTTGCACCATCAATTAATGTTGAATTTATAAATTACATACTATGTAACACACTGGTGCTAGCAGTTTGGAGCGAATAAACAAACACTGTAAGAAACAGATGTCTGTCCTGTTTTAATAGGGGAAAGTAGTCAAAACGCAACACAAATCATTAGCAAAGTACGCAACAATTGAATAATCGTACGGTCAACGTTGAGGATTGTCTAACTGACCACCAAATATAGGTTTCAGTTAAAGAATACTACAGGATATACGAAAATCACTAAAACAGAAACTGTTCCATAAAAAGGAGTTGTAACTATCTTAAATTATGCTTGCCAATCATGATTTCATGCCTGAGGTGTTGTGCGTCATTCTGTCACGAAGTTCAAATAATTCCGAATTTTAATTAATTTTAATTTTAGAAGGCTAAAAATAGCGAACGTACAATATTCGATTTTTTGCCGGCAATCTCGTAATCTGTTTGGTCGATGCGGTTAGTAAATGAGAGTGTAGACAACGGTGCTGACGCTAACATCACGCAATTTCTAAATATAATGGTAAGAAAACAGATTTCCACCTGTTTTCTGTGGTGTGGACCTTTTTTTACCACGATTTACGTCATAACATAGTCAACTCACTTGGCTGCGCCTCGACGAACATTTTGACCATGCGATGACGTAATTCGTGGTAAACAAGAGTCGACACTACAGAAAACCGGTGGAAATTTGCTACCTTTATTTCTTCTAGAAAGATACCAAAAAGGATTGTCGGTCGCTTGCGGCTTTAAAAAAGAAATCAAAACGAAAACGTTCCAAACGTTTAGCAAATAATTGGCCGCTGACTCACTGTACTGAGGACCTCTTCAAATTAGCCTAGCAACCGGGCTGGCCTGGTTGGCGTTCAGCGGCTAGGTGATTGACATAATTTCAAGAATAATACTTTAGTAATGCCAGCATCAAAGTGCTAATTTGGAAGTTAATGCCAATAATGTGAAAGGCGATTCAAAAAGCGAATTACAACCGGTGGATCTGCATACAGCAGTGAAATCGGATTCCAGCAGTGTCGATGTTTAAATCAAGGCCCCCAGGCTTGTATCACAGGCACGCATACTGACTAGTAACAACGACAGAATATTTGTTAATCGTTTTAGCGATATTTTATATCAATCACGTTACAATTCAGTCTCTGGACAGCGATATGTTGGTTATACACACTTTTTCTTCTTCATCATCGCCCTCTACTAACTATGATCATCGTCATATTTTTTATCGTCTTCTTCTTTATCATCTTCTTCTTCAATTTTATGTTTTAATTCATGTAATTAATTCTTTACGTACCGCCATTTTGTATAAAAAAAAAAAAAAAAAAAAAAAAAAAAAGAAAGATTTGCGCGGCCCAGCCTCGCAGTGAAACGTTGAAACGAGGTTGGGCGGGCAAAAACAAAGCATTTCATTCTCCGGGAAGTCAACATAGAGCGGCGTGATAAAGGCCTATTGCGCGTGGGCGCGTTATTATTCGAGAAGCAGGCTACAAGCCAAGCCCGACTTATAAATGGGGTTGTGTGCTTCTCGTTTTACATATTATATTGACACAAAGGCTAATTGTTTTCTTTGGAAATTTAAAATATTTCAAATATAGGACGGATATTGGCTCATTGATATAAACCACTAAGTGTTTCAATATAGTTCAGTGTCGACAACACGTTATGTTGACATCCATGCTCTGCCGTCTTCTCTCTGTTGCGTGCGTTGTGCTCTACGCAGTACTCTTTCAACTATGCTGCGCCATTGATATCCATCACGAAGAGACCGAGCAAACCACGACGCATTGCTTGAGGAGTTGTTCACATTTGACCAGACATCTTATTGAAAGAAAACTGAATGCCAAGGTAAGAATCGACCCTTTTCACTGGAATTGAAAATGGTTGTAGTTTTAGCATGGATGCTATTTTTGTACAATGTTTCTACAATGTTTGTACAATGTTTGCACTCAACTGATTCACATCAAACATTAACAATGCATGGGCACACATTCATACTCCATCGCTCCAACGTTACACTTATTTTGACTCTTTAAACCGAATTTCGATCCTTTGCATTTAGTACAGCAGATAACTTTTGTTTGTCTTTCAACTCAATCGAGGACCTGAATGAGCTCTCGCTGTCTCTTAATGCATTCTCAGAAAGACTGAGCTCTTCAGTTCTCGTGACACTCGTGTTATGTTCGTTCAATCGCGCTTTTATAGGGGTATGTTTGTTGCCTTTTTGCGTTCGACGATAGGAGAATGCTATCTAATCTCGTCGGGTTTCGGTCTGGGCGCAGGGTATTGTGGGAGGAATTGAGCTGGATGCTATGCGATTTCAGGGCTTGGACACCATCTTGGACTGGCCGGCACAGATGGCCTCGATCTCATATGATAATTTTTCTCGGCCGCCTGGAACTGGTATTTACAAGTGCAGTGAAATTACTTGAGACGACACTTCAGACCATGATTTTCTGTTTTCGTTCGTGCCGTCCTTCGCGCTATCTTCTGCCTTTGCTGTTTTTTTTTTTAGTTTTTTTCAAGTAAGAATGATTTAATCCCAAAGTCCCTAGAACCTTAGTTATCATGTTCACCCATCCCAAAAACGCGTTCACCGACTCTAGTCATATCATACACATGGCCTATAAAGTGATCTTATCTTAACTTTGCATATTTAAAAGCCTACCGGAATCTGATATACAGTACTTACTTTCCTACTTGTCAAACTAAATCACTTGATAAGATCAATGAAAGAAAACATTGAAATAAACCGATTTCCGACAAACATCAATACTTCTTCTTTCAGCTGTTGTACTGACAAACATGTCGAACGCACTCTTTTAATCTTTGATTACTACTAGTTTAATATGACTAATAATTGGAAGCTGGTTACTGGTTACCAAATTTTCCGTTTGTCATTCAAACCACATTTTTTTCGAGCCAAAACACTAAAATGACTACATTATAGAGATAATCCGGTGTGAAACATTTCTCTTAAAATATGTTGCCGGACGTATTGAAGCAGTATTCCTGAGAATGACTTTGCGGTTAAGAAACATTTACTTTGCGCGGGGACGGGAAGTTTCTAGCGTTATCACTTGGAATCCTTAAAAATAAATAAATAAAAACCTCTTTCCGAACGAAAGTATTTTTTTATTAAACTCTGACGTTCGACACGTTCTTGTAGTCAATGAAAACTGAACCAATAGTAGTCTGAAGAGTTTGCCGCATTCTCGTCCTACCCCCTAGAGCGATGACAGCGATAAAGTGGCTGACACTTCAAACTTAACGAACAGCTCAGCCACATAATATACTGTGCTATTAAAACACCGCACGTTATCATATATCCGTAGCAACATTCCGACTTCCTCCACTTCCGCTTTTAAATCTAACTCACGACTACGGGAACATCTCTCCACGAAAGATAAACACAATCGTAGGTTCTATATATTATATTTTACTAACAGCACTGGATAATTAGCAATAGAACAAGAATTATTTTATATCCCTCAAGTAAATTTTAGTTTAGTTGATATTTTACGAATCACAAGAAGTGTAATAAGACGGTTGGAGCATACACCATGCTGTTGTGGTACGTTCTCTTGCTCGTGTTGCACACCAAAAAGCACCCAGGGTAAAGGTTATTGATCCAGTCGGTTTTAAGTAATCCACGCTATAATGTAAAACTGCGCACGTTTTGGCTGCGAGTTGAGCACTAATTATGTGGAATATTTTATGATATTTCAGTGAATTAAAAATTTCTGCCGTATGATTCTGATTCAGCTTTCGGTAATGGATGTGCATGGTATCTGTAAAGAGTGACATGGTCATTTTGAGGCGATTTTGTGAGGACGTTGTAAGAGATGCCGTAAAAATCTCGAATGGTCTGAAAGGAAGCAACATATTCGCGTTCGAAGAACGCAATCCTAATTTCGTGTTGGTTGTCTTGTGGCTTACGTGCAGTAAAATTTGATATTTTTTGGTTTCCGGTCTTCCAAATGGCCGCCCATTTTGCTTTTTTCAGGGGCTCAATTCCGCCGGAAGTTCCTTTGAATGCGTCTCCATAATCTCCGATTGCTAGTAGTAAGATAATGAAACGGAAATTCAGGGCTGGGTTGTGCGCCACGCTTCCGCTTCAGTTGAAATTCTTAATACATGTTTTCAGAACTAATCCTTAAAGGTTTTTACAAAGTAGAAAGTAGATTGTACAGAGTTCTCTTATTTCTACGAACGAGGTAAATTAGACAGCTCATGTATCTTTATAGCTTGTGATATTTTTTATAAATATACAAACTCATCTTTAATACCGGTACAGTTGAAACCTCCAAGGACTCCAAGGGAAATCGGAGAAGGTTCGAGCTATCGGGAGTTGGAAATTAAACAATACTGTAAATGGTGTTTATTTACATGCTTTATGACTTATCAAACGCCCTTCGTTTCATCAGGTTTACTGACCAAGAAAGAGTTATAAACTTGAACGATTTTTTTTAAACAAAACATAGCATAAATGAAAAGAACAAAATAAAGCGAAGCGAAGGAGAAAAAAAAACACTATGGCAGGACAAGGGACAATGTTTACACTAATAAACTCAGTGTTTTGAATGGCATCTGTATGTTTTGACTTTGACAGATGAGGGGTATAAATATAAAGAGTTACCGGGGGTAAAATTGCAGTAAATATATAAAGCAAAACTGGAGGGATCGAGTTAGCGCTAGGTACGAGTTCAGTACCGAGTGTTCGAGTTATCAGGATTCAACTGAGCCTCGCAGGATTGCGCATCAGCTACGTACTGTAACATGATACAAGGAGTAGCCATCCACGCTTTGGAATAATAAGCGTTTTGACTTGTTTTGCGTCGCCGGAAACCATGCTACTTAACTTACAAAAGAACGCTAAAACTCCAAAAGAACGAGATTAACCAATTCTTGAAAGAGAACAAATTATGGTCTGTTGTACCTCATAAAAATATGGGAACTTAAACATTTGGGCTAACTTTTGTCAAGTAATTACATTTCAGTCAGACACAGTCCATCTAAGACTAGAGACATTCATCTACACCACGGAACGATTATTTTTCGGTTTCGGCTCCTGGTTTCGGTAAAACAAAAAACAGTGTGAACATCTTTTGGTTTTTAAAATGACACCAAAGAATAGTAAAAAATGCAAAACGGAAATTGGAAAATCACGGAACGCTTTGGGGGTTAAATATGTTCTCAAATGTTTGCTAATGACGCATTGACGCGCTAATCGGGACTCTGTTATCGCATGTTACATCTCTTTATAGTATCTGTAGCAGGCGAACTTCCTGTTATAATTTTTTTCGGACTAATACCCTAGAAGGTACCGGGGTAATTCTAATGGTGGTCATTCTAAAATTTAGCACCCTAAGCGGTACCAATCTACACATTCTAACTCATAAAAGGTACGACGATCCCTCTCGTCATTCTTATATCTTATGTGCTGTAACATGTCGGTGCTGACTTAAGTTCAAGTTCAAGTTTATTGTCATATATTGAAAACAGTTACATAAATACTAGGAGTAATCGGAGATTAGGGTAGTGCGTTCGGCGGTTGAAAGGGGGGATTTTGTTTTTTGGTTATTGGGATAGATGAATATGTCTATGGCATATTGTCAAATTAAGGGTTATTGTGTACAGTGAAACCTGTATTTACTCTGTATATGAAGACGGTAGGGAAAGTTTGGTAGCAGAAAAACAAATTAAATCCTTTGAAGTTTGTTGTAGTTGTCAGTAAAGAAAAGTGCTTGGCGGTCCCTTGGGAAAAGTGGAAAAAGTGCACCAAATTTGCATATGTCAAAACGGTAATTTGAAACCTGAAAACACGCTGGCGAAAGCGAAATTCGCAAGTATTTATATAAACAGACTATGCGCTTCTACAAATTCTCCGTTTTCTTTGTAGTTTCGCTCGCCAAATTAAGATTAAGCTTTTCCAAACTCTCAGCCTTTATTTCCAAGTTTTCCACCGCGCTAAAAAATCACAGAAAGTTCGGAGTGTCTCCGGGAATACCTTATTACATGAAATTTTCGCGACGCGTTAATTTCGCGATTTTGAGGTTCGCATATTTCGCGACACCTTAATTTCGCGATTTTGCGAAAATTTTTCATTTTGACTCACTTTAATTTCGCGTTTTTGAGTGAGACACACTTTATTTCTTTGTCAATGTGATTTAACATGTTCCCGAATTTGATCAAACAACTTAATCCACAATGTCCAAATAAACAGAAACGCAACTGATTATGTAAACAAGAAACAACAAGAAAGATGTTCTCACAGTGTATACAAGGCACGGTTTGTAGTTCATGCTTGAAGAATCAGAACATTACCACAGAATAGTTCAAAATGATTCTTATAAACGTGTGTAATGGTAATAAAGTGTTTTTTTTTAATTATTGACATAATGTGCGTCACTTAATTTCGCGTCATGTTATTTTCGCGACATTTAATTTTCGCGTCACTCAAATTTCGCGATTTTTTTCAAATCGCGAAATTCGCGAAATTAACGTGTCGCGAAAATTTCATGTAATAAGGTAAATAAGCCGCGTTTGCTTTCGCGAGCGTTCCATCGACCATCCGCATAATCTCCATCAAAGTGAGAAAAACATTCGTCTCTTGATTCTTGCTCGTTTTCTGGCTTGAATCTCGCTCGTGTCCGGCCATAAATTTTCGAACGGGATGGCTTGAATATGGTCTGATTCAAGCTCAGTCAAGCCATCCGAATGTCACGGCGGTACATATGTCTCCCTCTATTCTTGCTCAATTCTCGTTTGTTTGTCTCGTTCGTGTCAGCCGAATCATCGCCATGATTTGATTCTCGCTGCATGATTAGCATATTTTATATGTTTTAGGACACACTAAGCGTGTTGTGAGCGTGTAGTTCGGTGAAAACTGCAAAAAAGCTTCGAAAGCAGAAGGACGCACGAAAAGCACATGGAAATACACAATGTGAGCAAGGATAGGATGAGATGAATGACCTTCAGCAATCTTTTAGACCTTCAGCAATCTTTTGAAGGATGAGATGAATGAACTCGCCACGTGAGTTAGTTCGTCAAAGTGAGGCAAAAAGCAAGCGCCTCAAAGCGAGGCAAATGTGTGTCGACGACGAACCAAAGCAATCTCAAAAAACCTCCCTTATCAGTTGCACAGGACTCCCAATAATGCACAGAACACCCAACACAAATTAGGAGTTGCGTTCTCGTACCTCGAACGCAATAAAATTTAGTGGCAAGGAAACCCAAAGAAAACCACTGGGCTTACAAATAATAGGCTCCCTCGACGTTGATAACCCTAAAAAGCGTTTGATAACCTTAAAAGCGTTTATAAAAAATCCACAAAGTACAAGTCCTCGTTTTACAAGTGTAGCCCAGTCCAGTCCTGTCTTCGCGTTTAGAATTTTCCTATTGCGCATGTCATGCAGGCCAACGGGGAATTAATCACTGAAACACAATTGTCGCCAAGTGTTCAGTTGATATCACACATTGGTTATGTTTAAATCTACGCTTTGCCGCGTTCTCTTCATTGTGTGCCTTTGGCTGTACGCCGTACTTTTACACTGCTGCGCTCTAGATGTTGACAAACACCAGAACGGGCAAACAAAGAGGCAGTGTCTGAGGAATTGTTTTTATCAGACTACCGCTCAGATGAATGGAACGCAACTAAAATCAAAGGTTAGAGGCCAATTTCTTCTAAGACATAACGGAGAGTGTTAGCGTGTTATTTGGTATTTATAGCAAGTTGTCACGGTTTCAATAAATTCGCAGATAACTTGTTACACCCGACTTTATTTTTAAAACTACTGAAAGAACGGAACATTAAGTATTATATCAAATGGCGGAAAGTAAAACAAGCTAGATCTTATTCGAATGTCACTAAGAAATGTAATTTGTGTTTGTGGGAGAAATAGTTCATAATATGTAAACCCGAAATGTCAACGCTTAATAACAGAAATGAACTCACATCGTGCCACAGGGCAACCAAACGCTTTATTACTTATAACATAATCATTTATGAAAATATTGTTATATTCCTGTTTTCCTGTGTCTTTTTGAGTCGTTTTGGAAGCGATTTGAATCAGTGCGAAGACGGTTGACCTTGCACGTTTCAAATATTATCTTGTCTACCGCTTCGTAAATGTCTCTTCACTCAAAGTCACGTTAATGATTATAAAACCTAAGAAATCTTGAAGGAAAGCTTTCGCTGCCCAAGCCAAATACTAATTACCTAAAACGAAGTTTTTGCTACCGCGGGGCCTGTTTGTGGAACAACTTGCCCCGAAATTTAAAAAGCGTTTGTTCTATTGGGCAGTTTAAACGGGGTATTAAGAAAGTATCTGAGATATCGGATTCCCACACGGCAATCATGTAAAGCAGTTGTACAAGTTTTAATTTTTAATTATTAACTTAACTGATGATTCTCCGTGTTTAAATAAAGATTTAAATTACATTACATTATATTACAAATACGACGCGCCTATTACGTCTCAAGTTTCCATTATTATTAACTCAAGTTATTGTTATAACTAATAAAGCGTTTGGGTTCCCTGTGGTCGAACCTGTACATAACGGCCCTCACCTTCTGAAAGCGATTTCTATAAGCTCATCTTTCTTTTATTTTAAAGCTATTGTAATATAATTAGGCAAAACTTCCATTGCCTTTTGTAGGCCACTTTCACCGGCAACGTCACTTGGATGTCGCGTCACGTGAACTTTCACGGGTTGATCGCGGTTTAATAAAAAGGTCTGGAAACTGGGTAGCGAAAAACCCAAACCGAAAAAAACTGCTTTTCTTTTTCATAAAAACCGAAAACCGGATGTTTAAAAAGGAAAAACCGAATACCACATGCACAACGGATACAAAAAACAAACAACCTGAAATTTTGAGTGCAAAAACCGAAAAACCGATCTAGAAAACAAATGGCCAAAACCGAAAAACCGAAATCCCCAATGCCCGCCCCTCTACGTGTAACACGTTTAAATGTGGGTTTGTGTTGAAGGAATGGCAAACTTGTTGATTCAAAAGCGCACAAATATGTAGAATGTAGACTAAAGAGAAGGTCCTGAAATAAATCAGCTGTCAGCAAATAATACGGCAATGAAACTTTGGAAAACGAATGAAAAAGACCCCTATACTTTGCATTCCATGTTGAACGTTAGATCAAAAGATTTTAAAATTATTTTATGGATTAGTTTTTAAATAAACGCTTCCCTAACAAAAGTTATACTTCTGTGAGTAGAATGAGCATATTTTAAGACTTTGCTTCTGATCGCATCAACTGAAATATAGTAAAGCAAACAGGATGAAACCTTCAAGAAATGTAGTTTTATGACATATGAATAATATATGGTGAAAATATTGTTTCAATTTGTCAGGAAAACGCTGGCATCGACGAATTAACAGAAAGTAATGCAAATCTTTAATTTTTTGATGGAAAATATTCAACCCAATTTTATTCGAAAACGCTCTCATATAATTTTTGCAAACTTTGCAGTCTTGAAGACCTACATCTAGACTTTAAGCGGCATACAGCCGTTTGTGCTGACGGTTTTGCGAGGGGTCATGAAATCCTGATGCATGAATGTTATGACGCCGTCTCCACTCCAAAAAAAAAAGAAGAAAGAAAAACTACCAGACATGGGGAACCGATAATCACTGATAATAGCTTTACCTACCGTATTGTTACACTCACTAGGGGGCTGCAGATAAAGCCTTTTCTTCAAACATAGGCACCATAATATGTCACCTTGAAGGTAGTACTATGCATTTGTTGATAATAACCATTTTTCACGTCACTTTTTAGTGTATCGAAATTACTTCATGGCTACGTGTTTCGTATAGGGCTAGTTGTTTTGATAATTGTTATTCTGCATCATGACATATCACTCCGCTTCCTGTATTTCGATAGTTGTATTTCGATATCATAATTGGTTTATTCTACCGAGATAACGTTGGGCTTCTCGTTCATTCTTATGTGTTTTTTTGGCCGATCAGAAACTTTGGATCCAAGAATTAAGAATTAAGCAGCATGATTTTCATTAACGGTCGTTTCTCATATTTCTCCACAATCATGACAGGCGATTCCTAAAGTCCCAGAGTCCGAGTCCAGCAGTTTTGATGTTCAGATCAGCCGCCCCCGGGCTTATATCACAAAGGCTCGCTACATTATACAACCCAACTGATTAGCTAGTCGGAACGCCCGAACGACATATTCTTTGTAAATCGTTTAGTACTGCTTTTTTTTTCTTTTTATCAATCATGTCAGTCTATGGACAACGATATATATGTTGGTACCAATGACGTTTCAATTCACCTATGACGCATGTCAACGCGGGCGCGTTACGTGAATATTGCATTACGAAACAAATTCTTTTCTTTCAATTAATCTTACAAATCGAGGACCAGCTTATCGCCCTAGTTACAATGGACAGTGACTCGTTGATTTAAAACCACTAAGTCTTTCAATATAGTTCAGTTTCGACAGCACGTTATGTTGACTTCCACGCTCTACCGCCATCTGTCTGTTACGTGCCTTGGGCTCTATGCAGTACAACTATGCTGCGCCATAAACAGCATAAATATCCATCATGAACAAACCGAACGAACTATGACGCATTGCTTAAGGAATTGTTCTCATTTGAGCAAGGATCGTATTGAGACACAATTGAATGCCAAGGTAAGAATCATTTTCACAGGCACTGACAACATAAATAGTCAAGCCGATACTTTTGGCGTGCACGCTTTTAGGACACTTAAGGCAAGTCAGGGTTTGTATTCAGTTTACATCAATTATGAACAGCTGTCACACATTCAATTTCCATCGCTCCGACTTTAAACTTCACCGTCGACAATGATACACTCTATAAGCCGACTCTCGTGCGGCACTCAAGTTTGAATCTGTGAAAATTCTTACGAGAACAGACGATCTTTCACGTTTATCTGCCAACTCTTGGATCTGATGAGCTCTTGCTATTTCTCAATTTACATCAAACATCAACAGTCGGCAAACATTCAAACTCCATCGCTCCGACTTTCAACTTGCTTGACCATCGACACTCATACACTCAGTATAAACCGACTCTTGTGCGCACTCAAGTTTGAATATGCGAAAACTTTAATGAGATCGTTTGTCTGCCAACTGTAGGACCTAAACGAGCTCTGACGCTATCTCTTGTGCATTCACAACGAGATCTTCCGGCACGGTCTTGACTCTCATTCAAGTTCGTTCAATCATGGCCTAATCACAGGGCACCCACACAAACTGTGTGACCGTTATTCGTATTTTTAAATTTAGAGGAAATGTATGGGAATATCGAAAAGGTTCACTTATCGTAATATACTGCGATAAATATTCACATACAACATCAAACTAAACGTATTTTTACCTGAAATGTTGTGTGGTGTCATTCTTGTGCTCAAAACGGCGAATTTTAGCGATTTGAAGGGTTTTGCATCGGACGTTTACCAGAGCGTATAGTAGAGAGACTTTCACGATATCATTTGGGGTCTAGCGCTTCGAGTTTTGGACGGATTTTAAATGTAATGGTACGAAAAGAAACCTCTGGGTTTCAGCTTGCCTGGTGCGGGGTTTGGAAGCCGTACAATGGGAATTTCGTGATGAAAATCGGCTCAGCGCTGGAGAGGTCCAAAATCCAGCTTTCCTCCCTTGTCTCTCTACTATACGCTCAGGTAAACGTCCGATGCAACCCTTCAAATCGCTAAAATTCGCCGTTTTCAGCACAAGAATGACACCACACAACATTTCAGGTAAAAATACGTTTAGTTTGATCTTGTATATTACGATATACATATCGTAATATACTGCGATATTCATCGCAGTATATTACGATAAGTGAACCTTTTCGATATTCCCATACATTTCCTCTAAATTTAAAAATACGAACAATGGTCACACAGTTTGTGTGGGCCCCCTGTGGCCTAATAGGGGCATGCTTGTTGCATTTGTTCTGACCGCACTGATAGCTCTCTCGCTCTTGCACACTTATAGCTAGAAAACATTAATAATAATAAAAAAATATATATGACCATTGGCACCACAATAACTGAGCTCGTGTTTCATTTATTTTACGGATATTAAAATACACGCTTGGTGGCAACCTCGTTCCCAGGGTCTCTCTGCTTGGTGGCTACGAGTTGAGCCAAATCACGTGGACTACTTGTGTTATTGAACATTTTTACGTTTCATTTTAAAACTGTTCTAGTCAGGAGGTTTGGTCAGGAGGTTTGGTCATTTTTGAGATTGTTGTTTGGGGGGCTTTTTCACTCAAAATTTCCGGATTTTCGGCTTTAGCATCCGCTGGGGTTTTCGTTTTTTTATGAATTTTTTTTTTTTGGATTTGGATTTCCTAGACCTTTCTATTTTCACCTCTGGTCAATCCGTATAGGTTTACGTGGTGCATCATACAGGTGAAGTTCCTGGTGAAAGTGGCCCACAAAAGGCAGCAGAAGTTTTGCCTAATTCTATTGCAAGAACTTCAAAATGAAAGAAGAAAGCTGAGTTTGTAGAAATCGCAGATCATAAACCTACATAGGACTCCAACATCAAAACCAACCCGGCTTGGCAAAAAGTTTTTAAGTACTATCGACAAATGCTTCACCAAGAACCACCCTTTCAATTTCATGTCTTTAAACATACATACCGACTCAATTAGTACAAAAGATACTCTCCGACGCTACAACGACGTCAACACAAATATCAGAAAAGAAGTGTAACTGTAGAAAGACATCCGAATGCCCTCTTAAAGGAAAATGCCTCCAGTCTAACATTGTCTACCAAGCAACAGTGATAACCGAATCAACAAAAGAACCTTAAGATCCATATTTTAGCCTCAGAGGACCACCCATGTAGGAGATTCATTAACGAGGCTATGCACTCGTACCGTCTTAAATCTCAAGTGGTACACGTGCCCGTACCGCGTACAAATAGAAATCGAGACTCATTTACTCCAGCGCGGGGCAAGGCTGCACAAGTAAATAGTACAAAGGCATAAAAGTATATTGTATATAGTATAGTAAAGTTTGCTTTTTGTAATCTTTTTAATTGTAAATTCGATGTAATTCTTTTAGCCAAAGTCGAGTATTATTATTATTATTATTATTATTATTATTATTATTATTGTTATTATTATTATTATTATTATTATTAAGTTATATTTTATAATTAAGATATTTTTTAAATTGTGAATAAAGGGTTTTTATAATTTATTATTATTATTATTATTATTATTATTATTATTATTATCATTATTATTATTATTAAAAAAAATTATTATTATTAAAAAAATATATTATTATTATTATTATTATTATTATTATTATTATTATTATTATTATTATTATTATCATGCAGCCTAAACAAACGTAACGAATTAGTGACGCCACCGAAACAAGTTCGTGATCAGGAACTTTATAATTACTTGATACAACTGCTACCTAGCGGCCATTTGTGTCATACCGCCAGCATTCAAAATTTACCGGTCATTTGTTGTAATTGCCTGAAGAGTGTGGTCATTCTTTGATCATACGAAACGGAGATGTAGCAATAAAGCGATCAATCATTGCTGAAGTCTGGCACCATCTTCATCTACCGGTGGCTTTTTTTTACCTCACCCGCAACGGAAGTTTGGGTGTAGATGCAGCCACCCCCATGCGTGCTGTGGATCGATTGCTATGTGTAATCAAAGGCTCCTTAGAGCCAACCCGTGAATTTGAAATGCTAGCGTAACGCAATATTGCGGTAAGCTTTATGTATTCACTCTGTCACGGTTCAATATTTTGTTTAAAATTAAACGTAAGGATTTTTGACAAACGCAAAAAATAAAAATACAGTACATCATTTTCATAATGTTCAGTCCGAAGAAGAAAAAAAAAAAAGAAAAAAAAAAAAATAGCCCGAGCAAGATTCGAACCTGGGCGTTTCGGTTGTAAGTCCGCGCTTTAAACCACTCGAGCACCGTGACCACTGACTTGAGAGGTGATAAATTTTATTATTTGAAGGTAGATAACCATCAAAACGCATGTCTCAGTTGAACATTCCTTTTAGATCGATTTTAACGTTGCATTAAAGACTCCAAATGCGAGACATCTTTAAGCTCATTGTTGTTTATATTCGTTCACACCAATTTAGTTATTGATATCGCTGGATTCACGCTGTTCTTGTTACAAAACGCATTCGTAACAAAGTATTACGTCACTAAGTTTACAGCTGATGGAAGGAGTGAGCGAGTGAGTGACTCATTTGCATAGCTGTCGCCGTTACCGATAACCCGTTCATTACGCATGCGCGTATGTTCACGGGTTAAAAAGGGATGTTTTTAGCAATGAAATACAGACATTTAACTCAGTATTTAATAAACAAAACAAAAAAAACAGGAAATAGATGCTAAAAATAACACAGGAACAGGAAGTTTTAACTATGAGATCACGTACGCATTTACTCCAATCTCCGAAACTAAAAAAAAAAGCAACAGCTTTTAAAATATAGACAGTAAAACAGAATTAGAATGCAATATGTTACGACTGTCTCTCTTATAAGAATATCGTGATTTCACATTTAATTTGACATACGATTTTAATAAGTTCGCAATCCAGAGGGTTGGCGTGTGCGTCACGCTTCGGTTCATTAAATTTATTTGGTGAACATAAGATAAGAAACCGGTTAAACAGCACTGTTTATTAGCTATATATTCATCATTGTTATTCTTATCCAGTACCATACAATCATTCTCCCCTCTGACAATACTCGTAGACACCAGCTACGCAGGAGAAAATGAGCTCGCTCTCACAGACTCAGTGAGCGTGACTTTCTTAGCTCGTTACGGATCGTTTACTCAGTGTCATTGCGAGCAGGCAAATATATTTGCCCACTCCGGAATCGGATGCTCTAAGAGACACGCACATATCTCGAATCGTCTGAAACCTAACCTGCATAGCAAACGCCGGTTTATTTATGAGGCGAAATTTCTAGGGCTGTCGATAAGTTGAGCACCTTTTCAGATTTAATTGGAGCAACTTTTAGTCCTTCGAGCAACTTTTCGGATTTCGTGCAACTTTTTCCTTTTTTGAATAACTTTGTTGCTTTTTAAAGCAATTTGTAACTAAAAACCGCCCATTCAAGTTCTAATTTAAAGCATCAGTTGCTTTTATGCATGATTTTGCGTAAAATACCTTTTGTAAAAAAAAGCACTATTCCCATGGTGGTCTGCCTGTGGTAGCAGCCGAAGGCGGTCAGCGGATATGCTAAAAAAATCAAAATGGCGGAGCGCAGTGGACTAGCTGGTGGTGCAAAACATTGACCAACAGGGACAGTGCTCTGTACTACATCCGCAAAGATGTAAATATTGAAAGACTATGGTTTTATACCACATACACTCGTGTATGTCAGAGAAACTTTATATATTTAATAAGCATATTAGCAAAGTTTGTTTTGTTCGAATACAATCACGTGGTTATCGTAATAGAAAGCCAATACAGAGAATCAGATATTTATGATTTGGGTTGAGAGAGACTCAGTCTTACAATATTAATGAGTCAGTAGGATATAATTATGTATATAATATCTATGCAAAATTAAATCTATTCATCAAATCTTTATTTAAGGTTACAGTGTACCTTCGGGGGTGTCTCCAGTATAACAGCTCTAGCGTCTTTAGATTACACTTAATATACCTAAACCCCATATCAAATTAAAGCTAATAGAGCTGGCAAGCTAAATATGGAAACCATTTGGTAATAAAATGAACTGTCGAATTTTTTTACGACGTCGAAATTCGAACGTCCGAATCAGCTTTAAAACGCTATAACTCAAAGCGATTACTGTATTTTGCTTATTTGATTTGTTCTCGGATTTCCGGACACGAAGCGCTAAAAAAACGTGTCGGCAATTTCCCATATTCAATTGCAGTGAAAAGTTACAGAATATTTTCGAAAAAGGGAGAAAAAAAATTGGAATGATCGCACGGAAATGGATCTTGACGAAAAAGTTTTCGTAATTAAGAAATTCGCCGACACTTTGTTGTTGTTTATATGTTAGCCTAGGTTCTGTCCAAATTTGAGGAAAATCGAACAAATTCCCTTTGAGTTGTAGCTCTTTAAAGTGTCCCCAACAAGCCAAAAATTAACTTTGAGAAAACAGCGCTTAAAAAAACATATCGCTTCATTAACAAGCTCCACCCACAAAAGTTATACCGTCATTTCTCCGTCAATTTTCACTATATTTCGATAATTTTTTTTTGGATGAAAGTTTATTCTGTAAACTTTATTTTGACGCCAAAAAAATTTTTTCGATAAATTTTCGATCTGAAGGTACACTGTAACCTTAAGTTGTTAATCAATCTCTTACACTAAAAAGTTGAAAGCAACTTGTATGCAACTTTTGGATTTTAGGGGAACTTTTGAGCAACTTTTAGAGTTTTGGAGCAAATTTTGAGAAACTTTTCGAGAAAATTGGAGCAACTTGTGGACAGCCGTAGAAATTTCCAGGACGCGCCCGAGGGTGGAACACGCGAAAGGGAAAGCCTCCTTTCCCTTTTGCGCTTTCCCCTCGCGCGCGTGCCCTCGCGGGCTATCTAAAACCGAAAGCAACAGCTTATTAAGCAATTTTAAAGAAAAATATCTCATTTTAGATTTTAGATTTTTTTTTTTCGCATGACTCCTACAACCAATCCAGCAAATGTAATGTTAAGTAGTGTTTACAACATGAGTGGTCGTATTCTATCAGATTTACAACATCAGCGGCCGTGTTGTATCAGATTTACAACAGCAGTAGCCGTGTTGTATCCCCGGCGGGGGGAGAGGGGGGGGGGGGTTACTCCCTATAATGGGCTATACGGGGATGCTCCGGAAGTATAAAAAAGGCATGGAAAACTGCCATTTTAGTATTATAAAAAGCGCCTTTCAAAATATATCAAACAGACGCACGTAAAGGGTATATGAAAGGGGTACCATTTTCAATGAAAGGTATATGAAAGGGGTACCTTTTCTGTCAAAAACGGTATATGAAAGGGTAAGGGTTTGGACCTCGGGGCGGAACATCCCCCCGGGGGGGGGGGGGGTGTATCAGATTTACAATCACCAGTCAATCACCTTCGGCTCGTGATTTTAAATATGATACAACACGGTCGTTCCTGTTATAAACACTAAGCTAAAATATTCTTTCAATCGATTGACAAATTTGATTGTGTTATTACAGGTATTACAGATATCAAGTCGACAATCTTGTTACGAGGAGTGCCTCCAAAAAATTGGTAAGTGTACTAAACTTATAGCGCTACTTTGTTATGTCAGTCATGGAAAGTGAAGTCGTTATAGCGCTACTTTGTTATGTCAGTTATAGAAAGTAAAGTCGTCGGTTCTACGAAGAGTGGTGGTAGTGGAAAATATTATGCCACAGGCAGACCACCCTATGTTTAAGTAGGGTCAGTATTTATCAGTACAACAGACTTACTGTGACGGTTGAATTAATCTACTAGTGCAGATTTGTCTTGATCTGTATGGTTCAATACAGTTTAAAAATGAAACGGCTAAACATCCCGAGAAGACGAAAAGCCACCATACATGACTCAATTAACACAGGTTGCGAACTTATCAACCATGCCTTTTCACAAGTGAAGATATATTAATAAATTAATATTTATACCTCTCACTCGCTTAACTAAATCAATACTGATTGTGTACACTGCCGAGGCTGAGCTTCGTTTGCTGGGCAAAACAAAACTGAGATCAAAATTCTGCCATATTTTGGCCACTCCAGTGCTAGTTGCCGTTTATTTGATAAACACCAAACCAATTAACATGAAATCTCAAAACCCTATATATTTATTTCCAACAAAGGTGAGAGCAAACCCGCCTCACAATAGTCTTCTTCATGCTCCCAGCTCCCTAACTACAGTGCCGAGGGAAAAAGCAAAGGTGGGAAAATAAAAACCTTTCCCTTCTTGAAGCTAAAGAAAAAAAGGCCTATAACTTGGCCTACACTGGCTTAAGTCTGTCTTAAATAGAAGCCCCGTACGTAAACTAATCCTTGTTACCAAAACATCAACTCGCGAAGCAAGCTGCATAAAATCAGTTATTTCCTTAGGAAATATATTTCGTTTATCGATTATATTATCTAGGGGAATAAATATCTCAACCGTCAGAGTAAGTCTGTAGTATAAACACTGACGAAAGTTGTTTTTGTTGTTGTTGTTGTTGTTGTTGTTGTTGTTGACCACTCAAACATAGGGTGGTCCGTCTATGATTATACTGGAGTTTGCGCAATAGCACACGGTTTCGTGTAAGTTTTGTCGGCGAAACTTGCTCGATCATTTCTTTCTCCCCAGACGGGCATGACGTGTTGGATATTTTGCGACCAATTCTCCTCGAAAGTCTTGACTCTTTTTATATGTATGAACGCTAAAACTTGATGTCAACTGAATTTACTATTTTACATATTATTGATTTATTTATTGGCCACGTAAAGAGGACCAAAGAATAACGTTTCTAGTATTCACCCTTCGTCATAGTGAGACCGACGCAGCACCACAATCTTATTTTCTAACCTTACAGATTTGCTTTAGCAACGGCCTGTTAACAGTAGCAACATATCCTGGTACATGCATGTTGTAGCGCTTCAGGGAGGTTCATTCAGGCAATCTTTGTCATTCGCTTCTTATCATGGACAGTTCTCTATATAGAGAGCAACTGTTTTGGGATCTTGTTTTCACTCGGCCAATTGAAGTTATCTTTTTTGTACAAGCTAGATAAAGTGGATACTAGAGCCACTACTAGTTATAGTATTGTGCTTGAACTCGTTACCCAATAGGAAACTGGGGCTGTTTAAATATAAATTACTTCACGGTTGGTGAGCGGGTACGATTTCTATTCACGTGTTGTGTCTTGGGAAACATCAGAATCGAACAAGCGAGTTTGCGAGCGAGCGAGTTTATGATGTTTCACAAGGCACAACAAGTGAATAAACATCGAACAAACGAAACCAACCAAGAATGGGTAATGTGTTTATTTTTTACTGAAGTACTATGATTAACAGTAAGTACTTTTCTTTCAGGGAAACACGACATTCTTGGAAATCAGCAGAGGAAGCCATTATTTACGAGAATCAAACGAGGTTGGTTTAATAAGTTATGATTGCTCATAGTCAGTCAATCATTTATTGTATCATCCAACTGACCTATTGATCGCTTCTTCCTGCAGTTAATCTACCCATCATGCCATCCTTCAACCCACCCACTGAGTAATTGACTACTCAAATCAGTCAGTCTATCGATTAGTCATTCAGTCAATTTGTCAATCAATCAATCAATCAATCAATCAATCAATCAATCAATCATTTAGCCGATCAATAGCAAGATAAGTCAAAAACTTAGTTAACCAACAGTCAATCAATCAAACAAACAATCAGCCAACAGCTTATTTCTCATGTTGGAAGAGACTTGGCAACCGAGCTCGATAGTTTTTAGTTTCTTAATTTTAACCTGTTCAAATTACTTTTCTTGCTTTTTTCCCTCACACAGATGTCTCGAGCCCTCAAGCAAATTCGGAGCAATCCAACGAGTCAAACGGTACAGTTTTTAAATATACAGTCGGCTGAATCCTTAATTTTAGTGCGTCGTGCTTTTATGAAGTAACTGGGAATAAATAAATCCTCGTAGGAGGATAAGTATTTTGCGATTATTACCATTTATAAAAATTGACAGTCTCCGGCCATTCGCAGTTAACAGTGACATTACAGGCGTTTCCACTTATGTATATGTACGTAGATCCTCTTCGGGCTCTTATATACAAGTAATTGAATACATTAGTTGCTGAAAATATAAAGTAACAATAGCACTATGAGGCCGCCACGTATTTTAAATGATAGATAACAGCGTCGAGTTGGTGATAGTCATTTTATATCTGATAAGCCCGAGTAATTTTAATAAAAACACAACCACGAATCACTGTAACAGAGAAAGAGAAGGAAAGAAAAACATATATTTGCCACACGACTGAACGAAGAAAAATAGGTGTGGAAATGTTGCCTTGTGTCCCACGGTTTATCTTGTCGAAGCTGAATGAAATTGTTCAAAGTTCTAACCGCTTGTTCTGAAGAAAACGAACGAAGTTAATTTATGGAAATTATGGCTTATTTATGCGTCCTTGCGGAACCGGACGATCTCATCATTATGGCTGAAGGAGCTGTAATGAGAAAGGAGAAAAACCGTACAAAACCTCGGTCTGTGAAATTATAGGGTAGCGTGGTCACGAGTGAATTTGTAAACATCGCCGCAAATATAGAAAAAAATGACATATATAATAAGCTCGGACGTTTTCAAGTTTGTGGCATTTCCATACAGTCAAAAACAGCAATTAAGGTTTGTTCAGTAGACTTTTGCTTCCACCCGGATATTTTCGATATCATTTTCCATTTAAAAAGCGTCAAAAAGGAGTGAGCGGAAAAAAAAAAAATTCTCAGTGGCATGCATGTAAACATTTACACACGTCATTCTGTGATAACATTTTTTATATACGCACGCTCGCGCTATTGAATTAGATTGGGCGAATTTACTACAGTAGCTATGTTATAAATTTCTTTATCATATGACCCGTACGGCCCTGCGAGCCTTTTCTCTGCAAAACCATTGATGGAAGTCCAGTATGAGGGCCGTACGCATTTGCGCCAGCGGGGCCGGAAAAAGCCGCACGGCCCTAGTACAAAAGCGTTCGGCCTCGAGTGTTAAAATTTCAGGCAATTTTATCTCCAAATTGGTCATGTGATAAAATACTTATTGGCTAATTTAATAAGAACAACAAGAAGCTGTACATAGCTTGAACTCATTGCAGTTTTGCAGTATTGCTCGGTAGTGTAGCAGCTATACTGTTTAAGGCATTGCGGCTGCTTCTGTTTAATAATATATAAGCGGCCAATTAACAGAATATCCATCGATGAACGCCTTGCATTACCTTGAAAATTTGTACGCTGTAATTCTTCGTTGTGCTTCTCGAGTCAATACACGAAAATATTTTTTTCGCCATCTTGAAATCAATGGAATGGAAGTCATGGCGAGATCACGACGTCGCGTGTCAATCAATCAGACCAGTGAAACTATTTAAATTATGCGTGCATAAATTTGCATGCGCTAATACACCTTATTCATAAATGGCGGCCGATTTATTATTCTTTTGTATTTATTTTAATTAGCCTCACTAGCCTCGTTAGCATGTGCAAAATTCAAAAGAACTTATACTTTAAAATGAGGCTAGTGAGGCTAATTAAAATAAATACAAAAGAATAATAAATCGACCGCCATTTATGAATAAGGTGTATACGACACGAAAAAGAAAGGAAGAAAACTCGGAGCCGAATTTACAACTCAACGGCTACGCCACGAGTAATAATAAATACTGGCACAATTTTTGCTTCGGGGTGGCTTAATTGTCTTGTTCTATTTTTTTCATACTAAGAAAGTTTTTCTTTTTGAAAACAAAGGTTTATGCCGGAATTATACGGGTAAGGAATACTACTTCAGAGGACTTAATGCAAAGAAATACATCACAGTGTTCTTTTACAACAAAACCGGAAGAATTTATGCGAACATATCGTGGAATCCTCCACCCGGTAAGTAGTAAATCGCAGGAAATATTATGAGCATTTGTTTAAGCTAGACTAATAATTAACCACCGCCACGTTATAAAACATTTTAAAGAACTACAAACTTTTAAGTTTGCAGTTCTTTCTCTCTCTCTTCAAAAAGAGTAGGGGTTCATAAAGACGGAAAGGTCAAGGATATTAAGATATTAATGTCGGATTTCCTAATCGATAGGCTTAGTGAATGCCATGCAAAAAACAAACACAAACAAACAAATATATATATATATATATATATATATATATATATATATATATATATATATATATATATATATATAAACGTTTTCCGTACAAACGACCCTATATAAAAGTTAATTGTAATTCCAGGCAGCTTTAGTGTAATATCATTGTTGGCTTCAAAGTTAGCAACAATAATACCAAATAACACCGCAATCAACGATGATGGAAACATAGACAACAAGGACATGACTAATACCGCAACCAACGGCAACAACAATACTACGAAGACTACAGCGACAAAAAGAACAACATGATTGTGACCACAATAACGACAACAACGACAGCGGCAGCGACAATAACAAACTAATACAGTAACAGACAACGACAGTGAAGATGAAGACAACGACAATACCACCGGCACCAGTAACAGCAGCGATAGACATTTGGAGCAAAACATGTCAAATACAAAATAATATATCTAGTTTATTTTTGGCACAGATGGTTTCTAACTAACTCAATATTTACGTGGTTTTGATTATTGCTAGAAACAGTGAACTGGACTGGATATAGGTTGATTTACGCAAACGAGGACAATCATCGGGTTTGGAATCAAGTCAATTGCATAGATGTGAAAAAGGTGAGAGTCGCCTGCGGCTCGTGCTTCTCTCAGTAGTTTTCTCGTATTTGTTAAAATTCCCGCGTACTTATATGGCTCAACAATGCACGAGTCTACGTTTACTATTTGCCATATTAAAAATTTTACATATAAATGTACGAATTCTCGGGCACTGATTGGCTAATTGTTATTGTCAATACTAAAGAAATAAAAAACGCGCCGAGTGCATTATTGAGTTATATAAGCACTTGGGAATTTTTAAGAACACGAGAGAAGTGCGAGAAGCACGAGCCAAAGGCGAGTGCTTCTCGCACTTCTCGAGTGTTCTTAAAAATTCCCAAGTGCTTATATAACTCAACAATGCACGAGGAACAAGTCTTTTTTATTTCTTTTATAAAATGAAAACGGTTATAATGAACCTTACGTCACGCGCGTGCTTTATCGAGTTATAATGAACTCGGTTTAACCAATCATAGCGCGCGCATTTCCTTGAGTATTTTATAATAAAGAAATAAAAAACGCGCCGAGTGCATTATTGAGTTATATAAGCACTTGGGAATTTTTAAGAACACGAGAGAAGTGCGAGAAGCACGAGCCAAAGGCGAGTGCTTCTCGCACTTCTCGAGTGTTCTTAAAAATTCCCAAGTGCTTATATAACTCAACAATGCACGAGGAACAAGTCTTTTTTATTTCTTTTATAAAATAAAAACGGTTATAATGAACCTTACGTCACGCGCGTGCTTTATCGAGTTATAATGAACTCGGTTTAACCAATTATAGCGCGCGCATTTCCTTGAGCATTTTATAAAGACGGATAAAGCACGGAAGTTTTGCCAAACGTTGCAGCGCTGCGTTCTCGATGTGGCGAGAATTATTTCAAATTATTTCAAATCCAGAATTATTCAACGAGAAAATCGCCCAAAATTGATGTGATGAACTACAAGAGCCTAAATAGACACAACCTTAAGCGGATTGAAGAATATGTTTATTATGTGTCTGTCTTCACAATGTTATGACAAATTTATCATCAGTGAGAGGACAGACGCATAAAAAACTAACGTCAATTTGTTAATGCGCGCGCTATGATTATTATAGTCAGATCGAGATCAATTTGTCTCAATACAGCACACGCCTTACGGCACGCGCGTGCTTTATCGAGTTTTATAAAATACTCAAGGAAATGCGCGCGCTATGATTGGTTAAACCGAGTTCATTATAACTCGATAAAGCACGCGCGTGACGTAAGGTTCATTATAACCGTTTTGATTTTATAAAAGAAATAAAAAAACTTGTTCCTCGTGCATTGTTGAGTTATATAAGCACTTGGGAATTTTTAAGAACACTCGAGAAGTGCGAGAAGCACTCGCCTTTGGCTCGTGCTTCTCTGCACTTCTCTCAACAATGCACTCGGCGCGTTTTTTATTTCTTTAGTATAATGCACTTAGCCTACGCCACCAGCATGAGCAAATCATAGGTCATTTTATAAAGGAAATAAAGGAAATAGTAAACTTGTTCCTAGTGTATTGTTTAGTTATATAAGAACTTAAGAATTTTTAAAAAACACTCGAGAAATGCGAGAAGTACTCGCCTTATTTCTTATTCTTGTATTTTTAGTTTGTTATCTGTTGCTTGTATCCTCTAGCCTAGTTATGTGATACCATCTAATTTATAAGTACGTTTAATCCGCATATCATTCTCCCATCATCTACCTTAGTACACCTAATATCATTTTAAGTGCATCTCATTAGTAAGCCGGTTTAGTCCACCCGTTTTCCTTTAGTTTTGTTATGTAATCGAGTTTGTTATGTTAGGGCCTGGTCGCACTACAGTCAAAAACAAAAATCAGCCCGGGCAAAATGACATAAAAACAAAAGCATTCCACAAAAAGCGTGTCCCACCGGAGCGGTTTCTTTTGTTGTCCTCGATTTTTGCACGGGCTAATTTTTGTTTTTAACTGTAGTGCGACCAGGCCCTTAGGTATAGTTGTAAATACATGTATTTATAATATGACCGTACGGCCCCGCTGATGCAATCCTACAGAAAATGGAATGCAAGATGACATGAGCGGGGCCGGACGGGTTGACGTGAGCCGGTCCGGAAAAAGCCGTCCGGCCCCGCTCGAGTTCAAGCGACCTCGCACTGCACGACTATTCTTGTATTTTCTAGTCATATTATAAAATACTTATTGACTGAGTTAGGTCGGGCCGGACGGGAAAATATTTGGCTGTCGGTCATGGCGCACGGACCTCGAGCCAAATATTTTCCCGTCCGGTCCTCCCACTCAGTCAATAAGTGCATAAGATAGGCTAAATCACATTTTCCTGTATAGCTGATGAACGTCGTATGACCGAAAGGTTTTTTTTTTTTTATTTTAATAAATCTAAATATTTTTAACCTTTTATAATGTTGTAGTAGAAGCAGCCCGGGTTCTAAAGTTACAGATGTGGGTGAGCGAGATAGGTGTATCTTTTATAGGGTCGTTGAATATCTGTTGAGAATCTTCTTTTATGAGTGGGGGGGGGGGGGGGGGAGGGGGGGGAGGGGGTTGATTTTGATGACGATTGTTATGATTTGTTACAGTCGTTTTTCCGGTCACACAAGATAATCCGTCACGCACGTTACTACGTCATTTGAAACCTTTAATCAGTCTTTGAAGTGTTTTCAGCTTGTGTCGCTAAAATCCGATTATGGTTGAACCTCTCTTCGAAAAGGCAATTGAGGCCCCGTCCACACGTATCCGGATATTTTTGAAAACGGAGATTTTTTTCTCCGTATTCGAAAACATCCGCGTCCACACGGACCGTATTACAATCGTATTTGCCCGTCCACACGTTTACGCGAAAATTTTTCGAATACGCTAGACTTCACATGATGAGCATGCGCAGGCTACTGGCACATGCGCGCTGTGAGAAGCATAAGCCCGCGAAAATCAAAGAGTTTGCCGCCATCTTTGTTTTGACGTCATCGTATTCGAAAACCTTCGTTTTCGACCGTCTACACGAATACGATAAATCTCCGTTTTTAAAAATCTACAGTCTGGAGAGCGTATTCAAAAACCTCCGTATTTGTTGCCGAAAACGCCGTTTACGTGTGGACGGGAGGTGCAAACGAAGAAAAAAATCTCCGTTTTCGAAAATATCCGGATACGTGTGGACGGGGCCTGAATCACAGGTACCCCAAGCTCAAGTGATGTTTTATACACTTTGTAATTCGAACGTCGTGGCTAGCAAAATTATAAGGATTTGTATGGGGAAAATTCGCTTCGAATTAGGAATTAGGAATGAATGAATTAGGAATTAGGAATGATATTTGAATAAAAATGGCTCACCTGAACTTCTTTGTGTGTTTACTTGTGTCTTGAGTGGTTTTTGGGTCGATTCCACGCGATTCTGGCGAGTTTTAATTCCACTGTTTCTACCGCCCTAAAAGAGAGACAAGGTAGGGTACTCCGCTTAACAAGCTGATCGGTTCCACCGAAGGAAAACGGCCGTAAATTCGCTCCAATGCCTCCAGTCGCCTCGAAATTCCACGTACTGACCATAGTCGATAATTCTGCTTTCCATTCGTAATCTTCATCAGAGTCGCATATACACTGAGAGAGAATTAAAGGTTGCTAATCTCTGCAAACTTTCCCGTTTAGAGCCATTGGAAGAGGCTTTATGAACAGAGCGCGTTACCCAAACCGTTGGAAGCCAGGCCTGGGGTGGGTGACCGTGACAGTGACATTTTACCCTCGGACCCGGTGGCAGCGAAGTTACAGAATCTGTCAACATTTTCCGCACTATCCCGAGCAAGATATCTCACGAACCTGTCGAAATGAATAGTGTTTTAGGGAGCGTAGTGCAAGATCCCACAAAGAAGGAGGGGGTGAATAGGTTCGCAGATCGGCGGACTTGGCCTTCAAACGTATCAAGAAATGGTCTATTGTACCGGGTCAAATTCGCACATTAAGATTTAAACAATAGGTCTTTTGTTTTAAGTGACACTGCCGAAACCACGCCGAAAAGTTCGTGCATGATCGCAAAATCTTCGGCTTGACAACCTCAGCGCGTGCATCTTTCCGAAATAGACTCATAAAACTGGTTCGGTCTAAGATTTTCGTTTTCATTTTGGTAGAATGTGCGCTCATACAAGCGCACTTTAGCGCAAAGGTGTGACTTTTAGGGAGGTGTTATTTTTTTGCTTCAAAACGCCATGTGCATTCATGAATAAAGATAAAAACACATATTTACATAAACAATTATTTTCCGCGGCGTAAGATTTAAATGCTTTCACCTCGGAACTAAAAGCCGTAGTAAAACAAAAATCCAAAATAAAACGAGTTGAGTACATTGCTAGTTTGTTATCCGATGAAAGTAGTTTCCGTTAGCCTCGCAAAATAGACTTTCAGGCATGAGGAATAAAGCAACACGTTCACGTAACAACTGTTTGCGCGGCTATAAGATTTGAATGATTTATAAATGAGAACGAAGCTCGTTTAATCCGTGATCCGCAATCCGCAATCCGCAATCCGCAATCCGCAATCCGCAATCCGTGCGCTTTGAAAGCGCACGACGCATCGACGGATTTGCATACCCCCCCAGCAAGAAGGATTCGAGTCATTTTGGATATTCGCCGGAAGTTGTGGCGAGTGTAAATAGCCTCCATAAAACTTCATTTAAGTATGAAATGTACATGGGTTTTTAAAAATTTTCAAGCATAAGCCAAACCTGATTTTAAAGTTCAACCGTTTCATAGGGTTTTGTGAACAATGGTAATCAATCTGTGTTTGCTAGGGCCGAGCCTGAGGGTAAAATGTCACTGGGAGCTATGGATCGTCACCTACCCCGGGCTTGAGTAATTTGAAACTTAGGCGTGGCTTCCAACGGTTTGGGTAACCGCTCTGTCCATAAAGCCTCTTCCGATGGCTCTAAACGGGAAAGATTGCAGAGATAAGCGACCTTTAATTCTCTCTCAGTGTATATGCTACTCTGATGAAGATCACGAATGGAAAGCAGAACTATCGACTATGGTCTACGTGGAATTTCGAGGCAACTGGAGGCATTGGAGCGAATTTAAGGCCGTTTTCCTTCGGTGGTACCGATCGGCTTGTTGAGCGGAGTGCCCTACATGTACCTTGTCTCTCTTTTAGGGAGGAAGAAACATTGGAACTAAAACTCGCTGATTTCGCTTCGAATCGATCCAAAACCCACTCAAGACACAAGTAAACACACAAAGAAGTTCAGGTGAGCCATTTTTATTCAAATATCGTTCCTAATTTTACGCTCAAATTCGAAGCCAAATTACCCTATACAAATTCTTATAATTTCGCTATTACGCAACAGTTACCACGACGTTCAACTATCACTTTAGCTTGGGGTACCTGTGCTTGAATTGATAACTTCCTCATGGTGGTATAATCATTTCGTGTTTTGAGCCAGAAACATCACAATTCCCATGACATAGCTTTAATAGCTCATTTAACAACCACAGGATGAAATAAGACGTTTCCGCACACGGAAACACTGCGGTTATGTGTCGGAATTATGAATTTCCGCAAACGGAAATTCAGTTAACCGATGCGGAAACTTCGAATATCCGTTATGTTTCCGTGCCTGCGGTGTCGCTTAAACGGACTACTTAAACGCATGTTTCCGCAACGTTTCCAATTACGGAAACTTGAATTATGGAAACGTTTCCGTTTCTCGGAAATTTGACGGTTTTACATATATACGTAACGTATACATGCATATAAAGATTTCCGCAGAAAATGCAATTGCAGCGCTTTTGCAATAGTATAGAACATTTTCCTACATGTTTGACTGCACATCTTAAAATGCAGCTTATTTTTGTGGTAATAAAATCGCAAATAGAATTGCGGTATTATTTAATTCGACTGATTTATCAACTCTCCCCAATTGACTCAAGTTTCAGATTCGACTCAGTATATAACTTTATTCATGCATTTATACACCAGCAAAACGTAAACTTATACACCAATAGTATAAAATAGATGCACTGTGCTTAGGATTAAGACCTACAATAACTATGCTAGCCGATCTATATCGACACTTAAGTAAACAATAAATGCATGAAATTGTTGCGAGCTATACGGCTCATTCATAATATTGGCTAAAACTTTGATACATATTTTAGTAATGTAGTGAAACAAGCATAATTTTTGATGGATTATTCTCTCATTATTATATTATATTTGTAATTGACAAGAGCAACTTCGCATATATATCCCGGGTAAAAATACGAACACCCGTTAGTATGGTCAACGGATAGTCTTTCCCGTCCATACGGAAACAATCTTCAACAAAGTTAACCATGTTCAAATTGGCACTTTTAATATTAGCGTTAATTGTCGAAAAAATGTTCAAAAGAAAACTGTTTTGTATGAAGTAGAAATATTTTCTTGGCAAACAGTTTTTGCGAAAATGGCACGAAAAAAATATGTTTGTACGAGAACTTTCTTCTTTGTAGCGCGTTTGCTTAGTAATATAGTTATGTTTTTCTGTCAGCAAATTTGTAACTGAAAGAGCCACAATAATAAACACTTTACTGAACTCGCTTGTTCTCGACCAATATTTCCCCAATACGGACCTTACGCTCAATAACATCTAACGCTCAATAGTTCAAAAAGGGACGGACCATTTAATTTTTGTGGGGGGTGGTGGTGGTGGGGGGGGGGGGGGGGGGGGGGTGGGCAATTTCTTCTGAGTATGAATTATTTTCCGGCATCACTATTTGCAAGAATTGTTTTTACTCAAATGCTTGAATTTTTTTTCACGTGCTTTCTTGTGCACGATGTTTTTCTCTTAAATTTCTTTTGCAGGAATTTTTTTTTGGTAATTGCCCACTTCCCCCCCCCCCCCCCCCCCAAAAAAAAAAAAAAAAATTAAATGGTCCGTTCCTAACATCTATATAATCTCCTTTAGTTAATAGATCGTAATATTTAATTACCGTAAATCCTATATTGAACCCCCCCCCCCCCCTCCCCTTTCCCCGGCTGGGCTTATTTATTTCAAGCGCGTTTAGGGGTTGGGGATATTATCGCGTTCGAAGAACGCAATCCTAATTTCGTGTTGGAGACAAATTTGAGATTTTTTTGGTAGACGGTCTTCCCAATGGCTATTGTTTTTTTCAGGGGCTCATTTCCGCCGGAAATTCCTTCGAACGCGTCTCCATGATCTGTGATTACTGCTAGTTATAATTTATTGAAATGCAGGCAGTTCACCACTTATCGATTACTGTAAATATGATTATTGAGAGAAAAAAAAAAGGGGAGAGGGGGCATAATAGAGGATTTACGGTAACTCGGATAGGCACTTGCACTTTTTCAATCTTTGGGTACTTTTCCAGCCCATGATGGGCATTCAAGGGGCTTTGGCCTTGTGGACATATTTTGCCTATCTGTCTGGGTTATTTTAGCGACCGTCTGTTTTTGCCGCTTGCTCATGAGTGCACGATGGGTGCAATCCAAGACAGCACAGGACGAAATAACGATTTTAAGTGCAAGTATAGGTTCCTTAAAGAAAACTTAAATAACAATTTCGACTATCTTTAAGTGCATCGTAAATTACTTAAATAAGCCTACAGTTGACAACACTTAAAGCAAGTAATGAACAATTTAAGTTGCCTTTAAGTTGTTGAAAAATTGAATTAAAGATAACTTAAATGTTCTTAAACACATTTTAAAGATACTTACTTACTTTAATACATTTAAGAGTATTTACGTCTCGACTTAAAGATTTTCGATACCTTTAAGTAAAATTTAATTTCGTCTTAAAGATTAGTAAATTCGTCCTGTGCAGCTTTAATGTTTCTGAGCTTGGATCGCTCCCATTAGTGGCTTAATGTGTCTGGGGGGTGGACCATTTGAAGGTCTTTCCTCCCCTTCGTCGCTCTCCTCAGAAGACATGTAAAGATGGGCATCGTCTCGATTTAACAACTCCTTTATTTTTTCTCTGTCGCTTTCTGCTAAATCGGCTCTGTCGACCATGCTTTGTCTGTATATCGGTTTCTAATATAAATATAAAAACGAAGATCAATTAATAATGTGCTTGTTCTAAGAGAGGATGAACATAAATTCCTAAATTCGTTGTTGACCATTTGTTTGGTTTAAACGGAATGCCAAGTGTTGAGAAAGGAATTATCTACATCGCTCCATATGGGACGAAAATGACCCCACCCGTCGGAAAAGGGTTAATACCCCTGGAGAAAAATCTAAGTTATACCCCTAAGAAGTGTCCGCGGCCGCTTAGGACATGATTGTGTAACTACAGAAACTGGGTTTTGTCAATGTGGCTACAAGGAGAGTTGACAGTGCCCGCTCAGAAAACTTTGACTGTACCTGCACTGCTCTGAAAGATGTTTATCGATGATGTAAATGTGTTATACCTTTCATTTCTGCCTTGGCCCATTTTTTCCTACCAAACAGGCCCCGAACTTCAGTCATCAGTGTTTTTCCTATGGCTTTGTTATGGACATCTTCGTAACTCAAAAAGAAGGAGAAAACGTAATTAAAGTAAGTAGGTGATTTTCGATAAGCGAGTCGATGGTTCGCAGCAACTTAGTATACATTTTATCCAGTCACTGAAATATGTGCCGTCGGTTCACAGTCGAGAGGTTGGGAGTGGGGGTAGAGGTGGGGGAGGGTGAGTCATAGCAATAACTAAATCTCTTTTACCGAATCAGTGCACTTGTTACTGCAGATACATAGGTCTTGCAATATATGGCTAACGTTTGCATAAAAAAGTAGTCTCTGCCGAAGAAATATATCTTTTACCGAGTACAGTATGTGTACTTGTTACTGTAGCTTCATAGGTTTTTGTACTAACGAAAGACAAAGTATTGATACAAGAGCTATTTGCCCACTCAAAGATGGATAAACCGCTATCGAGCTGCCCACTCAAAGATGGTTAGCCCGGCTTGTAGCAATAAAAAGTCTTGCTAGTCGCAATATATGGTTCACGTTTGCATACAAATAGTCTCTGCCGAAGAAAAATCCCTTTTACCGAATCAGGATGTGTACTTGTTGCTGCAGCCACATAGGTTTTTATAAAACGAAAGACAAAGTATTGATACAAGAGCTATTTGCCCACTCAAAGATGGATAAACCGCTAATCGAGCTTCCCACTCAAAGATGGATAGCCCGGCTTGTAGCAATAAAAAGTCTTGCTAGTTGCAATGGTTCACGTTTGCATACAAAAAGTCTTTGCCGAAGAAAAATCCCTTTTACCGAATCAGTATGTGTACTTGTTACTGCAGCTACATAGGTTTTTATAAAACGAAAGACAAAGTATTGATACAAGAGCTATTTGCCCACTCAAAGATGGATAAACCGCTAATCGAGCTTCCCACTCAAAGATGGATAGCCCGGCTTGTAGCAATAAAAAGTCTTGCTAGTCGCAATGGTTCACGTTTGCATACAAAAAGTCTTTGCCGAAGAAAAATCCCTTTTACCGAATCAGTATGTGTACTTGTTACTGCAGCTACATAGGTTTTTATAAAACGAAAGACAACGTATTGATACAAGAGCTATTTGCCCACTCAAAGATGGATAAACCGCTAATCGAGCTTCCCACTCAAAGATGGATAGCCCGGCTTGTAGCAATAAAAAGTCTTGCTAGTCGCAATATATGGTTCACGTTTGCATAAAAAAACTAAAACTAGTCTATGCCGAAGAAAAATCCCTTTTACCGAATCATTATGTGTACTTGCTACTGCAGCTACATAGGTTTTTATAAAACGAAAGACAAAGTATTGATACAAGAGCTATTTGCCCACTCAAAGATGGATAAACCGCTATCGAACTGCCCACTCAAAGATGGATAGCCCGGCTTGTAGCAATAAAAAGTCTTGCTAGTTGCAATGGTTCACGTTTGCATAAAAATGGTCTCTACCGAAGAAAAATCCCTTTTACCGAATCGGTATGTGTACTTGTTACTGCAGCTACATAGGTTTTTATAAAGCGAAAGACAAAGTATTGATACAAGAGCTATTTGCCCACTCAAAGATGGATAAATCGGCGCTATCGAGGATCGAGCTGCCCACTCAAAGATGGATAGCCCGGCTTGTAGCTATAAAAAGTCTTGCTAGTCGCAATATATGGTTCACGTTTGCATAAAAATAGTCTTTGCCGAAGAAAAATCTCTTTTACCGAATCAGTACGTGACTTGTTGCTGCCGCCACATAGGTTTTTATAAAACGAAAGACAAAGTATTGATACTGATACAAGAGCTATTTACCCACTCAAGGATGGATAACCCGGCTTGTAGCTAAAAGCAATAAAACGTAATGTACATGTTAGTCGAAGAACATGTGAATGAAAACTCATCAGTCATTTGAAAGGTTTTGCACTTGGCCTCGCTTTATCAGAGAGGCTAAAAAACACTCAGAAATGGTCTGTTTGTTTAAAGTGTAAACAGTGGGAAAAGCCCATTTATTTTGATTATACATGATTCAATTCCAACTGTTACCATCCCCCCCCCCCCCCGGGCACACCCCCGGGGATCTGCCAAAAATGTTTTCGCTTAACGTTCTATTTCCCACCACCTGGGTATTTTAACAAAACCTGAAGTTTAACAACAATTAAAAATGCTTCTAAAATAGCGCGAATAAATTCTCATTAACCCTCAAGACGAACACTGTATTTCAAACATCCTGGAGAAAGAATGCCGACTTATCCATGCGGTCATTATGCTTCATTCCTTATTTTCGTATCTAATTAATGTTATCAGTCATTTACTTTATAGTGAGCTTCTGTAATTGTTTAGTGTACAGCAACCCGCCACGATTAACTTTAGTTATTTGCGGGTTGTTAATATATTTTGTTTTATTATTTGAAAATAAATCGTTGTTGTCATTGTTGTTGTTATGTTTAATAACCCACAAGTCTTCGCGCAAGTCGTTATATCGATTTACCCGTGCCATTCTACCCTCGGGACAAGAACGCGTGAAAAAATGGCCTACTTCCAGGCCAAAAGGACCGGATTTGTCCCGAGGATTTCCCGGCGGGGGGGGGGGGGGGGGGGGGGGGGGACGGGGAATGGTAACAGAGCAATAATTGAACCATGCATTGATCTAAAATTGTTGCTATCGTTGATTTCTTGTCGAAAATCCGGTGAACTCAGAAAAGAAAGGACCGGGGAGTATCGAGTTTGTTAGTCTTACGATAATATTAAATATAACCATGGCATTATTATATTTTACATTTTAAAAGTCAGTATAGAGTGGTTTTCGTAAACCTGTGAAACAAAGTGTATTTATTAGAGTGTAATAGTGAGATGAATGCAATAGTTAAGAAAAGAATTAGAGTGTAATAGTAAATACGGTAAAGTGTATTTCACGGGTTAATGAAAACCACTCTAAAAGGTTGCTATATCACTAAAATATTCGCTAATCTTCTCTTTGTTTCAAATCAAAATAGAGAGTAAAAGGAAATTGGTTCTTGACATTCCTAGTGTCACGCTTCGACTGCGCATGTTGATTATATTTTATAACAATATTTTTCATGGTTATCGCCTAAATAACAAGACGAAAAAATGTCTTCTTACCCAACGTCTGTTTTAAATCCCCTGAACTCCTAGTTGTTTTTCTTGAGTTCTTTATAGCATTTTCGAACGGCGTCCTGCAATGCCTGCAATGCGCGGAATAAGTTACTTGTTTATAATGTATAATGCACAGAGCTATTGTAGCGCAATCTCGTACGTACCTAGAGCTGCCTTCCTCCTTTGAGCTACGGTTTTAACAATGGTAATGCTCAATAAATAATTTTAAGAGAACTCCTTCACTCACCGAGCATGACGGATCAACTCCAGTCCGTTCTCGAGTTTTAAACAGGCGTTTTCTTGCGTTCGGACGAAGAACCTTGTCCAACCGTTCAGTGAGTTGTTCGTTCTCCTTTCGCATTTCGGCTAAATCTCTCATTATGACGTCCAATGGATTTAGTGTTTCCTCTCGTATTTCTTCTTCGATATCATCGACTGTAGTGACTGGTGTATCCGCCATCTCACAATGAAAAACAGTAGTTTGCAAACGGAGTAAAAACTGTTGGTCGAACTTGCTCGAATTTACCGCCAAAATGCAAATCAATTGATAAAAATACCAGAGGGAAACTGGAGACAAAAGGTTAAAATGAAAACGAGGGCAACACATGCGTGGTAACAGACATAAGTTATATGGGTGTGCCATCGCGCATTGAATTCCATAGGTGTTATCGTTGAAATATTTCAGCCCCGCAAAGGATCTGCCGATCTTGACTAAGCTGTCTTTATCTTCAGTTTACTTAGATCAGTTTTTTTGCTTAGTTGTAGTCCAAGGAACTAGTTTTAGGATTATATTCAGTGTACAATGTATTCACTGTTTTCTTTTTCGTATTTGAACCCGTCAATATCTTTATATTATATATACGTAAATATATCTGAACTCCATAATGCAATTAGCTGTCAACGTGAACGTGACCTTTGTTGTTTTCTCAAATTCGAAGTCCATTTTACATTCTATAAAAAGCCGCTTCAGTATGCAACACCGTATTTTCCGCCTTTTTGGAGATGCATGCCTCAGCATATAATTGGAATCCCCAAACGCGAGGACATATAATTCCCGGGTTAAATTCTCAAAGTGATCCACGCCGCTTAGGGATAGATGAAACCTTGGTACTCAAGTTATCTTCGGAATTCACTGTAATCTTTGTATTCAACATTGACGGTAATGGAAAACCTGATAAGAATAACAACAATTTCCTGCCTTCAGAAAAGCAACTAAACCATTTATAATTGGCAGCCTCAAAAGGGTCTCTAAAATACGACGTCTAATGAGGTTCATCGACAGCTGAACGAGCCTATATCTACCGATGGAATCCAATGTGAGTCCCTTAAACTGTAAAGGGTGGTCGAAAGGAGCAATATCGTTTTTTTTAAATATCGGTAGTAATTGACATCCATGGGAACACCAAAATATTTGGAAAGGTTCAAAAAGTTTGATAGGTCGTGTGGTAAGAACTGATAGCGTGTGTACATATTTATTTTTTGTAGTTATTAAATCACAGAAGTAAATTTCTTAATATCTGAATACTAGGCGAATATGTAACAAAAAATTACCGGTAAATTGTATACATGCACGAATTTATACTTGTATATGTGACGAAAAAAAAAGGAGCATTTCATCATGATCATTTCTTAAACCGGGTACCCAATTGCTTCATATGAGAAACATAATTTCAAGAACGACATATGCATGAAATTTGCCGCAAGCGGTTGAAACGAAGACGAGGTCATAAGACTCTAAACACTAACCAGGCCGTTTATGCAGAGGCAAAACTGAAACTTGAGGTCATTACCAAAAGAGTGCTTTTAAGCAAATAAGTTTCCGCAATGTAGCCGTCACGGAAACTTAAAACTCAGGTTTCCGTAAACGGAAACTTTGCGGAAACGTACAAAAATGTAGGAATTTGTGTTACCGCGTTTCCGTTTGTATCCGTTCTGCGGAAATGTAACGGAAACGCCCAACGTCACGTTTCCGTCGTGTTTCCGCGAAACGGAAACGTCTGATTTCATCCTGTGAACTGGTCTACATTTTACAAAAAGCGACTGGTATAGTCCTTCAAAACTGTGAAGGGCCGTGACTTCCATTGCATGCATGATCGAACAAAAGGAGAACTTCTCAATTCAAATTAAAACTTTAAACTTTCGGTCAAATGGTTCCTTACTCAGTCACGGCACAGTATCTTATATCCTAACTTGTACTTCTTCTTTTGAGCCAGCCTTCCTCGGCGATAAATAAAGAAAATAGTATTCGTTTCTCAAACGATGCGTGACAAAAATATGAAAGCTGAGATTTGTTAAATCTGGTTGACCTTTAGGAACAGTGCGAGCAGAGTCGCGTGCAAGAATGTTGAAAAAAAAACCTCGTATTTTCAAACGTGTATGGTTGACCATTCAAATCCTTTCGATAGGAAAACTTTCTTTGCATTGTACAATTTAAAAAAAGCAGCGATGTCTGCTGTTAAAAACACAGGCATTGAGATGAATCGGCGATTAAATTTGAGATCAGTCGATAAGTAGAAATTTATAGAATCACATCTTAACTTCCTAGGATCATTATTCTTATCTTTAATCTCAACGTCACGAGTAATGAAGAATAAACAGTCAATGGATTCTACAGTGTCACAGTGAATTTTCGATTGTGGAGCAGTTACACTACTGGCTATGCCTCGAATTCTTAATTTCTTATGTACGCTTAAGCCCGGTTTCGCTATGTCAAGTGATATGAAGTCACTTTGTGGTAATTTTTAAGTCGTGAATACGACTTATTGCGGTTACTGGAGAAAAGTCAGTCGCTCATCGTAAACTTTATATTAAACTGTTGATATGTTACACTTCAGTAATAGTATACATGGAGTAAATGGGAGTAAACCATGTCCGCCATTTAAGGTGGCTACCAACAGTTTCCAGCACTTTCCAATTATAACCACTCTTTATCAGTTGATACGGCAATCATGGCATCAAACTAATGCCCAATGAATGGTGAACACGTTGTTATCATTTTTGTGACACACAAATGTATGTTACCAATACATTGTATGTTACCAATATGTTACCATAGCAACAGTATAATGTGCTGAAAATTTAAGGTGGCACTGAACCCCATGTACAGATTTTTTTTTAAACTCTGCCAAAAGTTGCATCTTATCCTGCTGATCAAAATTCGACAATAAAAATGGGGTTTACCGAGTCATTTTTGATATTAACACTTAAAGCTAAAATTAAGGGTGTTTTCAGCACGTTATACTGTTGCTACAGTAACATATTGTGTCACAAAAATGATAACGTGTTCACCAATCACTGGGCATTCGTTTGATATCATGATTGTAACGTCAACTGATAAAGAGTGGTTATAATGACCCATCAAAACCTAAGTCTTGGAAAGTGCTGGAAAATGTTGGGAGCCACCTTAATACGGCCGTTGTGTTTACGAATACTCGATGAGCTGAAACGTCGGTTTGGGAAAACGTTGAAGTTCTTTTACTTGTTATTATTGTTTGACAAGGATTTCTGACATTAAGGTTACAGTGTACCTTCAGATCGAAAATTTATTGAAAAATTTTTTTTGGCGTTAAAATAAAGTTTACAGAATGAACTTTCATCCAAAAAAAAAAGTATCGAAAAATAGTGAAAATTGACGGAGAAATGACGGTATAACTTTTGTGGGCGGAGTTTATTTATTAAGCGATATGTTATTTTAAGCGCCGTTTTCTCAAAGTTAATTTTTCGCTTGTTGGGGACACTTTAAAGAGCTACAACTCAAAGGAAATTTGTTCGATTTTCCATAAATTTGGACAGAAGCTAGGCTAACATATAATCAACAAAAACGTGTCGGCGAATTTCTTAATTCCGACAACTTTTTCGTCAAGAGGCATTTCCGTGCGATCATTCCAATTTTTTTTCTCCCCTTTTCGAAAATATTCTGTAACTTTTCACTGCAATTGAATATGGAAAATCGCCGACACGTTTTTTTAGCGCTTCGTGTCCGGAAACCGGAGAACAAATCAAATGAGCAAAATATAATAATCGCTTTGAGTTATAGCGTTTTAAAGCTGATTCGGACGTTCGAATTTAGACGTCGTAAAAAATTCGACAATTCATTTTATTACCAAATGGTTTCCATATTTAGATAGCCAGCTCTATAAGCTTTAATTTGATATTTGGGTTTAGGTATATTAAGTGTAATCTTAAGACGCTAGAGCTGTTATACTGGAGACACCCCCGAAGGTACACTGTAACCTTAATAATGAAGGAAAAGGTAAGTTTGTCCCGTAATTTTCATTTTCGCAAGTAAACACATTCCTTCGTGTTTACTAACTACAAACGAAGGTATTAAGGTTTTAGAGGTCCTTCTTTGGTAAAAGATATTGGTACGTGGATCTGCAACATAAGGGAAGTAGTCATAACATATACAATCTAAGAGGACCCACCTTGTGTAGGGTAGGAAAAGGTCCGATGGTTGTTTCATATTCACGACTTGGCTCGCAAGGAGCCTTTGATTATCTGTGAATACGCGAAGCAATGTCTTTGACTTCCGTCAAACTCAGTATGGAAAGTTAAAACCGATCTGTGGACTTCAAATGGATTTTTCAAGACTTCGGTAGACGCTACAGCACCATATAGCTCACACCACCCACTTTTGACCGCCGACAGCGGCAAAGTAGTTGTGGTTTTCAGTTATCAATCAAATCGTTGTAAATTTCGCTTCGCTTTCCATGTCGGTAAACACTGCGTCCTTTTTATCGAACGATTTGCAAGTCCACCCTTCATCGTTTTGTAGGTTTTGCCAAAAAAAAATGTTAAGTGCACGGGAACCAAAGTTCCGCGAGTTTTCTTATTTAGCCGGTTTCAAAAAACAAGGATTTGGTCGGTTTTCGGGTGCCAAGAGTTTGGTCTTGGCCGATATAGCACGTTAAGTCACGGACTGCAGAAGCAGAAAGGATATAGGCGTCTTAGATCCGAGTCTCGAAGTGCCGTTGTCTAAAATTCCACTGCAATGAAATCATGAATTCTTGCAATAATTTTCGGCTCTTTAGTTAGTTCTGTAGTCGAGTAGTGTCTCAGCGGAGCTTGGATAAACCTCCGTTGTTTTGTAATAGCGTTATTTGATTTGGCATCCAACAGATAATCTGCAGCATGGTTGCTGTTTTGTAATCTCACGGATGCTATTAAATTCTTACGTTCATTCCTTAAGTAAGGAATGAGACAATTTAACGTCCTTAACTCGAGGAGCGGACTAACCGCAATTATCGTAGAAACAGCTTTTCTTTGCGATGTAATTAACCTTGAACAAAGGTTGAAAGATCGAGCTCTTTCCAAATCCTGTTGGAAGAATGGTGAAGACATCTCTTGCCAGACTGTAACAGGTTTTGAATACAATCTTTTTGTTCTTTACGTAAACCATAGTTAGCTACTAACTATGCTGTAGCACGGACTCAAACCGTGCGTGACTCGATGGAGGATGACCTTCGCACGCCATATCGCATTAAAGCTTGAGGAGTCGTGTGTTTAAGAATAAAACTAACCTAATCTATATCAAAACGTATGTACAAATTATAATCATCAGTAATATATAAAATTCTGTTGTCTGCATCTTATAGAAGATGCAGACGTACATTCAAACTTAAAATCAATAAAATAGTCGTCAGTGCTGAATCGCTCATGTCCTCCAAGCCGTTGTGTCCCTGGCTGTGAAAATGCTGATAAAGCAGATCATTTTTTCTCTTGTAATTACTATCTTGTAATTTTTCCACTTGTAATTGCTCGGGTAGTAGCCAACTCGAAAGCTTGGCTCCTTTGGCCGCTACACACCTTTTCCTTTGTTATGTTTAATTCAATGTATAGTTAGCTCTGTTCTTACTTCTTCTTCTTTTTTTTTTTCCTTATTGTTGTATTGTAATTGAATAAGTGTGAACAAGTAGCCCGATGGGCTTCGAAACTGGCTCGTTTAGTCCCAGTTTCCAACCGGTTTTCATTTTAGAGTTTTATATTAGCACTCCACAATATAGAATGTAGAATCTATTAATATGCACAGTCCAGTCACATTTACATTTACATTCCACAGCCCGCTTCAAGCACTTCTTAGGGACGGACAATTTTATTGTTAAGAGGGGAGGGGGGGGGGGGGGTGTTTGGCAATTACCCAAAAAAAATTCCTGCACAGCAAAAGTAAAGAAAAAAATAATGCACAGCATGCCAAAGGAAAAAAGGTATGGAACAATCCCGAAAAAAAAAATTCTTACACAACATCAAGACGAAAAAAGAAATTCATGATCAGAATAATTGCCCCAAACAACCCCCTGCCCGCTACCCCCACAAAAATAAAATCGTCCATCCCTTAGTAGGCTACAATTTCAGGTCTACATTTTTTCTGTGATCGGCTCCGTACTGTCAGAAAAAAAAAAAACATAAGTTTAGAACTTTTTATACTTTTTTTCGCTTTAAAATCCTTGAAACCACCTACCACAAGGAATCGGGATTGTTTAAACACGGGCATTTTGGAGAATCGGTGATGGAGTTTCGAATAAATTAACGATATCAACGTTATCGATCAAATAATTAATAGCCGACCATAGCGTGACATAAATACGAGATGTGTGGAATTTGAGCGTGACTCCATGCCGTAATGCATGAGAATTGTTTACTCGGCAGTCCTTTCTTTAACTTGCCAGGACGTGTTTTGTTCAACTATTTATTCGATCTAAACTCAACTGTTTGACAATTGATTTGGTTAGAGAAGATCAACCCGCTTTCCTTTTACCAGAAATAGAACATATCCGAAAATTGTTTAACAATTCCGTGAAATTAGAACGGTAAATATTTGAATTGTAGTTGCCTAATTATTGGTTTCAGTTCGCTATACTACTTGTGTAAACATAACAAAATTACACACGGTAGCGATATACAAAGGAGATAAATCTCCATGCAAAGCCTTTTCCCTAAATGATCATGACTTCCTCCTAGACGTCTCCTAAAACGAAGAAAATGTGGAAAACATATGGTTGTATTTGGAACTAATCACAGAAAACGGCTGCAGACGATCGAGCGCTTACCTTGGAGAATATCTAACTACCTTTTTGTCAAAGTGAAGCGATTGATGAATGTCACAGCAACTGCATCAAATTGATCAGTCTTCCCAGTGTAATATTCATATAATAATAACAAGATGTTTATTAACAATTAAAATAATTATTTACAATACATTAAAATTCTAATATAATACAAGATCATCTTCAAGAGGTGACTATTATGTTAAACACTCAAGGTTAGACAAACAAATTAAGTCTTTCTCAAGATATGGTGTAAAAATCTGGAATAGTTTACCGTGTGAAATGCGTCAAATGTCCAAAAATAATTTTAAAATTAATATCCACGACACTTTACTCCGAATACTTTCAGAAGAAAATGATGATATTGATTTACCAGACTTAATTACAAAAATTTCCTGAAAATTCGGCTTTTTATATTTGCGATGTCTATGATTGTAAACTTAATTAAATTGAATTTATTTTTATTTATTTGTTTATTTATTTAACTACTCTTTTTTCTCTAGTCTTTCTTGCGATCTATCTGTATATGTATTACATAAGTGTAACCACTGCTCGCCTCGACTAGCTAACTTGCTAACTGCGGGCAGTGGATATTGCTTTCTGTAAAATCTGTGATAATTAATAAACAGTTGAACAATTGAATCCAACAGTCAAGTCTTGTTACAGTATCGTTTTGTTTAGAACAGCAAACGAACGATATCGCTTGCTTTTATAACTATCAACGAAAGCACAAAGCAACGAGAGCAACTCAGTTTGTAACTCTTGCACCATCAATCAAGCAGAGGAAGGTCTGGAACGAGTCACGCACCCCTCCCCCCAACAAAATCTTCCTTTTGCGTGATAAACATGCGCACGCATAAGAAACATTTGTCATATATTTTAAAGTACAAAAGCAGCAATTTTTCTAAAGCAACAAGACGATGAGAACCCGCATGTTCCCAAGAATATCTCTTGCACGTAATACGCATCTATGTACAGCACGTTTCTATTTCAAATTGCTTTTATAAGGAAACACTACCACAAGGAAGCCACTGATTCGTCTTTGCCTAATATAAGGTTGACTTGAAGGTAATGGTTAGTATAGTGTGGGTTGGGGTTGGCGGCGTTACGGCGTGACCGCGTGACGCTGCCGTGACGTCGTTTTGATGACATCACAGATTACGTCCTTTCTGAAAACCGGAAGTAAACTAGGTACGGTGTTGGCCGCAGCAAAAGCGATTCCTGGGGTAGGTGACCCGTCAGGGAAAAAAGGGGTATTTTAAGAACTGACTCGTCGCAAAGCGATGAGCCAGTTAATAATAAACTTGAACTTGAACTTGAACTTGAGACAGACAGACGGACAGACGGACAGACAGATAGATAGATAGATAGATAGATAGATAGATAGATAGATAGATAGCTAGATAGATATATAGATATAGATAATAATACCATTATATTATAAAGCAGAACTCCTATAATAGTTTACAATATGAAATAAGCTTTATACCTATCTTGTTTCAGAACGTCACATCGATTATCATCCCCTATGACTGGAAAGGAAATGCACGTTTACAGGTATTTATCGTCAGCGTTGGATGAAACATTTAAATAAAAAAAATCCCGGATGTGTAATATGTTTTTGTGTATGTGCATGTGTATTTAAAAAGGTCCTGGATGTGTATGCTTTTGATCTTGCAATTTGAGTACTGGTGCGATGCTCTCACCCAGCTAATTAGCTATCGAACCAAATATTAACACGGTCAATAGTGAGTTTATATCACCTTTATCCTAAAGTGATATGGGAAATGATAGCAATGTGAACTGCGGACAATTTATGATTAAAGATCCTGGCAGTAATGTAGGCAACGTTTACGTATATCGGCTCAAGACGTGTATAACCTGAGAAGATTTAATAACTTTACGACAACGAGTTGACATTTCCTAGAGAGTTAGAGTTAAACAAACCTACATAAGTAATGTTACTAAATAAGTACTGTTCGTGCAGAAATCCTAGCTGGGGAAAACGCAGGTCATATGACCAAACTACAGGGGCACCCAACGAACAATCTTTGATAAAATGTATTATTTTACTCAAATAAATTAAAATAAATGATATAAAAGCATTTCCTTTTCTGTTTCCCAGCCAGCAATTAAAAAAAAATGAATAAATGAAAAAAAAAAAAACAAAAAAAAAAACAAAAAAAAAACAATGATAATAAGTTACCAAAAGGGGCTTGGAAACTAATGAAACATTAATGGAAAACTATTTGAAGCTTTTTGTTTATTGTTTTGTACATTTACTGCTGTCTCGAACTTAACCTGTTCGGGTATCTTTAAGTACTGCTTAAATTTGTTACTACGAAGCTGAACCCTTTTTATCTCGTTAATGCGCATGCGCATTAAGCGAGATTTCGAAATTACCACGAAAAAAGGGGCAAAAGCTGTTAACAAATTTTTGTGGACTTTTGTCCGGGGGGGAGTTTCTTCTTTCTTCTTCATAGAAGCTATATTAGGGCATTGAGGATATGGTTGGTTAAAGCGGTTAGGATTTCAAGAAGGGCGTCACATACCGTCACTAAAATATTTGAGGAACACCCCCGGTCCTATTGTTAATTTCCCTAGGGTATTGGGATGTCAGAACTTGTGATGAACTTGTCATATTTCACATTACGTCACTGCAAAGATATTAAAGTTCTTAGTTTCGATATCTCACGTTACGTATCAATATTTAAAATTTTCAATCATTTGTCGTAAAGCCATTCAAGCTGCTTTCGAGAATGGTAAAAATAGGTCAAATACGTTTTCTTGGGAAACGTAGTTTGAGAATTTCACGGTCTATTTTTACGAATGGAGACGTTATTGGACGGGAAAGTTTGTGTTTTAATATGAGCGATATGGCAGAGCAAAATAGCATGAACTTTGCGTTTGTATGCAATAGTATGGGAAAGACGTCATAGTTTTATTGGTTTAGCTACCGTGCACAAGGAAATTTTGACTGAATTTGTTTTGCGGGAGGAAATTTTTGCGCGTCGGGACAGCTTAAATTTCTGCTGGGAGGAAATGTTTGCGGATTTCTGGTCAAGTATAAATAAAATCCAAGGCATCGGTATTAAACAATTTCACTTCCTGACCGGAGGTTTTTATAGTTCTCCCAGTTATATGGTTGCTGTTCTGGCGCCAATATGAACATAAACAACGAGAAAACTAGTGAGTGAATTATTGTACGTTGTTGTAAAAATGTATCAGTATTATGATAACAGTCTCTGGTTCTTTTGAGGACGTGTGTGGAGTTGAATCGGGAATACAGATAACTGTTGTGCCGGTCGCCTCGGAGTTATGATAGGAATATATTCACTGTTGAAAAGTTCTTGTTAAGCCGATATACATCATTAAAACAAGTAATTTTTTCTGCGCGATTATATTTCTGCGGTGGAAAATTTAATACAAAATAAAGTAATACTGCATAATAATGCAACAACGGACAATCTTTGCCTGTATCTCCGGCAGATCAGAAAAAGGTTTTGAAAAATACTGCGGTCAGGAATCCCGCATGTTTGATTACTTTAGTACAAATTTTATAATTTGAGAAATTGGGGCGCTAAGTTTCATGATGTCACTTTCCGGGAAACTTGATAAAGAGTGTACAGCTATTATGCTGGAGATTCAAATATTTCAAACCGGATGTAATGGAGATACTGCCTAGCTCCGAGAAACACATTACACTTACACGCGGAATAAACTCTGAGGAGCTACTAAAAAACAATTGCAAGATCCCACTATTCCAATATATGACTATCGCATAAGACTTGGATCTTAATAGAATATTTTACGAATTTTTACTGCGGTCGTGACCCCGGGGGTCGTCAAGAAGACACTGTCAACACTATATTTTGAGGTTTAAAGCAGACCCATTTAATCTCTAATAGTTACTAAACACATGATACCGGAAATAGAAAACTCTCGACTTTCGAATAAAAAAAGACAGAACTACTATATATTCGCAAATAACCCATTCATGTATAACATTAACTTATGCAGCCATTTCTTTTTCAACTCTCCACAAAAGAAAAATCAATGTCCGCTTCACTTTCCAAAACATTTCATATCGATATCAATAACAACATACACAACTGCGTGAAATATTTCCTTTCACAAGCATAGACAACTAAGCGGAAAACAGATATTTCAGCCCACCCACATCTGACGTCTGAGTTATCAAAAGTTTCTCTGGCTTTTGTTGATAATTTTGTCCGATGGATTATGAATGTTCTGTGATACTTGTTATCTTTGTGGAATGTCCGGTTTCCGGAAGATTATAAAGAACAGGA
>JAJGOT010000176.1:1415000-1469524 GCA_022457155.1 Cladopsammia gracilis
TAGTTTCTGGCCTTAGTGGCCCCTAACAAATCTTACGTTGGTGACGAGAATGACTCACATTTAGGTGAGAAGATTTTACCGCATTGTATTTTACCAGAACGGTTTCGCAAGTCACGGATAGGTGGCATAAAAGAAAGCATGCGTTCAAATATTTTTGGTTTGCACGTGACGTCATCAAATTCGAAAATCATGAATCGCGATGTCTTCTAAGTTTTATGTCCACCAGGTTAAAGATAACTTAAAAATATCTCTTTTTACAAGTTTCCAGCGCGGTAGCGTCTTTCGCTTTGAAAATACAGCATTTTGAATTTCTGACCTTTCACCCTACGTGAGAGCAACATAGCGTCCGCGACAAAGCTTTATCATGTGAAAGAAAGGTCTTTCCTCGTGATTTTTAGCACTTTGGGTAGTTAAAGTATTAGGAGAGAAGTGTATGTGAATGTATAGTAGTTGATGAGAAAAAATAATCGCTTTCAGAGCGGAAGTGAAGTCCAGATGTTGTTATTGATTTCCGGCGGCCATTCAAGGGACACCAAGATGGCGTTTCCTTACAAAACTCTGTACATTTGTGTCGAATGCTTCGGCGAATAATTCAACAACAGGAAACTGCACAGATCTGAGACTTATTGAAGTTGTTTATTTGTTACTTTTTTATAACATTACAAATTCTTGGCTTCTTTCACTAAGTCGTTTCGATTTTTTTTTTTCTTGGTGTCTCTCGGAGGGACGGCAGGATTTGAGTCGAATGCTTTGGCGAATAATTCAACAACGGAATACTGTACAGATCTGAGACTTGGGGAAGTTGTTTATTTGTTAGTCTTTAATAACATTACAAATTATTGGCTTCTTTCACTAAATGGTTTCGATTTTAAAAATTTATTTCGCCCGATTGCGTGACGGTGCAAACCAAGAATTATGCCGAGAGAAAGGGAATAATCAATTTTTGTAAGACGATGTCTCAACTCTAGGTGGGTAGTACAAAACGTCTTTGAAGACTTACAGGAAACTGATCCAATCCCAGAAGCAGGCGAGAATGCTACAAAATTGATATTCACAAGCTGGACTTCTACGTTTGAGTTACAAACGTCATTGTTTCTGTAAATTGACACCGAAGGAAAAGGAGACCACCGAACAATTTATGTGTCGGCTAAATTGCGACATTGGACTTTTGGGGCGTGTTTGAGAAAGAACAAATCAAAAAGCTAAAAGATTTTTTGCTGGCGCATGAAACCGTGGGTTTTGTGACCAAGGTGCAAGAGTTTCTGTCCTTAGTGGCCTTAAAAATACTACACTGAACATATAAGTAAATACAAGTTGAGGTGTAACCGACAATTATTTGGCATTACTTGTAAGCAGTTATTTGCAGGTCATAAATAAATAAATAAATAAATAAATAAATAAATAAATAAACCAATCAATCAATCAATCAATCAATCAATAAATCGTCTTTATTTAACGAGGGTGTAGACTACGAGTAGTCCCTTTTTCCTCAAGGATTGTACTAGTAGAGCGAGCGAAACGCGAGCGCGCGTGAAACTCACTCCACGCGAGAAAGGCGAGACGCGCGGCGGGGAGAGAGAAAAAGGAGAGACTACAGACAAAGCCCAAACTTTTGAACTTATGCGTTGCTCTCACAACTCAAAACTCTGATTGGCTCTTCCATGGCAATCTGTCAACATCTGTCAAAAACGCGCCAGCCGCTATCAACACTTAGTTTCTGTCAATGGTTGCCAAACTTCAGGCATGTCTGGAAAAAATTCCAAATATAACATCGCTGAAACCGAAACAGACTCAAGCGGTGGAGACACTGTTGGCGGAGAAAAATGTTCTTGCGATACTTTCATCCAGATTTGGGAAAGGTTTAATTTATCAAGTGTATAGCATGGCACAAACATCTGCGAACGCGAGCGTCCAAATACAAACCCCGCAACTGAGGAGGTTCGAGAGAAGAACCAAAACCATGGTCTTGCCTTAATGAAATAGTGGCATGAACCATGCATGAACGAAGCAGTCGCTAGACTGTCAAAATTGCAAAGGGAACTCCACGCCACTATAAAGCGTAGCGAACGGAAGCTAAAATTACAGCCTTGACTGAGACAAACTTCAACTCTCTCTGCTATAAAGCTTGGATCCTGAAAATTAAAATCCTGTAAATACAAAACTAAAATAGCTGGGCATTCACGGCCAACAGATCATTTTAGATCCTGTCATGTCCGGTATTTCAGAGAGAAAAGTTAAAGAAATTCAAACCTTTCCTACATAAAAATCTACATTCCAATATACGCTAAAATGAGGTCCAAATCTACAATTCCTTAGCGCAACACCACAAGAAAACACAACCGACAGACTTCACCTCTCGTCCGTTGCACGCGACTAAGCTTAGTCTTGTAATAAACATCCCCCGCCGTTTTAATACTGATGACAAGAGCAATGACAGCTCAATGAGACAAGGAAACTCATTGGATGCCCTTAATTGGTTTGAAAGGCGATACGAACTTCACACTCCAAAATTAGTCGACCGTGAAGGGTCAAAAGTTTGGGCTTTGTCTGTAGTCTCTCCTTTTTCTCTCTCCCCGCCGCGCATCTCGCCTTTTTCGCGTGGGGTGATTTTCACGCGCGCTCACATTTCGCTCGCTCTACTATTCCTGAGGAAAAAGGAGGGACGACTCGTAGTCTAACGAGGGTGACACTAAATAGTCAAAAGACTAACAAACCTGTGGCCCTCGGATTCCAGATCGAATTGGAATTTGGAAGTGTTGGTTTTTGAGGAGAGGGGAAAACCGGAGTAACCGGAGAAAAACCTCTCGGAGCAAAGAGAGAACAAACAACGAACTAAACCCACATATGGCGCCGGGGCCAGGAATTGAACCCGAGCCACATTGGTGGGAGGCAAGTGCTCTCACCACTACAACACCCCTGCTCCCCTAAATTTATTGGTCTCTCTCCTAAATTAATTAGTCTCTCGTCCAGTCGAGAAGCCGAAGAGAAAACTTAATGAATTAATGATGTAACAAGTTACATTGTATTTAAACGTTCTTTTTCAACAGATAACATCTCTCCCACCGGTGAACATTGGTCGTGAAGGTGTTGGTTATTCAAGTAAGGTTGACTGGACAATTGAGCTAACAAACTTACAAACTAATTATTTTCGTTTAATTCTCCGTTGCTTCAAATTAGGGATGCGGGAGGTCCTTTCACGTACGCCCTTTCCATGTTGAGATAGATCAAATCGAATCATACATTTATGTGGATATATATAGGATTTGACGACAGTAGTTGATAAAACGCTTGAAAGAAAATGAAAACAGTTGTAGCTTTGGTTGAAATTGTTACCAAACATGAAATGAAAAGACTTTGAAATTAAGCATTGATCTTAGTTTATTGGGCATATCATACAAAGGCAGGCATATTTTGAGAGATCTGAAAATGTACGCGTTGTTCTTACCTACCACCCAAAGAACCATGATGTGTAAAAGACCTTGTTAAGGAATTTTGGTATCCTGACTGACGATCCTCGAACAAAGGACATTTAAGACCACGCCCATATACACCATTCCAACCTTCGAGACATCCTGGTTCAAAGCACCTTTTTATCACACGCCAAACAAGAACATGCTGAAACTTTTTCATGCAAACGAGCAAGATGTAGGACGTGTGCATTCACCAAAGGGACTGCTAGTATTGACCACATGAACGGAGTAGGGCACCTCAAAGGACGCCGTAGCTGCACTGCCACGACCAGTGTATTTAACACCTTCACTTGTACCCGCTGTCAATAAATGTTCATTGAGGAAACTGGTCGTCGACTCGCCGACAGATTCGGCGAGCGCCTTCCGCTCTGTGGAAGGCTACCACCAAAACAAACGGTACCGGAACGGGGGATTCCCCGTTACCGAACATTTCAAACAACCAGGAAATTGGATTAACAACATTACGGTATCCGTGATCAAAAAAGTTATCGGAACAACTGCCACGCGACAGAGAAAAGAAATGAGGCTAATATTTCTACACAAGACCTTAGCACCTCATGGAATAAACATTGACTTTAAATTCAAAATTCTAAATTTTCCATGAGGCTACATTAGCTTCATTTTTCATTCTTTGTTACATTTATGTGCGCTATGCGCGCGCTCGAATTTGCGTATTATTTGTTTATTTTTGAATGGAGTATTAGCGTGAGTACCAACGATTGACTCTTAGAACACAAACACTGATGAAGGGGTTATACCCGAAACGTCTGACTGTTTTTCATTCTTTTCTTTTTTTTTTTTCAGCACTCGTGACCACAATTTTCATTATTATTATCATATAATACAAAAGATGGGCACAATGGAATACTTTTGATAAATACTTAGAAGATCATTTTGTAGCAAACGTTATTAACGATTTAACGAATATTCGCTAAGGTATATCCTGATAAGCCAAATGGTTCTACTAAGGAGTGAAAAGGGTAATTTATGATAAACCACTTTATAGGGATAAACCACACAACATTTTGTTTCTTTTTTGGCCAATCGAAATAGAAAAACATCACCGAATTCAAACTATTGACATTTGCTCAATCTTTTTTTCTTCTAGGATATAGCGTAAAAAAATACCTTGTTAAAATAACGACTGTAGCAACAGGTGAGTTTTCATTTCAGATTTATGTAATGATTCAAAATTCAAAAATTCAAGAGTAGGTTTGTTTAATCATTTTCAAGAGAATCTTTTAAGATTTTAAAAAAGTATATATATATATATATATATATATATATATATATATATATATATATATATATATAATTCCCGAGTCAACAGTGACGACAGCAAATTAACCCTCGGACGTACACGCAAACTTATCACCCAACAAAGCTACAAGGGGGTGGTTACGTTTTTGCGTTGTTGCAATATATCGGAATTTTTTACATCTAATAGATAGCCTGTCATGTGCTCTACAAGATAAGGTGAATATTTTGGATTATGGCGATGTTGGGGGTCCGCGACGTCATCCAAAATGACCGCCAAGATGGCCACCATCTTGGATTTTACTAAAATTTGAATTTATTGGGAAAATATTATGTTTTCCTAGTGTTGTAAAAATATGATACAATTAGACATTTTCTGCTTTTGGTAGCATTTTATTTTTTTGTCACCAAAAAAAAGTGAAAATACTTATTTTCTTGCAAAAATGGCTTGCCCTTATGCTAGTTATGACGTCATGTCTTGTTACCATAGCAATCGAGTGTCGTTAATCCTTACCAAAATGTGTCTCAAGGATAAACGAACAGCTTCTGAAGACGGCATGAGCTAACAATAAATGTTTTTGAAATGCCATCTTCCGCCACTTAACACACTCTACCCCACCACAATTGTTTCAAGAAAAGATAGCTTGTAACCCAAATAAAAGATATTAAAATATAGTGGTCAGTCATTTTTAAATTTCGTACAAATGGGAAAAGTTTTTGACCTGCGGGTCGAGCTTCACCGCTTTGGCCCAAAACCGGAATTGACGTAGAAGAGAGAACCCACAAAACCTTTCCGGTGAGATTGTTTTGACGGTCGAAGAGAAATTCTTCACGGAAAAAAGAAAGCACGTTTTCTGCGTTTTGCCAAAGACATTAATATGCCTCATCGCTATGAAGCTGGTGGATGTTCTAACACTCGCAAAGATGGATTAGGCCTTCATAAATGGCCTTAAGATCCCAACTTTGCTTGGCTGTAAACGAATGCCGTTATTAAACGCGTTCAGATTTTCTTAACCCGACGACCTCTACCCGACTTTGCAGTGTTAACTTTTCCGCCGATTCCTTTGAAGCACACTCGGTGATCGCACAGTTTTTGGGTTTAAAATGTCTCATTTTAAAACTCAATGCCGTTCCCTTCCTTGTTAAAAGTGGTCTTTCCACAAAAAAAGAAGCCAAGACAAGAAAACGACGAGAACGAGTTCTCATCTCACGCCGGACCATCCAAAGAGAAGCCGTTAATGCGACGAGCTTTAAGGAAACGAGAAGCTGCTAAGGATATGTTTATTGGAGAAGGAATTAACTAAAGGTGTTTCCCTACAGTTTCCATGCAGCCACAGCGAACATTTTTGAGCGGCCGTTTAACTAACTTTCCTTTTATAATTATTGAATTAGTATGAAACTTACAGAAAATATCGTACTTAGTTTGAAGTTTATAAGAGTGTTATAAGGTAACAATTTTGTAAATCGCCTTTAAAATTGCGGAGGTAAACGAGAAATATTGAAATCACTTGAGCCTAAATTCCGAGCGATTGCGATGGCATCTAGAAAAACCAAAACGATTAACTATGGCATATTACGATAAACTATGGCATATGGCAAACAAAATATCTAAAAACTATAAACTTTTGTCAAGCCGAATTTAAGTAAATCGGAAAAAAACATTTCGAACTTGTGATTTTGCATGCGTATGAGCGCATCCATAAGTTGCTCAATTAAGATTATAAAAGCTTAATTTCTCAATCTCAACTTTACGCCAAAATGTTTATTTAGTGTATGAGATGAAACTATGAAAGTTTGAAAGCGTTTCTCGTTTTAGTTTCGGAGACTCGATTTTTTATAGGAAACCATAGTTTTTTGACTGAGTCCTTGATATTGTAGTTTTAATGCTTTTCTATATATTTCAAAAACCGCGAGATAGATTTTTTAAACTTTTATGGTCGTTTCTTTATTATACGAACAACATTGTCTCCAAGTTTCATCTTGATTGAAACATGGTCAAATAAAATATAAAGTTCACCTAAAACGCTTATAAGCTTAAAGTGCCCCTGTGATCAAATTTTCGATTTTCATTGTTTTTTTTTTTAATTTTCGTGTACTATTAGACTTTCTTACTCATCTTGCCAAATTTCAATCCATTACGAACATCAGAAGTCATTTTATTTTAACATTATTATTTTTTTTTTATTTCCGAGATTTACGGCCGCCATCAATCAACCTTGTTCCAAGGCCCAAGGCTTGGTTGCGAATGGTAGAAATTGACGTCAATGGCTCAAAAATACCTCACGGGTTGAAATGATAATAACAATAAGTATTAAAGAGCACGCAAAAAGCAACAAAAACTTTGGAGTTGTTCTTCGTGCAATTTTCTATGCTGATTGTTATTATAATTTCAACCCGGTAGGTGTGTTTGAGCCTTTGACGTCACTTTCTCCCATTCGCAACCTAGCTCACTAAACTAGTGAGCAGCACTTTTGCGAACTAAAGTTTGTAAAACTGATTTAATTTTTCCTCGCGTTTCGTCCGACTATCGCGGACTTCATTCGGGAGTTTTACGGTCACTCTCATCAGTTTTGAACACCCCAATAAGCAGACTACAGTCAATGCATTGAAATCAAGATTTGAGATTAGTAATTTTCCTTTTTCATCCTGAAAGCTGTATTACACAGTACTAGTATTGATATTTTCAAAACAAACTGTCAAGCAAATCATAAAATGTTGTTTTAGGCCCCGTCCACACGTATACGTTTACGTTCGTAAGCGCATAAGTTTTTAAGGCCGGCACACACTAGGGGACATGTTGCGGGGACATGAATCGGGGACAAGCCCCTTCGTGTGCACAGCAAAGGCGCATGTTGCAGGGACAGTACGCAAGCTGGTGCACACAAAGCGGACTGAGGTATAAAAATCTTGAAAGACTGCTACTGAATGCTCATGGGATAATCAATTGCGAGTTTTTATTGGTTCATTTCTATTTTTTAGCGGGGACAGTTTGCAAGAGCAGTGCACACGATACGACATTGAAATGGGGGTCATTTTGTCCGCGCTTCATGACGCACGAATTCAAACCAACTGAATTTCATGCAACATGTTGCGGGGACAAAATTGTGCCCCCGCAACAGAACTTTTTCACAAAAACGGGGATGTCACACGAGAAAAACTGTCGCTGCAACATGTCCCCGCTTCATGTCCCCGCAACATGTCCCCTAGTGTGTACCAGCCTTTATGCTTTTAGGCCTCTCATCCACACGTAAACGATAAAAACGGTCACCCTGAACGGATATTGTCGAAAACGCTCTTTAAAGTGGATATTTTCGAAAACGCCGTTTACCCGTTTACGTGTGGACAGCGTAAACGGATATTTTCGTAAACGCTGACGTCGATACTACTTATCTACGCATGCACAATGCAGATTTCAGTTTAGCGTTTAGGTGTGGACGGGAGGCCTAAACGCATAAAAACTTAAGCGTTTACGAACGTAAACGTATACGTGTGGACGGGGCCTGACTTTTTATAGTCGTGACACTAATTTTGTGATCGCAATTTGATACAAAGAGACGTTCACTTCTCTGTTTATTCGAGCAATAAATTTAGGGAAACTTTAGATGTTGATCATAAAATGATTACGACTCCGAAAAACATCATGCAAACTTACAATATAAGTATAAGCAACAATACAATAAACAAAAGTAAACGTAATATTTCGGTTCTTATTACAAGACCATTATCAGACTTAAATAGAGGGCCATTAGGAAGGTGACAACAAAAATGCTAGTAAAAACAAAAATGCGATTCAAGCAAACGGCGTGGAAAGCCGGGTGCTGTGTTATACACACGGGTGGCTCGGTCAGTCCTTCTGCCTCGACCGCTTCGTTGTTTTTTGCTTTACTTCCGGTCATCGAATTGGGGGTGATATTTCGCTTTTTCCATCGCGACTTTGACCTTTTTAAAAGGTTTTATTTTACTCACTTTTTTCGTCTTTTGATCGTTTTGCTACATTTAATTAATTTTAAGCAAATGTTTATATGTGGTGTAGAGTATCCCTTTGATGGAAATACCTCGTTCACGTTTCAAGCATTTCAAAAACTCTATGCTCATCTCATAAATCTATGTTATGTGATGTTTTGGAATGTTTGGGAGGAAATGCTTTTTCTCAAAGGGTTTGTAAAATTTAGAGAAATATTGAAGATTTAACGAAGTTATAAAATTAGAACTTGTAGTTAATAACTAATAGATAGACACCCAAATAGTCCACTAGCAACCTGCGGTGCTCTTGCGTGGGTATCAACTATCTTTCGTTGTACCTAGAATCATTTTCTTTTCTTCTTTTCTATCCCTTCTGTAAACCTCTTTAAATTTCATTCAAATCTAGATTGAGTCCGCTTTTAGAGTGGTAGCATCCATTCGAGGGTGAAAAGCTTAAAATATTAATTTGAAAGTTAATCCATAACTGTTTGAAGACCTATGATCACGTGTTTATAAAAAAATAATCAGACAGCTTTGCGGCCAAACCGGAAGTGACTAAAACAATATTTTGACGCACCCCCGGATGGACGATTTTTGTAGAGTTTACATATCAATTATTCAATTCTGATTATTGAAATAAGAAATTGTTATCATAAAGGTGGATATAGTTATGAGAAAAACACTTCAAAAGCAGTATTTTTTATTTCTCCGTGGGAATTTGGGATTTCCGAATTCTGATTTTTGAGTTTTGTTTCTTGATTTCTGATTTCTGCTTTCTGTTTTCTAATATTTAATAACAAGTAAAGAATGAGTAAGTAAAGGATGAACCTGATTTCATAAATGACAAATCAAACTATATCCCAGGTTAACCGCTAGGCTTGCTGCTTGTTTTTCTAAATGCACTTTTTTTTTCTCTTTTGTTTAGGCCAACCAAGTACAGCAACGTCTCCTTACACACGTGAGTTTTAAAGGGAAAAACACATTATAAATCTAATGAAAAGTAACATATTTTCAGGCAATATACAAATTCTAGCCAAATGACACTTAAAAGTAAAAAAAAAGGAAAACCTTAAAACACGCAGATGCTAATATAAAGCTAGTAGATACCTTGTCCAAGAGAGGATGATCTAAGAGAACACATCCCCATGCCCCATGATAGTTTTTTTTTTTTTTCAATCTATTTTAAGCTTCGCGCCACGCGGTGAAAGTTATTTTAGTTCTCGTCCCCATGGTCGCGCGGCAGTACGTCATTACAACTGACCAATCAGGTGTCTTCCTTAAAATAGCCGCGCAATATGACTACGCGTTAAAATTAGATTGAAAAAAATTATCATTGGAAGAGGCCCATGAATGGGGGATGTGTTCTCTTAGATCATCCTCTCTTGCCTTGTCTGATTTCCTTGGAAGTCATCTATTTTATTTTGATTTTTCGTCTAAGTATCACATACATACTCTTTGCAACGAAATATCTGCTTTCAAACTTAAACGGGAAAGAAAAAGGAAAAAATAGGCTGCAGAAAAAAAATTCAAAACTGCAAACAAACAAAAAAATAGATAAGAACCCGGGAGTGACCAAAACAATATTTTGACTACATCCGGACGGGAGATTTTTGTAGAGTTACCTTCTATTTTTTTCTGATTATTCAAATTAGAAATTGGCATCATAAAGGGGGTGTCAGTAAAACGCGGGGCCGGGGCCGGGGCTGGGGCCGGGGCCGGGGCCGGGGCCGGGGCTGGGGCCGGGGCCGGGGCCGGGGCTGGGGCCGGGGCCGGGGCCGGGGCGTTTTTTTTTTTTCTACTTTTTTTTTCTATTATTTTAAATTTTATATTTTCAACTCATGATTAATTTCGACCATTTATCAATCTGCTTCTTGCGTTCGTACAGATGAATATTCAATCGTTAGAAAAAGGTCAAATCCTAGCTTCATCTAAAAATCCGCTAAATAAAAATAACGATGCTTTGCATTGATATGGAATTATCTTCGCACAAAATCGTTGAGTAAAAAGTTAGCAGGTAGGTCACTGAAATGTCAGATATAATAATTTATATTTATATTAATGTGGACGTTCCTATAGCAATAGATGGTTTTCACTCACGTGACCTTTCAGTCCTGTGGGACTCAAATGACAAAGCCATGGCGGCCATGTTCATTCATTCATTCATTTTATTTCACCATTAACCACATTAAAAATATATATATAATCATAATAATACAATACACTAGAAATTTATAATAACTTAAAGACGCTAGACTACAAAATGTTTAAGGTGGTAGTGACAAAGAAGTCTATATAGAATCCGGGGGCTTATGAACCATAGGCTTCCTGACAATATAAGATAAATCATACGAATTATGGGGACAGCATGAAATATAAAATGTATTATAATTTTAAAAGGAAAAGGAAAGGAAAGAAGAAGTATGTAGCTCAAGAAAGAGTATTTTTGACTAGGAAAGAAGGAATTTTTTAAGTATTTTGCCAAACAAACGGATGCTTTCATTGTTTTGAATTTCATGACTTAACGAGTTGAAAAACTTAGGTCCTTGAAACCGAATTGAGAAGTTTCAAATATTAGTTCGACAGGGAGGTATGTAAAAGAGGTTGCAATTTCTAGTATAATGAGAATGTAACTGGCTTGCAAGAGTAAACATATCACGAAAATAATTAGGAAGTAAACCTCTTTTAAATGGATACATAAATTTACCTATCTGATATAAATAAGTGTCAGAGAATTTCAAAATTTCCTGTTCTTTGAAAAGAACATCACTGTGAGAATCGAAAGAAACTTTAGATAATATTCGTATTATCTTCTTTTGCAGAAGTTTTGCAGAAGTTATTATTCTTATTATCTTCTTTTGCACAAGTGCACTTTTGTTGGTGTACATAACAAAAGAAGTTCATTAAAATTATTTTATAGTTGTACACCAATATGGCCGCCGTGACGTAACGTGAAAACCATCTATATTTAATTAAAATACTGACGCAATAACAAACAAAGTATTGGGACACCACTCCTCAATCGGCGTGACGTACGACTTCCGTTGCGTGACCAAAAAGCCCCATCTATAGCTATCTCCCCAGCAAATACCCTCGCCGGATCGGACCAGTAGGTCAAATACTTCAACCGACCTAGACCTTGAAGTCTAACTCTCCACGACCTTACTAGCTGAAACCTCCGGCCAGCATCGTGCTACATGATGGAACAAGTGTAGGCAGTTATATTGCTCATGCCAATTTATCTTTCTAGCACCACGAGCCGACACCGCCGGCACGTACTGGATCATATAAAAATATGGCAAATAACCGAGCTAAAAACTAGCGTAACTAAAAAAGCTAGAAGAAACAAAACTTGGGGAAGTCGCTGTAAGACTTAACCGAAAGCGAATTCGAGAGGTGACCACAGATTTATTTCAATGACCACAAAGACGCCTCCAGTGGGAGGAGGGGGTGGGAATTACAAATTTTCGAACTTAAGGAATATCTTACAGTAAGCAAGAAAGCTAGCGAATGCGGTTTTGAACTTCAAGTAGACCTTTTACAGCTAGACTCTGTCTAATACTAGCCAATGTTAAATAACGTACCATAGCATCATGGGAACTCACGGGGTATTCACGAGACATGAATGGGGATATTTAAAGCTGTTAGCCATACAGATTGAATCTTATAAAAGTACCAGACTGGATTGCAACATGGCTGGAGAATAGACTTTGTACTTATTGTACATTTTGAGACGACAAAGAGGTACATTCGTGCGTGGTACGTAAAGCGTGAGTTAGTCACGCGACAAAAACAACCTCAAAGGGGACTCTAGTGCGTCAAGCTCTATTAACTGCGATTTACAGTTCGTCTGTAAATCTTTATTTATATTTATATAAAACTTTCACGGTGAAAGTGGGGAAAACGGTCCGTGGCCAACATGGACATATATACATGGACATATATACAAATACAATATATTTGTATATGAGAAGTCTGAGAATCCGACCACCAATATTTCCGTTCAAATTATATACCGCATCTCACTGCATTCATTATTCGCTGCATTCATTATGTATACCGCAGGGGGAAAGAGGGGGAGGGGGTGGGGGGCAGAGGATATTTTTTTCACAAGCATTTTTTTTTTAAGATCCCCCCCCCCCCCCACTGAGGTCACAAAATTTTGATACACCCCCCTCTAACTTCAAAAAAAAAATTAAGCCCCCCCACCCTCCCCCCCCCCCTTCCCTCCCCCTCTTACTTAAGGAAAAAAACTTTACCTTTATTATGCAGTTGGTGATATTGAATCCATAGGCTCGGGTTCAAGTAATGCCATAGTAAATTTTCCTTGGAAATTTAAAGAACTTGCTTACTTTGTTTCTGCCAAGGTGCAAAGTACTCCAAAAGTGTCATTGACCAGGGGCGGATCCAGGAATTTCTGAAAGGAGGTGGGGGGTCCGGGTGCATGTCTCCCAGAAAAGTTTTTTCGATTTTACCCTCTAAACGCCATTTCCGGCATTCCTGAGAGTCCAATTGCGTTTGTTTGACAATCAGTCAATTGGTGGAAGTGAAACAACTGCGTAGAAATCAACACATGTCTGATAGGGGGTTCACTGATGACATATGAAGCTCCAGACTGGCTCTATATAATTGACATAGAAAAGTTAATGCTTATAAAAAGTGGCTCCTCCTTTGAATACGTGACAAATCCCCGATGCCATTGTGTAGCAGGTGACTCCAAGCCAGAAGACAGAGCCCCCTATAAAGCTATCCAGTCAGAGGACTGGTAGCGGGAACTGGGCATGGGTTGCATGCCAGAACGCGTTATCCTTGACCCTTGTAAATCAGGAAGGTCAACTTCGTCGTCACTTTCTACAAAAGTGACTACTTCATCATCATCACTATAACAGTCCAGCAAGTGGTATCCCAAACTATCGCAAAGCAAGCAAGGACATGGCAAAAAAGAGTGACCGGAACGTCTGTGCTTCCTTGCTTAAAAAAGTGGAGAATAGCGTTAGGGATGCTGAGAAGCTTGATACAAAGCTGAAACAACGTCGGGAAAGGCTGATAGATGCCAGCAACATTTCCAGTATAAAAAATGGGCCTGAGGAGGAACATCGATACCTTACAAATTCATTAGGCATACTACAAGAGCAGTTAAAAGTGCTGCTTGGTGTGCAAGGCGATTTAAATCATTCATATCTCGTGCTGTCAAGGTCAAGAGCCTGGTCAATCATCGAAAGAAAATGCACGTATCAAAAGAAGAAAGAAAGAAAACAAACAAAAGAAGAACTAAGAAACAGTCAGACAACAGGTTGTACAACAGATGAAAAGAGATATTAAACAACTTAATAGTGGACAAAGAAAAGGTATCTCAGCTTCAGAGCTTGATTTTCAACAAAGATGGACGAGTACATGTGACAATCGAAAAACAAAATATGCAAAGAAGTGGATATAAAGGTACGAGCACTCCACATTCCATCTCAAAGCACTTCGGCAACTGAGGGAACTGACTGCCTTTGGTTGGGATGCTCTTGAAAATGTAGATTGTGCTATTCATAATTTAGAGAAGCAAAGTGTTGTTGTTGTTGATGATGATGGTGGGAACGATGATGTTGTTAAAGGGGACCTCCATTGTTATAACAAATTGACGTTAAATTGTTGGAAATAAAGTCTAAATTAACAAAAAATTAAAAAGTAGGTGCAAATATAATTTTAGTGTACAAAAAAATGGATATGAATATCGCCTATTTTCGCTTTCAAATTTCCCGCGCGCTGCCATTTTGAATATTTATGACGTGTTACGGTTGTCTTATTGTTGTATACAAAAGAACTTTGATTTTTAACAATAGCGGCAACCGTAACACGTCACAAATATTCAAAATGGCGGCGCGCGGGAAATTGGAAAGCGAAAACAGGCGATATTTATATCCATTTTATTTCACTTATGTCCAGGATTGCAGATAATTAGATGCACGACAAATTGTCATGTCCAACACGAAGTGTCCCATTAAGTAATAATAATAACTAATAATAATAACTTTATTTCTATAGCGCTCTTATCCCATGCTCAAGGCGCTTTACAGTCATGTAAACAGGTGTAAACAAGTGTAACTATCTTTTTTGAAATGTAAGGTAAGCATAAGTGTTAGTGTTGTTTTTAGGTTAGGGTAAACGTACCTGTTTATCTTTACTTAAAGAGCAGAATTTAGGGGACACTTCGTGACGTTTATTGTCTGAATGTTTAAAAACAAGTGATGTTGAAGTTGAGTAGAAGAGCAAGAGGACACTTTGTGACGCTTGTTAAATTTGTCATGCATCTAATTATCTGCAATCCTGGACATGACTGTTTTATTTGTACACTAAAATTATATTTGCACCTGCTTTTTAAAAAAAATAAATTTCGACTTTATTTCCAACAATTTAACGTCAATTTGTTCTGACAATGGAGGTTCCCTTTAATGCTGCTAATGATGACGATAACGATGATGATGATGATGATGATGGTAGTGGAAATGGAGGGTATACTGAAAGTTTTGGTGACAATGATGAAGTTTAGAACATGCCTTCACAAAGGATGTTGCAATGTGTTTTCAAGCACTAAATTTGTACAGTTTAATAACATTCGTCAAAATCTGGTGACACATTTTTCAAGTTGTGTATATTGCTATTTGAGCCATCATGCACTTTAAGGCATTCCAATGTTAATACTTTGTATGGCTGTTATGTTAGTTGGAGCTCTGTTTCAGTCCATTCATTAGTCTTGATTTCACAGAAATATTGGTATTTTTCCAGTTGAAGAAAGATTGAACTTTTTATTGAAGTTTTGTAGTTGTTGTTGACTTAAAAGAAATATAAGCTTTACAATAAAAACACTTGACTTTTTTTTATCAATAATGAAAGTCCTGTAAAGAGTGTATTTATAAAGCAAATAAGCGAGCAAATTTCCTTCTTCAAGCATAGAGTAATTAGGATGGCCTTCTTTTATAAAAAAAAATCCACAAAATAATACTTCCTTCTTTTAATAAGTGGAGAAAAAAATTAGCAACCCCCCTTTGCCTGTCAAAAATTTTGGTAACCCCCCCCCTCCCCTCTTGTCCCTTTCCAAAAAATTTGACATCCCACCCCCCCCCCCCCCCCCTGCGGTATACATAATGAATGCAGCCTTATCAGAATTGAGGGATATATATATAAATATGAATATATGAAAATTGGTATATAATTTATGTGAACTGCGGATAACCATGAGTGAAATTTGTGATCCTTTCAGTGCGGAAAAAAGCAAAGTATATAAGGCTGATACTACGTAGAATAACGCAACAACGACATGATAGAGCCCAAACTGAAAGCCAAAATGCAACCGTGGACAGCTGTTTCGACCTGGTTGGGTCTCGTCAGCACGGTGTAGCAGCAAAAAGATAGAAAAACTAGCGCGAACGCCAATTCTCTACCAATTGCAGGTGGTGATCACCACAGATGAGCTCAAAATTTTCTATTTTTGGCTGACTAGATCTTCTCCAGATCCTACGTACACCAGCAGCATTTTCGTTCGCTGTCCTTTGCTTCTTATTTACCGGAAAAAGCAACCTGAAAAATTCAGGCTTGAACGAGAATTGAGTAATGTAGCTGTGCTTGGAAACACTTGGTGGCGTTGTCAATACTCTCTCGGAATACTCTATACATTTGTTTGTAAAATCGTACTAAAGTTAGCGGGAAAAATTACAGAGCCGATAAAAACTACTCAACGATTTTGTTCAAAGATAATTCCATATCACTGCAAAGCATCGTTATTTTTATTTAGCGAATTTTTAAATGAAGCTACGATTTGACCTTTTCCTAACGGTTGAATATTTATCGGTACGAACGCAAGAATCGGATTGATAAATAGTCGAAATTGAGTTGAAATAAAATAATAGAAAAAAAAGTAGGAAAAAAAACAGGCCCGGCCCTGACCCCGGCCCCTGCCCCGACCCCGGCCCCGACCCCGGCCCCGGCCCCGGCCCCGGACCCGGTCCCAGTCCCGGCCCCGGCCCCGGCCCCGGCCTCGCGTTTTACTGACACCCTCATAAAGGTGTGTAGAGATGGTAATCAGAGAAAACATGTTTCTGATGTAGAAGTATATCTTTTTAATACTAATTTCAGATTTTCTGTTTCTTGATTTCCGATTCTGTTTTCTGATATTTAATATCAAGTAAAGGATGAACTAAAAGCTGGATAACCTGATTTTATAAATGATGCATCAAAACTGTATCCCTTGAAAATATGCCGCTTTCTTGATTTTAGAAATCATGAAAACAGGTTGACCGCAAAGCTTGCTGGCTCCAAAAGTGGTTTCTTAATTGTACTTTCCTTTTCTTTTTTCATTTAGGCCAAAATAGTTCAACTCCTACAACCTCACGTGAGTTTTGAAAGGAAAATGTGACCCTGATAATAAATCTAGCGAAAAGTTTAATATTTTAGGCAATTCCTAAACTTAAGCTTATTTTACAGTATCTGTGTACAGGGGTCAATTTAATAAAACTTTTACAAATGTAATTTACAAGTGTAGCTATTGTTTTCAACCTCTGAAACAATGGCTACACTTATAAATTACACTTTCATTTAAAGTTTTATTAAATTGACCCCAGTATATTGTCCCCAGGTGAAAATTGTTAAAGAAAACAATCCATATGATGAGGTCTAAAGAAAACAGGTTGACTGCAAAGCTTGCTGGCTCCAAAAGTGGTTTCCTAATTGTACTTTCCTTTTCTTTTTCATTTAGGCCGAAATAGGACAACTTCTACAACCTCACGTGAGTTTTGAATTAGGCAATTCCTAAACTTTTAAGCTTAAAAGCTTATTTTACAGTATCTGTGTACAGCTTTATTGTCCCCAGGTGAAAATTGTTAAAGAAAACAATCTATATGATGAGGTCTAATAAAAATTTTAATATATTGGGCCATTTTTAACCCGTGAATCCGCGCATGCGTAATGAACGGGTTATCAGTAACGGGGACAGATATGCAAATGAGCACTCACTCACTCACTCGCTCACTCGCACCTTCCATCAGCTGTAAACTTTCGTCACGTAATGTTTTAAATTAGTTTTGTTGCGAATGCGTTGCATAACAAGAACAACGTGAATCCAGCAAAAACAATTATAACTGATTTATTGTACAGGGACCGCGCAGCAAGGTATCGAGTGGGGGGGCTAAAGAAGAATGCGTGAAGGAAAATGTTTTTTTGTGGGCGGGGGGGGGGGGGGGGGGGGCATGCTTGTGGATTTCTATTCAATTTCTCTAAAGTGACGGAGAATGCTATTATAACGCTGTATAATTACTCAGCAATTATTGCACGAGGCTGAGTATGATATGAAGAGTTATGCAGATCGAGGGGGTTATCCGCCAAAGCCGAAGGCTTGAGCCCGGTGGATAACACCCTCCGAGATCTGTATATCTTCATATCATACGAAAGCCGAGTTCAATAATTGTTTAATTATTCATTCAAAACATTTACACGGCAAAACAAAACGGTAACTGAAAATAATTTAGTGAATGATATTAAAGTTACTGTACATCATTTACTCGAAAAGTGCCAAAATTACGCTTTCTGTTTGTGTTGCGGTCGTTCGTATTTATGTTGCCGTGTACCATGTGCACTTCATTGTTCGTAATAACCGCCGGATTGAATGTTCCTTGATGACCAGAGCTATACACAATTCTGCGGTTTAAGTACTTTCGATGACAAAATGTTTTTATAAACAGACCGCGTTCAACAAAACTTGCAATTGGAATGCTCGACGAGCCGTGAAGCCTGACATCAAAAGACGGACTTCACGCTGATCGAGCTAAAATCAGGACGCACAATAACAAGAGAAACAATAACTTCATGATCTTCCAAAAATCAAGGTTGAAACTAATAAACAATTTGTTTGAGAATCGCCTTATAAACTAAACCCAGTTATTACTTTGGATCAATCACGAAACAACGCGTTTTCCTGAGAGGTCCGCAGGAAAAAGGAGCCATTTAAAAGACGTTTACCTCTGCTAGGTTAGAAGCGAAAAAATATTTTACAATTGTAACGACTAATGCTTCATTCTGTCTATTTATCTGCGCGTTTGTCTTTGCCAGTAACTCTGGGCACTTTCGAATTAACGATTTTTTATAATTTTTCACTCCGTTACTTTTGTTAAATTATTTTTTGTTTAATTTATTTTTATTCTTGCAAAAAAGTGGGGGGGCTAAAGCCCCCCCAGCCCCTCCCTCTGCGCGGTCCCTGTTGTAAACGATGAACAACAATAAGCTTAGAGATATTTCGCATTTGGAGTCCTTTGATAAACCAAATAAACCAAATTTATGTCTTTCATTCCATTGTTTGATTGAAATAGGAGAGGACTTGACAAGGTTATGCGCTAAAGGTCAACTTTCATATGTCGTCTGTGGATCTGTTGCTCAAGTGAAAACATATCCTTACGTTTTTCTACTGAACAGAATATGTAGACCTTAAACATCACACATATCATATCGCGGATTACGGTATTTTAAAATCGAGGCATGTACATTGCGTTACGAGTTAAAAAGCTAAATTTGCCAATGTTATCGAATGCGTTGAGTAAACAATAACTAATTTGTTGTAAACGAATATAAACAACAATAAGCTTAAAGATGTTTCGCATTTGGAGTCTTTTATTGCAAAATTAACCGAGCTGCAGACTTGAAATGGATTTTAATACGCGTTTTAGCGCATATCTACGTAGAAGTAATACAATTTTCCCTCCTAAATGTCGTAGGTTTTCGTGGCCTGGTGGTGTGGTTTATGGTCTAGCAATCAGACGGCTCGAGTTCAAATCCTGTCGAGAACCTTTTTTCTCTATTTTTTTTTTTTTTTTTTTTGCGTTCTTCAAAGTCGTTCGTTTAATTTAAAAAATATATATATCGAACCGTGTCAGTATAAAAACATACGCTTACTGCAATATTGCGGTACGCGTTGCCATTCCTTATTCACGGGTTGGCTCACAGGAGCCTTTGATTGAAATATAGCTTGTTTTACTCTCTCAGTGAACATTAATGTGACGTTCATATTTTAGATAGCACTGTTTTCGTATTAGTGTCAGTAAAGAAAGAAAATAACACTCTTGGTGTTGGTATCAGCCTTTTCAGTCATAGAAATAAAACTAGAATAGTGCCCTACTTTTGGTTGCCTTTAACCCTCGGACGTACCGCTGCTGAGGCTTTGTGACGTCATCCAATATGACCGACAATATGGCCGCCATCTCAGATTTTTCTCAAAATTCAACTTTATCGGGAAAATGCGGAAATTGCAAATATTTTTTGCTAGAGTTGCAAAATATGATATAATTAAACATTTTGCTGCTTGACCTCGTGCTACTTATGACGTCATATCTTGTTACCATAGCAACCGGTTGTCGCCAAACTTTACCAAAATGTGTTGAAAGGATAAACGAACAGCCACTTAAAACGGCATGCACCAACAATAAATGCTCTTGAAAGAATCCGAGAAGAAACTTAAGGGGGCATCCACCCCCTCCCCCCCACCCCTCGACATCCGAGGGTTAAGTATTAATGGTATTGTGTGCCATATAGTAACTTGTTTGTGCCATATAGGCACATAAGGCCAGGATGGTTTCTCTGTATTCGTTCCTATCCACGCATTTCACGAACCGCACCCAACGCTAGTGTTTCATTCTGACTCTACCGTTGTTCTTTTTGGGTCTGTCCAGTTTCCTTCTCCGTTCTGGTCTCCATGCTAAAGCAGTCCTGCGGTGTCAGGAAGAAAAAAGTTGAACATATGATAAACCACTTGATAGGTCGTTTCCATCCAGTCACGTAAGAACGAAGAGATAAGATAACTAAAAAAGCAATCGGCACTAGATCTGTATATAGCTAATTTATATCTGAAACATAGTCTAACATTGTCCACTTGCTAAACTTATTTTTCTGTTCCCGTTTTTTCTAGCATATTCCACTAAAATAACCAATAAAACAGGTGGGTTTTTATGTAGTTTGAGTACTATATCATTACATGCAACAACAGCACTAACAACGAAGTTTATTTCAAAAATAATAAATTAAATTACATGTTTTAATTCTAGCGCGTTTAGTTAGAATTGAACAATGTATTTAATATATACAAGTCAATCAACTATCACGGGTGATTTAATTAAGCACTTTCCTTCTAAGTATTTAAAAAAATATAAAATATATATATTGTCTGTATTGCAATTTAAAAAAGGTTTTTCCAAAGTTTCTTAATTAAATCTTTCCCAAAGTCACAAGCACCTCGGACAATAATGGTCAACTGAAACAACATGTAATAATAATAATAATAATAATAATAATAATAATAATAATAATAATAATAATAATAATGCTGCAAGAGCAGTTCATTGGAAGTTATGCGAGAAATATCATCTGGACAAGGCAGACAAGTGGTACGAACACGCACCAGACAGTGTAAGTGAACATGACGATGTTAAATTACTCTGGGATGTGAACATACAGTGTGACCATGTCATTGAAGCCAGAAGACCGGACATTGTAGTTGTAAATAAGGAGGGGAGAAAGTGCACTATTATTGATATTGCCGTACCAGCGGATAAAAGAATTGGTGAAAAGGAGAATGAGAAAGTTGAAAAGTATCAGGATCTTAAAAGAGAAATTAATAGAATATGGAACATGAGAACTGTACAGGTGGTTCCAATTGTTGTCGGATCATTGGGAAGTGTAACAAAAAATTTGGACAAGTGGTTGGCAAAGTTGAATGTTAAAATTAGTATTTCATTACTTCAGAAGACTACGCTACTGGGAACTGCGAGGATTTTGAGAAAGGTGTTGGAGCTTTAGAGTAAAGAGAAAACCCTAGGGGACCTTTGGTCATGGGCTATGACCCGCTCCCTTAGGAAATAATTCGGAAAAAGATCATCCAGTTCATTTATGAAGATAATTAAATAATATATTATAATAATAATAATAATAATAATAATAATAATAATAATAATAATAATAATAATAATAATAATAATAATAAAAAATCTCATCCAAATCTCATCCAAGAGATAGTGTAGCCCGGCTGTACTTGCCTAGAAAAGTAGGGGGGCCGGGTTAAATCTCAATTGAGGATTGTGTGGATCTTGCTGTACTGGGAGTTAAGGTTACAGTGTACCTTCAGATCGAAAATTTATCGAAAATTTTTTTTGACGTCAAAATAAAGTTTACAGAATGAACTTTCATCCAAAAAAAAATATCGAAAAATAGTGAAAATTGACGGAGAAATGACGGTATAACTTTTGTGGACGGAGTTTGTTTATGTAGCGATATGTTTTTTAAGCGCTGTTTTCTCAAAGTTAATTTTTCGCTTGTTGGGGAAACTTTAAAGAGCTACAACTCAAAGGGAATTTGTTCGATTTTCCTCAAATTTGGACAGAAGCTAGGCTAACATATAATCAACAAATACGTGTCGGCGAAATCTTAATTCCGAAAACTTTTTCGTCAAGAGCCATTTCCGTGCGATCATTCCATTTTTTTTTTCCCCTTTTTCGAAAATATTCTGTAACTTTTCACTGCAATTGAATATGGGAAATCGCCGACACGCTTTTTTAGCGCTTCGTGTCCGGAAATCCGAGAACAATTCAAATTAGCAAAATACAATAATCGCTTTGAGTTATAGCGTTTTAAAGCTGATTCGGACGTTCGAATTTAGATGTCGTAAAAATTCGACAATTCATTTTATTACCAAATGGTTTCCATATTTAGATAGCCAGCTCTATAAGCTTTAATTTGATGTCTGGGTTTAGGTATATTAAGTGTAATCTTAAGACGTTAGAGCTGTTATACTGGAGACACCCCCGAAAGTTCACTGTAACCTTAATAACTATGTTACCAAGAGTAATGAAAGGCTTCTTGTGGCTGCAAGCCCCAGTGGTGGAGGTAATCAGGAAGGCACTGAAGGGTATAAGAGAAGGAAATTTGAGGAAATATCCAATGAGCTGAGAGAAAAGGAATTGCATGGACAGTTCTTCAGGCAAACTGAGCAGGTCGCTGCTACGTCCAGCTGGCAGTTGCTTACAAATGCGTACCTCAAAAAGGAGACCGAGGGATTGATTATGGTTGCTCAAACACAGTCCTTGAGAACGAATGCTGTCAAAGCACATATTGACAAGACTCAGGATGATCCATTATGCCGTATGTGTAGACAGAAAGAGGAGAGTGTTTCCCATCTGCTTAGTGAATGCCCCAAACTTGCAAACACCGAATACAAGCGGAGGCATGATGGGGTTGCTAGGGCTCTCAACTGGGACATATTTGATCAAAATGGGTTACATTGTGGCGAGAAGTGGTATGATCACGTACCTGAGAGTGTCACGGAAAATGAAGATCTTAAAGTCCTGTGGGACTTCACAGTGCAAACGGATAAACATCTACAAGATAATCGCCCGGATATTGTCATTGTGCATAAGAAAAAGAGGGAGTGTCAAATTATTGATTTTGCATGCCCTGGGGACAGTAGGGTGGAAACCAAGGAAGATGAAAAGGTTGGAAAGTACCGTGATTTGGCGATTGAGATTAAGACCTTATGGAAACTGAAGTCGGTGAAAGTAGTCCCAGTTGTTATTGGAGTATTGGGAACCATCCCCAGAAGATTGGGAGGCAACCTGGAACAGATTGGTGTGCGGACAAGATCAGTAACTATCCAAAAGACGGTTTTGTGAGGGACTGCAACAATCCTCCGAAGAGTCCTTGGGATCTAAGGTGACTTGTTGCCACTTGACCAGGGCCAGTGTCATCTCCAGCAATATTGCTGAGTCAATTTGTTATGGAATAATTATAATAATAACTTTATTTGTCAATTTGTTTAGCCCATATGGACTAATTGTGCATGTGAAAACATCTATTTCCTCTTTATTCGAGGTAGGCTTTCTGTACAGATAATCCCACAACTTTATCGCCCGCAGGTGGGTTTGATCGAAATATACTATTGAAAGAAAAGTAAGAATTTCCAGAGTAAAAAAAAAAATATTGTAACGCACAATTAATTAGCTAGTGAGCTCAACGATGGCGTTGAACTGATCAGGCCTTGTTGAACTCTATGTTTTTACTTTTCGTTTTCTTTTTTGGTAATTTAGACGAACAAACAAATCCACCTTCAAATCCAGGTAGGTATATTTTGAAGCTTTTAGTGCATAGATTAATTAAGGTAATGTAGACCGCGAAAGTCGACATTATACCTTCTTCTCCCTTTCCTCTACACCAACTCTCTTCAACTCTCTTCAAAACTTAACAACAAATACTTTTCACAGACACTTCGAAAACGCGAAGAAGCGGCCGCCATTAGGCTACTCTCTCTACTCACTTTCCACAACAGAATAGATAGTGAATAGCGTAGCCAAACAGAGAACAGCATTCGTGACAGAACGCTAGTATATTTATACTAATTAATATTATTTATCAATCTCTCATCAGTTACCATAACTGTACTTGTTACTACGATTGCATCTGTCGCCATCATATTAATTGTTGTAGCTGCTGTGGTTTATCGGTACTTTAGACGCCCTAGCCCAATGACACCTGAAAATGTTGCAACAGGTCAGTGTCACTTTGTGTTTCAAAATAGCCATATTTTGACACGTTCTCATAAGAATGAACGACTCCTATCTATTCATTCCAAACTATTGATCCCTCAGACGAGACATTTGCTCCGGGCGTGCGCGTTACCAAAATGAATTATTGCTCATAATTATGCATGTATGCGCTATTGTTTTGGTTTTGCATTTCTATTGTTTTGGCTTTTGTTTTAGTTTTAAGAACGGTATATATGCCTAACTAATGTATGGGGTTAAACGGAAATCTTTCCGGCTGAACATTGATGTCAACATTAATTCCCATCGAAAAATGTAATTTCTTTTACCTCTAAGTCCCTCGGCTGCATGGAAATTCTTTAAAACTCCGCTTCTTCGGTTCTGACTTCCGAAGAAGAAATATCGCCCCGCATTGATAAAAACGTATGAAGTTCCTCGAAGCAACATTTTATCCCTTAAAGTTCTTTTTTCCCCCATAGTGGCTTCTGAGAATTCTTTAAAGCTTTCTCTTTCTATTTTGAACATTTTAAATGTGTTTTTACTCCCCTAAGACGAAACTACGGTTTAGCACTTGCGCGACGTCGTACGCATCTGCGAGCTAGCCCTGAGCGACGTCGTACGCGCCCGCAAGCTAACCCTACACGACGTCGTACGCGCCCGCGAGCTAACCCGTACGCGCCCGCGAAACATTCCGCTAGTCATGACCATGAAAAATGACGGGTATTGTTCTATGAGTTTGGAGCTCCGCGAGCGGGCCTTCGGCCCGCGAGAGCTTCACTAATATATAGATAGACTTAGCCTAACACTGGAGCTCTCTGAATTCTTGCAACCATCATATAACCTAATTATTCAAAATTTAAACCTTTTTAATGGACGCCAAAAATGCACAATATAGAATAGAAAGCTGGTGATAAGCATAACTAAGGTGAAAACGTCGGAAACACAAGAATTAATCTTAAAGGAGTTTGACTCTAAACAAATGCTTCGATGATATACTAGAATGAATTGTCTTAAGACGAAATCAGGTTTAAAAATAAGCACTTAGCACTGTATCCCTCCAAAAACGCTTGACTTTCAGAGTAACGCGGCCACAAATACGGTCTTGACCACTGTTTCAGAAATGTCAAACCTGTCTTGAGTAGCAAACAGGAAAAAAATTAGCCTGCGTAGCAGGCGCATGAAAATAATATAGGCGCAAGAAAGAACGGGCGCGCGAGGGAGACACGCGAGGAGGAAAGTAGCGCCTGCACGAGAGGCCCATGAAAATCGTTTTTTTTCCGCTCTCTGAGAGAGTGGAAAATTCCTATTGGTTGAGAGGCTCCCGAGGGAATAGGTGGTCGCGTTGGGCGAGAAAACTGTCACTCAAAGGAAACTCGAGATCGTTTGTAAACGAGTACATGAAATATTTCTCAGTATCCCAGACATTCTGGCGAAGGCTTGTGTAAACAGCATGTCAATGAATTCGTCATTCAATGCGTAAAGTTTTGAATCACATCTCTTGGATGAGTTGAATCGCCTTTTAAATAAGTTTCCTGGTGGTTTGCCTGGGGAGGCAGCGGATTTTTGTTTTCTCTTCACAAGGAGCTGTACTCGTGAGTGGCGAAGCCGTAAGCTCTCAAGCGACTCGAAAATAATAGGCTGCTTCTAATCGGTTGTCTATCTTGTCGCTCGGTTAAAAAATAATTTTGTCAATTTGTTTGGAATTATTGTTTCTGATCAGAATTATTTTTATTCGACTCTTCCGGTCAGTTCTAAATTCGACGGCGGGTTTGCGATCAGAGTTAACATGTTCTGGGGTCCCAGAAATGCTGGAATTATCTCCCTGACAGCTGAATGACGAAGGCGTTCGTGATATGAAACGTTCATGAATTATTTTTTATCGTTGCCAGCGGCTTTAGAATTGTTTTCACCGACGGTTTCAGTTGTTTTACAGCTCCTGAAGGATATTTTGTTCTTTTAAACTACGAGTTATGTGACCCAGACAGCTGAAATTGTGTGTGTAAACAAACACGGCGAAGCGACGAGCAGGACTCTTGCTATAAATTCCCGGAGTTAATACGGCTCCCATTTTTCTTTTACATGTCTCGCCAACATCGTTTTCGCTAGAATGTTCTGAAAGTGCCGAGGAAACGGAACTAAACATGTCACATAATTTAATCAGCTTTTTTCCACACGGAGAGCACACAACTTCGGAACAGATATCCCGATTTGATGAGCTATTCGAGCTATTCGAGCTATTTTCGGCCAGTCATTTTCCCTCGCAGATGGCTTGAAGAGATTCATGGAAGACATAAATCCAGACCTCTTTGTAACGCACGGCTCATAAACTATTCGTAAATTTGTTTTGCACAGACAGCAGAAAATATCAGGATTTTCATTGTCTCGTTTTCTTAGTCCGCGATTCGATTTGGATCGCAATTCATCTCCGCTCTCGACCGATATCAAATTTTTTTTTTTTGACAGATCACGCAACGTAATTGGATAGGGGGCGGGAAACGATTTTCGTGGGCCTCTCGGGCAGGCGCTCCTTTCCTCCTCGCGTGTCTCCCTCCGCGCCCGTTCGCCGCGCGCCATATTTTTTTCATGCGCCTGCTACGCAGGCTAGAAAAAAATGCCAGGGAAAACGCTTTTGCAAACCGTTTTCTCCGCTAAACACAACAATAGTGTTTACTGTAGCTGTTACAACGGCCGTGTAGCCGCGGGAAAAATAAAGCCTCGTTTTGGTTTCAAAATTCTTAAAATCCCGGATGTTGCGCTACGTCGTACGCGCATGTTGGGCGACGTCGTACGCATTCGCGAGCTAACCCTGTACGACGTCGTACGCGCCCGCGAAACATTCCGCTAGCCAGGCCATGAAAATTGACGGGCATGGCTCTATGAGTATGGAGCTCCGTCGCTAGAGCTTCGCTATTAAGTGAATTTTCGAAGAGAGAATAGACCATAATCAGAGATTTTGCGAGTTTTCCAAGGCAGAAGCGATAAACGAAAACTACTTACATGCGACAATTGACATTTTTCCTTTCCATGGTAACCACTATTTTAAAGTAAGATTTTATAATAAGTTGTGTCAAAAAAGGTTAAAAAAGAAAGAAAAAGCTTTCTGTAAAAGTTCAGTTTTTATTTAGTTGTTATACTGCAACCTTTGTTTACAGAACTTCTGATAGAAGGTGAATGGAAGTTCGACGCATACATCATATACAGCTCTGAAGACGAGAAATGGGTTACAAAAACGTTGCTTTCAACTCTTGAAAAAAAGCATGGATTAAAGTGTTGCATTCACTACAGAGATTTTGTTATTGGAAGACCTTTCAGGGAAAACATGGCAGACAGTGTTTACAAGAGCAGAAAAACCGTTGCTGTCGTTTCACGTAGCTTTTTGAAAAGTACATATTGTAATAGTGAAATGGATATGGCTCTTCATCGTTTATTGGAAAAAAGAGATGACAGCGTGGTTGTCATTAAACTTGACGATGTTGATAGAGAAAGACTTCCCAGGGCACTGCAAGAGAGGAGTTATATTGACTATCCAAAGTCGATCAAAAAGAAAGCGTGGGAGAAAAAGCTGGTAGACTGTTTAAAAGTCCCCGTTTAACATACATCCGGGAATAATATAATCATGGGGGCGAAATCGTAGTTTGCCTACTAGGGAGAAAGTACATGGGAAATGGGGACCCACGAAGCCAAAAAAAAAAAAACAACAATTGGGGAAATGTTTGTTTACCCCTAGAGGTACAACACCTCCCTCCCTCCTTAATGTTACGTTTTTCTTCATTTTTTTTTTTTTTTTCAAGACACTTTTTGTCAGTAAATGCCGTCTTCACTAGCAGTTCGTTTTAATCCTTGAGACACATTTTAGCAAAGTTTGCGTGGAATCAGTTGCTACGATATGACGTCAAAAGTAGCACGAGGTCTAGCTATTTCTTCAATGAAATTGCATGTTTTCCACCTTTTTTGGTGACAATGCATGGCGAAATATGTAAATATGTAGATCATATGTGCATATGGAATACGTTTTATGCCCCTTTTAGGTGACATGATGTATGAAATGGGTACTGATGCTTATCAAGTGAGCATAGTATACAAATCAGTACCTATGTCATACATCATTCCACCCAAAAAGGGTGTAAACAAAGTATTCCATATGCATAGGCTCTTAGGCTTAGAGGTATTTGTTCTACCTCTACTGCTTTTCAGCACAGGGCAGCCGATCTAAAAAAATATTTAGTTCATAGGCGTTATCAAGAAAGCTTTGTACTTACACTGTAGGGTTCGGATATTGGACCGGGAGGAGCTACCTGAACCAAGGCCACCGGTAACTAACGAAAGAACACCGTTTGTGGCTACGTATCACCCAGGACTATTTAAAGGCCTGGTTAAACTAGGAAACATTGTTGCGGAGGCAAATATTTCCCCGTTTAGCTGCGCGGGAAACAGATGTTGCGGAAACAAATTTTGCTGTTCGGAAAGAACAAAATGTTTTTGCCTCAGGTCAAAAACATTTTTGCTTCCCGGACACAAATTTTGCTTCCGAAACAAATGTTTCCCAGTTTAGCCACCATGAAAGCAATGTTGACTAGTTTACAGTACTGCTCACTAAAAATGTTTCCTAGTAACGGGGAGCGGACCGGCGAACGTACAACAATGCGCATGCGTGACCCTTTGTTTCAGAAACAATCTTTCCTCGTTTAGCCACCAGGGCAGCAAAACATTTTGTCTGCTACTCGCTAATTTAGCCACCCTGGAAACATTACAGGAATGTAAAATGATCGAAAAGTTTCCTGAATTTAGCGAACTGAAACATAACATTTTAACGCAATGGAAAATTGAAAAATGTGAAACTGCCCTTGCACATTGCAATACATAGTAACCGAAAGAAAAAGCCCAAATGTTAAAACTAAATAAAACTGTATTTCTTCTATATTAACTTGTTGTATAAGTATATAATATTTCTTTTTTCGTTTTCTTTTTTGTATTTCTTTTTTTTATAAATATTGTATGTAAATTGTATTTAGTGTAGTGGAATGTGTCTTAATAAAAAAAAAAAAAAAAACGGACAAACGGACAATAGAAATTCATTTTATTTTACAGGAAATCAATAACATCTTAGGAATAACATTTTCAAGGAGAAATGTTCATTTTAGGCCCCGTCCACACGTATCTGGATATTTTTGAATCCGCAACTTTTTTTGTTGCGGATATATTGGCCTTCCTTCCACATGTATCCAGCGAATTCGGTTAACGAATCCGCAACTTTTTTAATCCGCTCCCCAGAGTGGAAATTTTTGAATACGGCATCGTGTGGACGGTCGAATCCGGATATTTTTTTAATACGCTGACGTAACAGTATCGGATCCAGTCTTTAACCGCTCGACTATTCAACAAGGCAAACCGAAATGTCATTGCTCATTTCTACTTGGACTTATTGAATAGAGAGTTTGAGCAACGACGACGGCAACGCTAAGGAAAACGTCACTTGAGAAAATGGTTCGCGCTATTTTGCAGTTACTTCAATTTGTTTAGTTTGGCTAATGTGACTGGATTGTCCAGGAGCTGAATTTGAAGGGACGGCTTACTAGTTAAAATGGAGAAAGGAACATTAGCCGCCGTGTGTTCACGTTCTCCACAAAACCTCTAATTTGATCATTTGACGTCGTTGTTTTGCAGGGAACGGCAAAGAAATGTACTGAAATGTAAAACGCACGTGCAAGGGTGTTTTTTTTTTTATCATAACGTATTGTTTTGATCATAACGTATTGTTTTGTGCAGTTCTCGCTGCGGTCGGTGTCGTGGTTGCTTAAGCTCCCTATTTCAAGTCTTATAACGTGTTTACAGTCGAACTTGGTAAAAGCAATCGAATTTGCCGCCCAACTCGCACGACGCGGCGCACAAAATGTTGACCTTTGCGCATACTCTGTTGACAACAATTAAAGAGGAGCCCTGGGTACTAGAGCGAATCCGGATACGTGTGGACGGGCAAATACGATTTGAATACGCTACGTGTGGACGCGAATATTTTCTAATCCGCAACAAAAAAGTTGCGGATTCAAAAATATCCGGATATACGTGTGGACGGGGCCTTAATCACCCGTTGGTTCATGTGCGCAATTACCATGCTAATGCATCTTCAATAACATCATTGGAATGTCATTTTCTTTTATTGTAAAGTCTATTACGCCTTTGAAAAAACATTAACATCAATAACACTGCCGTTTACATTTTTTGAAAGTTATTTCTGGCAAGTAATGAAGAAATAAGTTAATTCCTCGCGACGCGAGGGCTGAAGGCCCGAGCGTAGCGAGGTTAATAAATTTGTCGTCCCTCGGGAGCTGAGCCGCGTGAATTCGAGCGAAAAATATATGTATATGTATATGTATATGTATATATGTATGTATATATGTATGTATATATATAATATATATATATGTATATATATATATATATATATATATATAATATATATATATATATATATATAATATATATATATATATATATATATACTTGAATTGTAGAGAAGTCAACAAACAATGCCAACCACAAAGTCCTAAAATGAAGGATCACTGGAAGCGATCGTGGAAACTTGAATAATGTTGAAATAAACTAATTGTAAAGGTCAAGAAACCAACTTCATATAGGTCTTTAGCTGTATTTGCTCTACGTTTCGGCCGTCGCGGCCTTCGGCCTTCCTCCTGAGGAAGGCCGCGACGGCCGAAACGTAGAGCAAATACAGCTAAAGACCTATATGAAGTTGGTTTCTTGACCTTTACAATTAGTTTATATATATATATCAATAACACTGCCGTTTACATTTTTTGAAAGTTATTTCTGGCAAGTAATGAAGAAATAAGATAATTCCTCGCGACGCGAGGGCCAAAGGCCCGAGCGTAGCGAGGTTAATAAATTTGTCGTCCCTCGGGAGCTGAGCCGCGTGAATTCGAGCGAAAAATATATGTATATGTATATGTATATGTATATATGTATATATGTATATATGTATATATGTATATATGTATATATGTATGTATGTATGTATGTATGTATATATGTATATATGTATATATGTATATATGTATATATGTATATATGTATATATATATATAATATATATATATATATATATATATATATATATATAATATATATATATATATATATATATGTATGTATGTATGTATATATATATATATACTTGATGGTGTCCGGCAGTTGCCCGGCAACAAAAATCGCGACCGCTGACAATGGCGTATTCATGTTTATTCATGGGGCCGTGCCGGCGGCCGTTTAACCTTACTCGTAGTCTGTGAAAAAATGTTTACTCTCGGTGAAACGCAACCAATTTCTCATGCAAATGAGAAAGAACGCAAAGACAACAACGCTGGATTCCACAAGTGGCTGGAAATCCTTGTCCGTGAAAATTAACCATCGAAACTCCGCTGAACGGTGACTTGAAACCCAACGATCCGAAGGTGGCTGCTGGGAGTGAAGTACAGGTAAGAAAGCTGGGTGACTTCTTACAAAGCGCTTGAGCCTTCTATCGAAATGATAATGAATTCATGGAGGCGATACCTCTTATACTCGCTTGGGTAAGCCCGCTGTAAATAGTAATCTATTTACAGCGATCTTACCCGCACTCCTGTTGAGGTATGGAGATATGGCAGCCACACAGAGGAATATAACTGAACCCAGGACACAGCCCAACAGGACAAGGAGACCACATAATGACTCCCAATCTAAAAGAGAAATCCCAAGCCTTAAACCAAAATACACCCTAGCCCGCGGGGAAAAACCGTGGAGAAAGGGAAACGAAAACAATCTGCTCAATACGCGTGGCAGAAAACATCTTGCATCCCAGCAAAGAACTCAAAAACTAAAAACTCCTTTTAGGGAGTCTTTGATTAGCATAAGCGGAGGACAAAGGGATGCTCTGCAATTGGTAAAGACGGCTTCTTACATGGCAAATATATACGATATAAAGGCTGCCAGTCCTTGAGTGGTGAACAGGGCATAGTGTTGGGGAAAACGCAAACGATCGTGCGCGGGAAACTGCGAGAGACCCACCCAAGGGATGACAACCTGAGCGTCAGTAATCCGACTAGGGCATTAGATACCCTTTCAGGCTACCATGGGAAAAGGGGAGCGAAACAAATAGCGCGGCAGAAGGCGCGGAACAGGATAGGCGAACAGGGCAACCACGGATATGAATTTTAGGCCTTCTAGTGGAGGACATAGAAGTGATGTGGACCTGCGTATTTTTCCGGGAGCCTTTGCAAGCCAGAAAGCGACATAATTATCCTAGGCGTGGCAGATAAAACATCTTGTCGAACGGGCAAGAATTCAGAAAAACTAGAAAAACTCTTTTGAGGGTGTGTTTAAGTAGCATAAGCAGAGGACAAAGCAAAGCTCTGCAATTGTAAAGGACGGTTATACTGTATACATGACAAATATATATGATATAAAGGCTGCCAGCCCTTGAGTAGTGAACAGGATATAATGTCGAGGAAAACGTAAACGATTGTGCGCGGGAAACTTGCGAAAGAACCCACCCAAGGGATGGCAACCTGAGCGTCAGTAATCCGACTAGGGCATTAGACACTCTTTCAGGCTACCATGGGAGAATAAGGAATCGAGATAAATGGCGCGGGAGAGGGGGAGGGGCTAAAAGGTGCGAGGAGGGTAACAATATAAACAACAAATAATACCCGGAAAGATAAAAGGTAAACTAGTAATGGGAATAACAAAAAAATGTGAAACAATTGAAGCCGCAAAAGTATAGCAATTCACTGACTCGCAGGAGGCCAGAAATATGCCAAAATCAAAGAGCAAAAATATACACAAACATCAAACACATAAGACAATGAGACAACAGAAAACATGGCAAACCGGCAGATTTATAGCAAATACTGGACACGAGGAAAATTCATTAACATCGCATGCCGTAAAATAAAACTAAACATAAGATATGACGCAAGGAAATATAAATATCGCATGCCGGGAAATATTATGCTGAACATCGGCTATGCCGGAAAACAAATACTAAAACATCTCATGCCGGGACATTGGTCATGAGGCAAGATCTCAAACACTCGCATGCCGGAAAGTGCTGTGTTGAAAATCGGCCATGCGGAAACAAATACTAAAACGTCTCATGCCGGGAAATACAAAACTAAACCTCGATCATGAGGCAAGATTTTATAAACATTGCATGCCGGAAAATACTGTTATGAACATCGGCCATGCGGAAACAAATACCAAAACGTCTCATACCGGCAAATAAATATAAATCTGAGCATCGGTAATGAGGGAAGATTTAAAAACGTCGCATGCCGGAAAATATCGTACTAAATAAACATCGGCCATGCGGGAACAAGTACTAAAACATCTCATACCGGGAAACATATAGCTAAACATCGGTCATGAGGCAAGATATAAACGTAATTACTGTGAATAAAGTAACTGCACGCAATGGAGCGGAAAATACGCGACGTCCGATACAGGTAAAGGGTGCAAACTGCGGGCAACGGAGGGCGACGAGCGGAGGGGCGCGCAGCAGACTAGGCTAACAAAAAATGAAACAGTTAAAACTAAGCTGGCGAAGGGGGAATACGACCTAAGGGCTAAACGGCAACAGGGAACAAATGTATAAACGAATACGACCCAGCCAAATAGGCAAGCGGAGCAAATGTGGATGACAGGCAACGCGGAAAAACATGGCGAGATGAACGCGAGCGACAGTAGAACTAATGTACGAAATACAGAAAGAGCAAAAATTAAACTACCTCTAGTTGGCTTGAGTTGTCATTTTGAGCTAGAGCTTGAGGAGCAGTTGGAGCCACGGCGTCTTGAATGCTGCCCGCTGGCGGCGGGTGAGGGAGTTGTTATTCGGGCGGGTTAGGCATTTTTAGAAAATCGCGTTGACTTGAACAAACTTGCTTGAGGCTTCTATCGAAATGATAATGAATTCATGGAGGCGATACCTCTTATACTCGCTTGGGTAAGACCGCTGTAAATAGAATTCTGAACGAAACCGATCAGGAGAGGCGACACCGACTGGAAGTGTTGGATGATTCTGTTTGTAGACGCAACGAGAGGCGGCAAGAATTACACGATCAGCTAAATACTCCTGACGAATATCTTTCATACCTGATACGGTAGGGAAAAACAAACACTGATTACAGGAAAGGCTCAGAGAAGAAGAGCGATTAAGAAATTTTCAGCCGAAGAAATGTAGCTCAAATCACCGGCTTAACTACTGAGAGGATAATCAAACACTGAAAAAAAAATTCTCTTACTACACTCTGTAATTTGATGTTTATTGATATTCTCACTAACGTCACTAAGGAACTTTTTAAATGATCAAAACTACAGATAAGTGATCAAAACTACAGATAAATGATCAAAACTACAGATCACACAGGTGGAAATATACAACATTTACATGATGTAGCATTGTTTGTGAATGAAACAGTGATCGAGTTGTATACGTATACAGTATCTTGAGTTTACAGCATTCTTCATAAAATAGTTCAATAAGAAATAACATTCGAATGGTTTGGTAAGGAGAATTTCTGTTTACAATTTGGATAAAAACATTTTGTTCGGAAAAACAATTTTCTGTTAGCAATCATGACCAGCTAATGTCAATGTGTAGCAACCGTATACATGTAGCTAAACACATTACACATCAACATTACTGCTTCACATTTATTATTGGAACGGCGATCAGTATCTCAAATCTCCTCACAATATCAATGTACGAGCAAGTACATAGATTATACAAATTGAGAACCTGATCACCTTCAACATAAGTTGTATGTGGAAATTGAATACAAATTCACTGTAGTTGTATGGCTATGTGAACTGCATTGACATCAGTAAGGAGAATGTACCTCAACAAATTAATTTTGATTTCAAGATTTTTAAAGGCGCTAACTGGTCATGAAGGCCTAAGTCCTGGTCTTAACCTACAAATTCTCCATCCAGGTCTCTATACATTGCTTATGGTATTTGCAGAGAATCTGTTGCTTCATCTTGAATATTCATGTTTTGTAATCAATTTTGTAATTCCCATGACCTGTATCCAAAATATAGCATTGTTACTGCTGGAGAATCTCATGCCACTTTCACCATTGAGTTGTTATTTTTTGGACAACATCCCTTTTCAGCAGCGGTAACCTCCTGTGATCTCAACCATTCAAACGAATAGAGAATTGCAGTACCAATTGTTTGATTCCCAGTTTATAGAACAAAAACTATAGCACTATGTAAAGGGAACAGGAGATAGCACTAGCTCACAAGTTTCAAAAATGGAATTTAATTGAGACAATCAAAATAAACAGAACACCGCTGCATATTGTCCTGGACCCATGTCCCACAACAGAACTTAATACATCCACTTTCAAACCAATTTTCCTTCTGAAAAAAATTAATGAAGATTGGGGGGGGGGGGCAGTCCTATGGCAGTTACAGCGACCCACAGCTCAAAATCCAACACTGACCAACACCAGCTCCCATTTATTTTATTTTAGGAAGACAGGGCACAAAGTACAAGTTAAATTGAAGAGACTGAGAACGAAATTCTCTCAACTTTAAATGAGGTCATTGCCAGCAAGCAACCCAACCTCTCCATTTAAATCAGAAGTTCCATCTCTCCCTCCCACATCGCTAAAATTTTGCAGTGCATCCTCCCCCGAGCTTCGCGAGGTTCTGCGAGACACGTATTTCTAGTTAAATAGCGAAGTTAAACCCTCTATGTTTTCGGGGAATCCTGCGTTCTTTTTGCAGCCGTATTTAGTAAAAGAATACGCAAATGATGTTCTGTATCTGGTCTAACAGGAGTGGTCTGTTGCTGAACTTCCTCTCTGCCATAAGTGCTTTAAAGGCTGCAATAAAAGCCGACATTTCACGCCCTGACATTCAAGCAACAATAGATGACCGAGACGAAGCTCGACGACAAGGCATTCCACTTGGAGAGTATCGACAAAGAATTCTCTTAGAAGCCTCTCAAAGGAATATGAATACCATTACGGCTGCAAAGTGCGCATGGTGGTACAGACTCATGCAGACATATGTACCGCGTTGTCTTAACCGCGAACACATTGAAGGTTAAAAATGAACTTTGTTTATTATGGAAGGTAATGTACTTGCCAGTAATGACTTTCAAAAAATGTAAACGACTGTATTTTTGATGAAAATGTGTTTTTAAAGGCGTAATAGACTTTACAATAAAAGAAAATGATATTCCAACGATGTTATTGAAGATGTATTAGCATGGTAATTGCGCAAATGAACCAACGGATGATTAAAATGAGCATTTCGTCGTGAAAATGTTATTCCTAAGATGTTATTAATTTCCCGTAAAATAAAATGAATTTTTCTTTTCGTTAATGAAAGACAAAAGGTGTACAAACACAGCAATTTTATCGTCGACAACAACTCTTTTTACTGTTCAAGTGATATATCAATTGCATCGTTCGCCAATCACAGACATCGTTTGGACAGCTACGACCCCAACGGCCATTTTTTCTTTTATCCCGGCGGACAGTCCATGCATTCACTCTTGTTTTAACCTCTCTACAACGGCCACCTCTTCACAATGGCAACGGCCACCAAGGCGCATCCCAGCTGCCAAAATAGCCTCTCCACAACAGCCACTTTTGATTAAAATCAACGACTGACGAACGGTGTTTTGGCGTACAGTAATAAAAGGTCACGAAACCTGATCTGCACTGCGCGTCGTTGGGTTGTACAGTATTTTACTATTTGCGGCACGTATCTAGTAATTCTTTTGTTTCCCGAAGATGTCGTAAAAAGGCGTAGTAACTAAAACGCGGAACTACCCACAACGACCCAAAACGACCCACAACGATCCACAACGATCCACAACGACCCAGAAAATGATCCACAACGATCCACAACGACCCACAAACACCTAGAAAATGAAATTTATTTATGAATTAATGTATTTCAAACTCAAAGTACGTTGCTATGTGGCTAATTTTTTGCCTAGTTCCTAGGCCTCTTTATTTCGCCGCGGTCGATCCGTTTCGGTCCATCCGTTTCGGGTCACGTGATGCTAGCGACGATTTCCCCGGCAGTTCGTCTCGGATACGTCACCGAAACGAATTGACCGTGAAGGACTGGGAGAAAGCCGTACAGGAACTAGGCAAGCTCATTTTATTAGTATTTAGCTGTCGTGTATTGCTACTGCGTAATATTTAGTCGTTCATAGGCAGGCCGAAGTTCAAATTTCACTAGCCCGGCAGAAATAAGGGGTGGACCATTAGAAATCCTGGGAGGGGGGTCCAAAAACTTTCAGTGTATGAATTTTTTTTTTCAGCCTGAGTTTCCTGCAGGATTTTTTTTTTTTTTTTTTTGGGGGGGGGGGGAGGAGCAAGCCTGCAGGTTTAAGAATAATAATAAGAATTGAGATGGAGTGGTCAAGCGCCGAAGGCGCGAGCCGCTAGGGGGGTCTGGGGGCATGCCCCACCAGAAATAGACGAACCCTGGCTAGCTCAGCTTGCTTGGCTTGACGAAGGTTTTGAAGAACTTTGGAACGAGATTTCCAGGTTTTGTAATTTCCAATCACCCAGCATGCCGCTGGTAATGACACGTTTCGTGTTGCTTCGGATTTCTTCGGGACATTTTTGGTAATCTTCGAAAGTTTTAGAAATCTTCGGCAATGCTCAGAAATCTTCAAGAAGCCTAAACTTCGGGTTTGTTTCAGTTATCTCATCGTAGATAGCTGATAGTAGCTGATAGCTGATAGTTTCCCCGTTTCGCCAAACTAATTAACGTATGACAAGACCGATCGGATCAGTTTCTTTACAAAAGATTTAGATGCGACGCAACAACGCAGGGTAACGCAGATAAAACTTTCACCTCATCCCCAGCTGGGTTCCCAATGCGTCATCGAAGTACATCACGTGATACATTACATGCTATTCTGTTTCTGACCACCTTACGAAGGAAACGAAGAAACTTTGTGGATCGTTTAGGTCATTTTGAAGGTGATCGTGGATCGTTTTGGGTCGTTTTGGGTCATTTTCTGGGTCGTTGTGGATCGTTGTGGGTCGTTGTGGATCATTTTCTGGGTCGTTATGGATCTTTGTGGATCGTTGTGGGTCGTTTTGGGTCGTTGTGGGTCGTTGTGGGTAGTTCCGCGTTTTAGTAACTACTACCGTAAAAAGGCTTGACTTTGAGAACAAAGAGATTATTGTTATCGGGGATTTAAACTGTAATTACCTCTCGGAAAATCGGAATTCTGAACTGCGTCAATTAATCGCAATTAGCGAAATCTATCAACTCACTCAAATTAATTACAAAACAAACCAACCAGACTAACGGCGTCTACTGAGTCATTCATTGATCTAATTTCTACTAATGAAGAATCAAGAGTTGTGATCGATTGCGGAATGAGCGACCACTGCCTTGTGTATGTTGTTCGTAAAATTGCAGTTAAAAATAGACACAAATATGTTACCACAAGGTCGTTCAAGAATTTTAATCCATACTTGTTTATTCACGAATTACAGGGCCTGGCATTACCCTGGGAAGATATGGAATCTTTGGATTCGCCTATGAAATGTAGAATATTTTAAAGGATTTATTTCTTAGGTGTTGTTAACAAACACGCTCCACGGACAACAAAACGAGTGCGACATAAACCTTCACCTTGGCTTACGTCCGAACTCAAAGAGATGATAATAAATCGTAATCGCCTGAAAAAGAAGTTTGTGCGCGCGGGTGACCCAAACGATTGGAACGAGTATAAATCTGCTAGAAACAAAATTACCAACAAAATACGACAAACAAAGGCTGATTATTATCATAAGAAAATCCAAAACAATACTGGCAACTGGCGTTCAAGCGTGAATTTTTTCAGGTTGCTTTTTCAACTGCTGAAGTTGAGAGCACACTGCGGGGATCACAAATTTCACTCATGCTTATCCGCAGTTCAAATATATGATTTTCATATATGCACATTCAACAACTTTGTTGTTTAAAAAGATGAGATCAATCAATGATTCATTGTTTGTTGTTACAGCACCGCTCAAATGTAAGTTACCACCGTCTCGCGAGAGGCGTCACGTTTCTCTCGAGAGGCGTCCCTTTCCTTGCGAGACGCGTCGTTCTCTGTTTCTTGCGAGTGCACTGTACATGCGAAACTGTTGTATGCAGCAATCGTGATATTGTCACCACATTCAATCTTCACTAAAATAAAGAATTAAAGTGCCGGTGAAAAAGGCCAGTCTTCATGTAACTGGGTTGCATTGTTATTTTTAAGCGAAACTGGAACAACAATAATTTGTTCGAGATATTAAGACAACCGATAGCAATCGACTGAGAAAAACTATCCAGGGAAAATCCGTTTTCGTTCGAGTTTAGCGGGTTGTTCGAATTATCCGAGTTTGAGATGTAGCGGGGTTCTTGTATTTCCTTGAAATAAAGCGAGACGCGTCTCGCAAAAACGAGACGAGAGGTGGTAACTTGTCTTTGGGTGGTACTGTACTCTCGTAGGAGATTGGATGAGTTGGTCCAAGTTACCGTGTAAATTTGCTAAGTTCTGTAGTTTCGATTTCACAAGTAGATTTGCCTTTTGATTGTTATTACTTTATTGACTTCTACAATATTTCTATAGCATGGATAGAAGGAATAGTTCATAATATATCTGTATAGCTTTTAGTTTTATCTCCTCAAGATTGCGCCAAGTCGCCAGCTTTTCCCCACTTATTTTGCTTTATCGCCTTAAGTCGCCTGAAGTTACGGCGACTTTAGGACCCAGTTATTGGATGAAAGTGGATTTAACCCGTTATTTGGTCTCTTTAGTTCATATTTCTTTGCGTTCATCACTTTTGGCAGTTTTTCTTTTATTTTTTTAAGATAAATATGCAAGCTTAAAGCAAGATTCCGACCATAATCATGGCACGATATTTCAGCCGGGACACTGTCCTTGGGTAAACTTGCCTGTCGAAGGATGGCTGCCATGGTGAATAGGGTCAATCAATGGATAGAAAAGGGAAAACACTGCAGTATGCGTAAGGAATTTTTATTAATATACTTTTAAATATTTTATACACATTTCATTGCATAATTGGTAACTTCTACACGACTCGTGTGCTTAACTTTCGTCTATTGTTCTCACATTATATTTCAAAAGTTCTCTAGTTTATCGTTTGCTCTGCATTTGTTGCAGCGGTTGCTAGCTCTGAAGTAACTGTTGCAATAACAATAATCATCCATTGTACATATTTTTTCTTCCGTTACGTCAGTTATGTTACTTTTTATCTCTTTGATGATTTTATTGATAATACAACATACTCTAATCTGCTTCGTTGCCACTAACATTTTTGCATGAATGTTGCTGCTTATTATCCTCTGCCAAGGGCGAGAAGTCTTCAGAGCCATCCCTGTTTTGTCCCCTCAAACTAATGATCCTACGAAGAAAGTTCCTTTCGGTAACCATCTGCTGTTTTGCCCCGTTCGTCTCGGGCCCTCTGTATTCCTTAGTAGTACCATATGAGCATGAGATGCCGAGCAGAAGAAGAATTATACATTTCAGAGCACCGGGCTGTAAAATAGAAAACGGAGAATCGAAAACTATATAATTAATAAGGACAGTTTTAATACACCTCAAAAACAAAAATTAAAGCTATGTCTACACTATACCGGAAAGCTAATCATATCGACATGAAAAATACTCAGGCCTGGTATGAACAGAAACGACCCAGAACTGGATATTTACACTTCAGTTTCAGTGGGTTCCAATCCTCGCTCCTAGTTGTTGACTTCCGCTACGGTTCGGTTCGGTTGCCTGTTCACACTGCCCCAGAGTGTAGCCGAGAACCTATCCGATATGTGACGATTTACTTTCACGAGTGCCGCGTCGCAGCGGCGCTCCGGAACAAAAATCGTTCCGAAACTAGCGTTTCATGTGTGAACGAAAAGCCTATCCGGTATGGTTTACCTGTCGGCGCAAGAGCTATCCGGTATGGTGTAGACATAGCCTAAGGTTGGTCGTTTCAGTTGGCTGTGTTGTTGATGTTGTTCATAAAAGAAGACAAATTGGCTCCAAAAATAATACAATGTGCATTGAAAAGCTGCCTTAAGAAATCTATACCACATGAAAATATTCTTTGAGAGTTTTACCTTGGCAAATGTTGTGTTCATTGTAGTTACTAGATGACTCACGAAGGGCTGGAAAACTAACGGCTGCTATATCTGACGGTTGTCTTAGGTGGTCTCGACCTCACGGTTTTCGAGATCTTATTTTATACTTTTAGTGGAAGATCATGGAGCGTTCCATATGTTTCCAACTAAATTTAGACATTCACGTAAATGGCAAGATAACGTTTTGACAAATGAAATGAGGAAGGAACATGAGCCGTTAACAATTTAATTTAACGACATTTATACAGACCCACGTATCACCGTTAATCCACGACTGCATGGTTGTTTAAACGTGCTACCCGATGAGCATCTGCCTCGAGTTCTGCGTACGAATAAGTCGTGGTTTTGTTTGTCTGTTGAGGACACACGAAGGAGGGGGGAGGGGAGGGGGGTAATGACTATAGGGGGTATTTTTCTTTTAATTTCAGTGATGTTCGAAAGGCTACCACTGAACCGTAGGTATGTTTGTCGTTTATGACACACGCCATATTTTACTGATGATATAAAACAGCCCAATACACTCTTAGAAGTTAACAAAATAGCTGTCCAGGTCCTTCCGGCCCATCCCCTTAATTGGCAATGAACCTGTTTTTAGACTATGATAACGTACCAAAGGCGCAATACACGCTATACGTTACATGGTAAACGATATACGATATGCGATATACGTTAACAAATCGGTTTTATTATATAATCTAATCAGTGGATAACCATCTCGTGGTTGGCCTAATATTGATTATTCTCTTTGAAAATTTAGTTATTTTACATCTCATCGGGGTCCTTTATTCTGAATTTGAATCTTATGCCAAATTGAAACACCCGCTGCCTTTCTAAATCTAAAATTGTCCGAATAAAACAAGACATAACGAACTCCAGTGTATAGGATTAAATATGACCGCCTAACTTCTATCGGAACTGTTTCATCTCGCTAGATACCGTTATGCGCACAAATGTTATAACGCCCTCACATATGCGCATCCAGCTGCACGCAGCTATTATCAAACTCGATTTACATTGTGTGTTGTTTCCTCATGATATGCGCACTATAGTGCCGCATTTAGCGTGCCTTTTGTTCTCATCATACGTGCTTAGGCGTGGGTGAGTGTCATGTTATTATAGCTTTGTATATGTAGAAAAATGAACAGCTTTTTTAAGCTAAAATAGATTGCATCTGCAAATAAAAACTATTTTATCCCCCCCTCCCCCCCCCCCCCCCCCTCTTAACGCCATTTTGTTCCTTCCTGCGCCATAACTGACTAATAATAGCTTCTTATCTTTATTTCCACCAGCTTTTCATCCCGAAACAGGAACGAAACATAATCAGTATGGTGAGACGATAGAGGTTTTGCACGGCAGCATGTTGCATGGCAGGAACAATGAAAATGTTTTGCATAAGACAGAACATTCTTTCCCACAGGGAAAATAATCTATTGTTCCTGCCCTGCAACATGGCTGCCTTGCAAAACCTCTATTAACGCGGTTTGTAAGTTACAGAAATAAATTAAGGATTAAAATTCTTGCAGACAAATGCTGGGAAATTCAAGTCAAGTTGAATAACTTCCTGTATGGATCTTTCTTGTCTTTGTATACAGTATAATCATGTATTTTAGACAACTCCAGTCAATAACTCTCGGAAATAAACACATTTTTTTCCATGGGTGAAAGTAAATGTGCAACTGTAAAAATGAAGATATAATTGGAATGGATTACTGGATGAGAAATAGCCATGACGATAACTTTCTGAGTGGGCTGGCAAGCCGAATAAAGAAGTGATTAAGCAACAAAAGGGAACATTAATCATAGAATAAGCATGATTATTATGAAGAAGACTCTCAACTGAAATAGGTGTATGAAAAGCATTTGGTCACGCGAACTGTTGGTAATTATTAATAAAAATAGATTAGCCAGTAATAAATAAACGGCTTTTAAAACAGGTATTGTTAGCAAAAAACGGAAACTGCATGAAACAAAATGTCAAAGAACGAGTTTTTTGCTCGGGTGCATCATTTGACTGAAGGAAGATGATTACAAATATAACGAGAGTTTCCCTTTAACTACTCAGGGGCAACAGAAATATTTTTAAAACTACAAGCTTTACTCGTGTTTCTTTATTATTTTGGTAAATAAAAAAGAAAGCTGAAGCTGAGGCTCGTTTTTTTTTCTGACAAATATTGCTCCTGCATTGGCATAATGTTTCTTTTTAAAATATTTTTATATGAGAAAAATACTTACATTTCTTCCTGGTTTAAGCATCACGGCTAGGAAAACAGTCAGAGCGGAAAATCTTCTAATAGCGACGTGGGTTTATCTCGATGTTATGTTTGTCGCACATGTCAAATTCATAAGTATATCCACGCGTTTAATTGGAGTTTATTTAAATAAACAGAGTAGTTAGATGTCGTGTTGTTAGGAATATCAAATATAACCGCGTCTTTAAAACTGGTAATTTGACCGGAACTTATGAAATGTATACATAATTTATAGAATATAAACGTCATGTATGTTTTCATTTCCTTGATGAGAAGAAAAAGCATCTTGCAAAAAGGAAACTGATTCATTGTTTGTTTTCCTACTATTTACTAACTATTAAATAACAGCTAGCCCATGACGAAAATTGGTAAAAAAGAAAAAAAGAAAACAAAAACGAAAAAATCATCACGACATTTTTTTTTTGTATACAGTCGAACCCTGCTATGCGGATACCCGCTAAATATGGACTCCTCGTTACTATAGATTTTTATCGGTCAAGGCGTTGAAGCCCATGTATTTTCTATAAAATGAACTCGAAGAATTCGGACACCCGATAATACGGACAAAGGACAGCTAGAACTTCCCGTCCAGACTGAAACAAACGTATATCTTATAGATTAATAGTTAATCGCGTAAATACAAACCAATATATTTTCTAATTCCAAGCATTTACATTCTCTCAAATGCGCTTTGTCAGGTACTGACGCATATAATTTCAGTTTGGTTGAAATAAAACTACAAACTTTTGACTAATCGTGGTTTAGATATGGTAATTTACTGTATTTTTGTCATAAAAAAGAAAACTTATGTAATGCATTTATGTCAGCCCGCTGAATACGGATACCACACCCCGTTAATCAGGACAGTTCCATGTATTCTTTGGGGTTTTACTGTACTTCAAGGATCACAGGAAGTAAAGGTTTTGTAAAACAAGGTTTCTCTTGAAACAATTTTTACAGATGACTGGGGCCATCTGTTGTACATGGCATATTATTTATTCATCATCTCTTCGCGAGTTTAGGTCAAAGTTCCATTGTTTTTCGTTCTTTGTTCATCACATCTTACTGATAAATCTTCGTTTGCAAATAAATAGTAATAGCAAAAAATTCGTCATCCATTTCAAATTTGTGTACGACTAAATGGGTTTTTATATGTCCGTTCAAAGGAACTACTAGTAAGCGTCCTTAAGTTTTTTATTACGTTTCCGCTGCTTGTGTTAAGTAATAATGCATCATACCTTGTCTCAAGTTTGCTTTAATTGTGAATAGCGGTTCCTTTTGGTTTTGTTATTTTTTGTTTTCATGGTTCCCTTAAGTCTAGAAATGAGTTTAATAGAAAATTTAGTAAACTTCACCACTGAACTAAAAATGGTTTTTGTCAACCTGACGTCAACCATATTGCATTCATATTACAGTATTATATTTTGTGGAACTTCTTCTGTGCAAATATTTCGTATATCATGTCCATTCGAGGATTAATTTCCTTACATACATAAATATGTATTTCTGTTGTTAGTTCTTTTTTTAGTCACTGGTTTATTTGGACAAGTTAGAGTTATTATTTTTCATATCCTCTACACCTGTCTGTTGGCTTTTTCGTGGTAAAATGCGCCATCTTAATTTGAAATACAAACAGGGCAGTGCTTGTATGAATAAAAAACGGAATCTGATTTCAAATAATTTCCGTTTCATTTGCGTTCTGAAAAAAAAGTTATAAACAATATTTGATGAAAGGGTTTTTCTGTTCAAATTTTAGATGCAGCTGGCCTACAAAGCGTGTAACAATAATAAAACTCTGACAAATTCCGCGGTTAGAAATAAAGCTTCATTTGTCATCAGATTCTCTTTTTATTCAAACACTTAAATTTTTCAGTAAGATGTCCAATTCGAGCAGGAAGTTAAAACATGACAACAGCTGGTTAATTATAAAGTGGTAATCCAATACCGTTTAGCCTCGGTTTAAAAATTTAAAGGCGTCCTGTAAAATAAACGGTTGGCAATGAGCAACAGAAGATAATAACTTGCTTCAACTCAATAAATAGATACTTTCATATACTGTATGTTAACAAGAACTGACTAATTATCGTTATTATTGCGAAAAAAAAAAACATAGATGATAAGGTTGACAATACTGAAACGGCTCTTTGTCTCGTTACACCTGTTCTGTTTGGTACTATCATGGCAATTTTCCTTTGCCTTTAATTTATTCTTAATTCTCATTTAACTGTGTCTAAGAAAGTGTACATACGTACCGCAAACGAGTTAGGTAGTTTCATTGTTATTAATGAAACTTTGGATTTCAAAGACGATTTTTTCTTCTGGGGCGTATACATTTACTTTACTAAAGTACGAAATTATGAATATTTGACGTCGGTGTGAAATTAAACTCTTCTAAACACAGCACTTATAAGGTATTATATTGCATTTAGCTACTCAAAAAAAACCGCAGACTTTCTGACTCTCACTATAGAAAATATCTTGCTTGCCTATCAAAAGCCTTTCTCCCCTTGAAGCTTGAAATTTTGCTTGGAAGTGAGTTTATATGAACATAAAAAATAAAATCTAAGGTATTCTAAACGAATGTCTCGCAAATCCGAGACAATAAATTCGTGCAGAAGTGTCTGCGCATTATACCTGTAAGATAATTTCCTCATGCACTGGTACTTGGAGCGGCCATGACATCAGCCGCAAGGAAAGCGAATGAGGTTTTCTCCTCTACGCGCACTTATTTCAACTCCGTTATCTCAACCCAGCCGAAAAGAGAGATAACGGGCGTAGAGTTATCTAGAATCGACTGTGTGAATATGTGTTGTTATCCAAATCTTCTGAGATATACTCTGCAATTGTAGAGAGATTATATAAGTACCACGTTCAATTCTACGGTAAACGGCAAACGTCAGCTTGTAGTTGATTATCTTTACTTTTCCTCCAATCGTTAAAAAATCCAACAGAAAAATCAAAATAATTCCCATGTTCATAACAAACGCGAAACTACTCATTTCCACGAAAATACGACAGGCGGCAAAAGTTGGATGTTTGCCGTTCTCGGGAAATCAAATTAAATTTGATGCTTAATCTCTCTTGCGTAAATTCAAGTTACATGAGCTATGAAAATTTATAGTAAACAAACAGCTGAGAAGATCTTGTAATACTCATGCAATCTACCAAAAAAAAAAACAGCTATGTGTATAAAAATTATATAACTTAGGAATCACCTTTTTTCAATATTTACTTCAAAGAAAAAAAGAATTAAAAAAGCAATTATTTTACCTGGAGTAAGGTTCTATCTTTGCATTCAGGGATGAAGAATTAAAGCTTCAATTTACTTTTGTCTTCGATTGTTTGCATTTGTAATTTTGTGAACTGAACTTGACTTCACCCTATTAAAGTCTTTTTTTAAGAATTAGCCTATTCGGTTCGGTTGATTGCAAGATGGTCCGTCTACGTGTTGAATAAGAAACAGAATTATAATCAAGACATTTTATTTAGATAGCGGCAGGATAGGCTAGCACTAACAACTAGAGGAGTTCCCGCTAATAAATAGCTAAGTGCATTGACACAATTCAGATAAACATCACTTTTCCTCTAAAATTAAAACGTACGTGAAGTGAAATTTCACTACCATTTCGTTTTCAGTAATCTGAAAAAGGTGTTTTGTTAATTATTTTGATGAGAAAATAAGTCACTTGAAGTGGCAGGAACGCATTTTAACAAGCGACGCAAGTTGAGCATATTAGACAAGGACCTGGATTCTAGTGACGTCATAAGTGTATACGTGTTTACAACTGAGCGCGTCACTCGTTTTCCTGTTGAGTTTTGGCAGCTTGTGGAAGGATTCTTTCGATTAAATATGGCTGAAAGCGACGCATGTTTTAGCCCCGGATTCGTCCCTTTCTCCATCATGTTTTGTAGTGATAGAACACATGAATGACGTTACAAATACCTTTTTGGCCGCGCTCAAAACCTGGCGGGAGTTTTGAAACCGCTAAAAACAGTGGATTCTCTTCGCTCAAAAGAGGCGGAACGGCTGAAAATGAAATAATGGTGATATAAACAACATAAAACCCTAAACAAAGACGGAAGTGAAATTATACTTCATGTGTACTTTAAGACGCTTTTATCGCTCGGAATCACAAGACCAGTCAAACACAACATGTGTCCGCACATTCCAAAATATTGATCCCTCATGTGAGACATTTGCTCCGGGCGTGCGCGTTACCAAAATGAACTGTTGCTCATAATTATGCATGTATGCGCTATTGTTTTGCTTTTAGATTTCTATTGTTTTGGCTTTTGCTTTAGTTTTAAGAACGGTATGCATAACTAATGTATGGGGTTAAACGGCGGAAATCTTTCCGGAAATCTTTCCGGCTGAAAAGTACAAAATGACGGAGCTTTCTTCGCTCGAACCAAAGCAAATTTCCCACCGAAATGTTTACTAGATTCCTAGAACACCAAGAACAAAATATCAAGTAAATTCTTGTAGAAAGAATAAACCATAATCCGTTTTTAGCAAATTTTCCAACACTGACATTGAGCAAACTTCCATCCTGGCCACCTGTAGTCAGAGACACTTGTTTATAGTTTCACAATATACTCGTGAAGCAATAATCAAAACTGGACCATTATTTTTGCGTTTCCACTGGACACTCAGGTATAAATATGTCTTTTAGGTTTTCAAAATAACACTAAAAATGGCGACATTACCCCTTTATTTAAGCTTGCATTATTAGTCAAACCTGTATTAAGTGGACACCCTTGGGACCTTCGTAAGGCCCGGTTCAAACTATACCATGCGCGATTTAGAGGTAACACTTATTCTTTTGTTAAAAAAATAGAATATTAGAACACAAAAGAACGACAATACAATAGGCCATTTGCACGATGGCGTCATTTGACTACAACTACCAGAATTCATTTCGTTTTTCCTTTTTTATTTAAATTTTGTAATCCCAGTGCGATTTAAATAACAATAGCCCTAATTTGCACTACAAAACAAAAAACTGAAGGATTCTGGTAGTTGTAGTCAAATGGCGTCATCGTGCAAATGGCCTATAGAATACAATACTATAGAATATATTAGAATACATAATTTTACCTAATACAATGGAGGTATACAATGTACAATGGAGCTGACACCCTAAATCGGGCATCATATGTTTCAAACGTCGAACTTCACATGTGCCGAACCTAATGCAAATGAGCAAAATCTATTGTTCTTGCTCATTTGCATTAGGTTCGGCACATGTGAAGTTTGACGTTTGAACTGGGCCTTAGTGTCCGCTTACTGCACGATGGCCGCTTGATACAGGTTCTGATACATTGCTCAATAATAATTATTAATTCTCTTATATCTCCACATTTATCATACCCACATGTACTGATTTCATTACATTTCAATTCATAAACTTATTTCGCAACTGTCTGTATCAAGTTGAATTATTTTTACTTGAAATCACGCTTTCAGAAGTAGACTGTAATCCCACAATTTAATAAAAATGTATTCTAAAAAACACTTGAAATGTCCGCTTAATACAGGTTTCGTGTAACAAAATGGCCTAATTTTGGTGTTCACGTACGCTTATATTTAATAGAGGGGTCCATTGCATGCAGGTTCGATTTACAGTAAATATGGGAAGAAAAATTCCGAGGACCCAATTAAGCTGGTGTCCGCTTAATAGAGGGTGTACGCTTAATATGGGGTCCGCTCAATGCAAGTTTGACTATAGGATGATAAAATTGCTAAAAATGACGAAGCAAAGAAATATAAACTAAATAGACAAATAATGGCTAAAAAACACAAAGTTCCAACAAAATGGCAATTTTGATTTCTAGGCCTTCTGTCATGAAATCCATATTTGGTGAACTGTAATCCCACTTCTATCCTTACATACAGTGTAACTCTGTGCTTAGGGAACACTTAGGATATGCTAAAGAAATGATGCTAGGAGAGTCACGCTAAAGAACTTTTTCTGCAGTGTACATGTAGATTTGTTATCCAAGTCACATGGATGTACAAATTGTAGCCCTCACATTATTAGACAGATTTAGCAAAGACAACGTGACGTGAGACGAGGACGGCGCGCACAAGAAATGACAGATTAAGACTGGGTCGACAACGCCGTCGCGTTGCCGGTAAAAGGGATTTAGCAAGCTGAAAACAAGACGGACGGTGACGTCGATTGTGTTCTTGAATTCGATTTGTTTTCCGAACAATTAACTGTCTCCATTACGTGTCTTTTTAGTTTGTTAATAGATAAATGGAAAAGGGAAATATAAAAGAAATATGTTATCAATTTCGCACGAAAGACAACAGTCCTCAGATTTTGAAATGAGCTGTTGTAGAACGTTGTTCGTTTGGTAAGTCAGTCTTTCCCTATTCTAAGTTTGGGCACTTTGACATCGACAATTGGGAAGATGTTGAATGTCGCACTGAATTGCGAGTTGCAAAAGACGATCTGCAGTTGCTTTTTGATAATTTGCAAATCCCACAGGATATCATTTGTTCACATCGACACCGGCTTGAAAACTGGGACATGAATTTTAATTAAACTGATCTCTTACAGCTCGGGCATTGACGCAGAACTGTGGCGAACTGTTCAATTTGCTTACCACACCCTGCCATATGCAATGCCCATTTCCCCGCCTCCGGGTTTACTGATGAACACTCCCCGCCACTTCCTTTGACATGACAAAGTCTTTTTCTTCAGTCCACACCATCACTTACCTAGAGTAGAATGAAAATACCAAATGTTATAAATTTATTACACCTTTTTCAGATAACGAAAACAAAAAATGAGTTTTCCACGATTTTTGATCATAGTACCACTTTAAGTGAGCTTATAATATTTTATTTGTATTGTAACTTAAACCTATCTTCAGATAAACAATTATTAAAATGTTTTAATGCCCGTTGCAAATCTTTAATTAGTTTATAAAAGTTTGGAGTAGTGGACGAAATAAAAAGTTCGCTTGTGCCAAACCGTACAAAACACCAAACAGGTAAGAAGGTCCAACTTTGTTTTTGTAAATAGTAGCAGATACGAACAGTTCAACCCAAAACACGAACGGAACGACGGCCAAAATGACGCACAGAACATCAGGGAACCTTTGACAGTTCAACTGAACCCATGAATCACCGAACGACAAGATGACCGACAACCGAACGCAAAAACCAGCAAGCGAAAGAAAGAAGGACTGAACGTAACCGTAAAAAAAAAAAAGTCAAACTTAAAATTAAAAAAATTAAAGCTAAAATGGACGAACACATAGAAAGCAAAAGTTGAACGAAAACGGAACAGTTTGGTGATAAATTTTGAGTTTTGAAGTAATCAGTTGTACGTAAACATTAAAATTCATAAATTTGCACTTTAGTGAGCTCACTGAAAACTTATTGATAGACAACATAGATTGATAATATGGAAAATTTTTATCTGCTCAGAAGGTCTGTCATTCTCGTCAGCTCTGGCTTAAACTTAAGCTTATGTAAGTAGTTTAATTCTAGCGTGTTGTTGTTGAATTTGTTGTTTTGGGACGTTCCATTTTTTAATCCCCCCCCCCCCCGCCCTAAAGAAGGAGTGTTTTTGCAAAGGAAGGTTCGGATTTTTCCTTCACAAAAGCCGACAAAATTTGGAGCCTTCGGATTTTTTTTCTAGGGTGCCGACAAAAAATTAACCCTTCGGATTTTGTTTTTCAAAGGGCGCCGGCAATAAATTGAGGGTTCGGATTCTTGCCATCTTTGGGAGGGGGTGCGGATAAAAAATGGAACGTCCCTTTGTTGTAATTGGGCTAAAATGAACAACCCCGTAAATTATCCACCAAGATTTTCTATCATATTTTATAAAACCGTAACCGCTAAAAATGCAAAATAAATTCATGCCTTTATTATCTCTCCAGAATAAGAAACTTATCAACCAAAACAGCACCATTCTTCCACAAAAAAGGTCGAAAAAAAGACTTGACATGAAAACTCAAGAAAACAAATACAAAACCGAATCAGTATCAACAAGTTTTTGTCGGTTTTTAAAAGTTATAGGCTTTGAGGACACATGAAATATTAAATTAAAATGATAACTTTAGGTAGCCAAATAAATTTTCCTACCTTTTCCTACCTTTTCAACTCGAAAAAAGGCTTTTCTTGGCAGTTGATCACCCGCGTAGGGATGGCGACGTGAAAACAACCCAAATGCCGTCGTGAACGCGACGCGACCTTGACCCGAGAACGTGAACATAAGGACCGGAAGTCGGGTCCAGACTATTCCGCGCGGTGTCGCGTCCTCATTTCACGTCGCGTTGTCTTTGCTAAATCTGTCTATTGTAAACATGACTGCAACAGGCTGCAAAGGGCCCAAGATGCATTTCAGAGACTACGCGAGGTGTGGGTAGCCGGAGGAATATCGAGAAGAACCAAGTTATTCTTGTTCAAGACATTAGTTTGACCGTTCCTGTTTTATAAGTGTGGAACATCGAAGATCACTATGAAGACCCATGTAAAAAAGCTGAACACTTTCCAACACCAATGCCTGAGATGGATACTTAGGATCAGATGGTAGCAAAGGATTACAAACAAGAGGGTGAGCAAATAGAAGAGATCAATGATATAATTTGCGAGGTATGACGTAGGAGGTGGAACTGGTTAGGACACGTACTCAGGAGTGAAGTCGAGAACAACTGTGTGACAGCACTGGGATGAATACCAGAGGGTCGAAAGGCAAGAGGGAGGATGAAGACAACATGGAGAAGGACAAGAGCAGAACAAGGCAGGGTGGCCGAGTTGGAATACAGCCAAAGCAGCAGCACAAGACACCCAGACAGGGTGGGTTGGGCAGGCAATGTGCAGCCTTATGCACCTTAAGGCACGGAGAGAGTTAAGTTAAGTTAAGTTAAGTTAAGTAAGTACATGTACTTCGGTGAGACAAAACGACAAGTCAGCGATCGATTTGGGGAACACAGACGTACAGTTAAGAAGGCCTTGAAGAAAGAACATCAGGATCAAGCGACGGCCGTGTCAGAGCACTTTGCTGTCACTGGACACTCCATTACCGACCTTCAAATTATCCCATTAGAACTCATTAATTCTAATAGAGAGATGATCCGTAAAGCGAGAGAATCATATTTTTAAAATCACTATAGCAAATACACTTGAACCTAATATAATGACATGAACAGACGCAACGAAATTTAATCTTCCACATATTTATTGCTATGATAATTACTAGCCGTTTCTAGTTTTCAACCGTTACCTGTTTATTAGCCTATCATGTGTCAGCATTTTATCTTAGCCCATTTTAACCCTATTCAGCCTGTGGGGGAGGGGGGGGGGGGGGGGGGACAAAGTGCCCGCACTAACTTTCAACATTCATAACTTCTTTAATATGTATTCAAACAACATCAAACTTTGTGACTTTTCCTAACATTTATCGGGCAACAACTTCATATGACAATTTATTGATTACGTAACTTGATGTTTCAATGGCAACAAGATTTTGACAGCCATGTTTTTTTGAAATTTGCATATTTGTACCTTTGAATGAAGAAAAACAATGTTCATTGGTATAAATTTTATATTTTTACGTCATTTAGCGTTTATTTATTAATTTTGATTAATTTTGGGTCAATTTGGATGGTTTTTAAGAGGTTTTAAAAAATTTCAGAAATCCAAGATGGCGGATCCAAGATGGCGGCCGTATAACTAATAGGCCATTTCCGAGTTACGCTATGCCTCATTGTCAAAGCGAGGCTAGGTGCACAACCTTTCATATGGAAATGAGTTTTTATTCAAATGCAAATAAAACTCATTTCCATATAAAAGGTTGTGCACCTAGCCTCGCTTTGACAATGAGGCACAGCGTAACTCGGAAATGGCCTATTACTTAATAACTACATCATATGACGTCATCATTCCATTGTGCGGACCGCAAAGGAGACAGTTTTAGACGTACTATGTACCCTCTAGGTTTCATTGTCATAGCCTTAATGTTCTTGAAGTAAAGAGGGTGGGCACAATCAGTTCCCCCCCCCCCCTCCCCACAGGCTCAGAACTCAAAAAAAGCCCAGGCGGAATAGGGTTAAATATTGCAACCGTTTGTTTCCATCTTCACTTAGCTTTTTTAGCCCCTGATGAAGGTTAGTTTTGTCTAACCGAAATATTAAGTTACAGGAGATAAAAAAAAAATGGTGCCATTTTGTCCCCGATGGAGTTATTGTTTTTTAGTTAAACTAACGAAAGCAAACTTCAGTGGACAACACGACAAGCCATGTCTTCGACGTGTGATTTTTTGTTTGCATAGATGATGCAATTTTTTGAAAACAAGAGGATACCCGTAGCCTATACTCGTACAGGTAATGAATGTTACTCGCGGGGAACACTTACGTAACACCACAACAGGCAAATAAAACCAAAATTAGCTTCGCTTCTGCTTGCGTGCGTGCGTATTCTCGTACCCAGAAATGTCCCAGATTTAATGCGATGCACAAATAATAGACGAAAACAAAAACAATAAAAAGAAAAACGGGGAGCAAACTTTACCTCGTTGCCGTCTCCGTCACGAGTAAACAGCAACAAACAATAAAACCCAAATTATTTCGCTTTTGCTTGCAAAACGACGCCGATTACACCGAAGAGCTCAAAATTTCTCGCCGTGCATGAGTGCCTATTCTCGTACCCAGATCTAACGCAATGCACAAAAGTAGATACGAAAACACGGAGGAAAACAAGGAGAAAAACGCAGGGCAATCCTTAACTCGTTGCCGTACCGGCACGGGTAAAAAGTCTCGTCGCAAGCACGGTAAAAATCGTGCAGCCACTGATGAAGATGCGGCGCGACAGCTAAAAAAATTGCAGAAAAAAGGCGCAAGAGTTGAATGTT